>JAGDQO010000326.1:885000-1428090 GCA_018342035.1 Solanum appendiculatum
TTTATACAAAGAAAAGATACATATTTCAAATATGTATCGCATTGTGGCAGGCCTAAAATAGAGGGGTCCTGCTGAAGATGAAGCTCAAGTCTCAGAAATGGGCTCGGTAAACTGCCCGAACTGTGGGTCGGCCACATCGATCTTCCTCTTCTTGTTCTGGCTACTCTGGCTTGCCTGTGTTATTTTTCCCCAAGGAACTATTTAATTTCTGTCGAACCGGCATGTTTAGGATGTAAATTGTAAAAGTAGACTAGAAATAAAAGCATGATGGCACACATGGATATCATCTTCTTATGGCGCTCTTTTGATTGTTCTATAAAAAACTTAATGAGGACCTTTGAAATGAGTTGGGGGAGAATGTCAAAGAGTCTAATCATTGATTAAATTAAGGAAAAATTACACAAATATACAACTTAAGATATCATAATCTCTAAAATTCCCTATTATTTAAAAAAGAATGCAAAAATCCCCTCTCTGATACATCCCTATCCCCTTTCTTGCGTGAACCGCCATGGCGACGACGAAAAATCCAGAATTAACATGCACACGTAGCTAGTCATCTTTACGTTTATATGTGCAATAGAGATTTATGAAAATTACATACTTGCTTCATTACTGTTGTCACTTGTTCATGTTGTTTGTTTCTTGCCACCTGCTAAGTATGCCGCCGGAGCATTAGTCAAACCAAATAACATTACAAAAAACTCATAATGATCATACCGATTTTAAAAAGCCGTCTTCGGGTGCCCTCAATAGGCTCAAAGCAGCTGGAGAATGAATAATCCTTGAGTATCCGGCAATCTGGATATGATCAAGTTTCATGTAATATTTTTATGTTAAAATTAACTAATTCTAACATTCCATGTGAAATGTTTGATATTGTAAGATTAAATGATATGTTGATTTGAACGGTATTAGAAAAGATATGAATTATCTAGAGAAAAAATTTGTATGTAAAAAGTAGTTTTTAGTGACGGAATATTATTTGTTTGACTATGAAATATATAAAAAATTAGAGACAAATTGCATCGTCACTGTTTAAACTAAATAGTTAGTGACAGTTGCATTTAAAGTGTACGACTTGAAGAACACCGGATACATAGAACGCGATGAGGTAAACAACTCAAATGAACATTGTTGTCTGAAAAGGTCAATTAGGTCTATAACAGTAATGTGCAACGAGTGCTTGTTTTAAACTTCTATACTAACAATGTAAAATTTCTTTTATACCATAAAAATACCAAAATGATAACTACAGGAAAACGTTCATAAAACATAACACTAGTAACTTGATAAATAAATCAAGTTACCTGCTATAACAAGTGAGTTTATTTATGGCATGAAACAACTCGCAGTATGGGTCTAGTTTATTGATACGTTCGAGAAAACTCTACTTGAATCCATTTAATTTTTTTACCGACAAACCTGTGCTCGAAAATCAAAATATTTTGAGCACAGGTTTTTTTGGTCCAAGTGTATCTTGTCTTTACTACGAATTATTTTCCTTGGTTAACAATAATTGTAGTTTTTTCGATATTTGCGGGTTCTTTAATTTTCTTTCTTCCCCATAAATGAAATAGGGTAATTCGTTGGTATACCATATGTATATGTATTTTAGAACTCCTTCTAACAACTTATGCATTTTGTTATCATTTCCAATCGGATGATCCATTAATCCAACTAGTAGAGGATTATAAATGGATCGATTTTTTTGATTTCCATTGGAGATTAGGAATAGATGGACTTTCTATAGGACCCATTTTATTAACAGGATTTATCACTACTTTAGCGACTTTAGCGGCTTGGCCAGTTACTCGAGATTCTAGATTATTCCATTTTCTCATGTTAGTAATGTACAGTGGTCAAATTGGATCATTTTCGTCTCGAGACCTTTTACTTTTTTTCATCATGTGGGAGTTAGAATTAATTCCTGTTTATCTACTTCTAGCCATGTGGAGAGGAAAACATAGTTCAACACTTAGCCGCCGCCGATGTCGCATGGGCGCGTGGGATCCTTAGCGCTGCCCGATGTCACCTAGGCGTTGTTGAGGTCGCATGTATGTTGACATCTTCCTACGGGTCGGCAAGCAGATGAAGGGTGCATGCGCCGCTTCTAGCAGGCTAGAGGCTCAGATGGCACCTTTATTACAGCATATCCGGCCATGGATGCAGAAGTCAGTTGAGGAGTCCAAGGCCTGGATCGAGCGGATGGTAGATACCAAGATACTAGCGGTTAACCGGCGGATTGATGCATTCGAGAGCCAGATGATGGTAAATGCAACCCTTTGAGATCATCTTTCTAGCTTTTAGATAAGAAACAAATTGACCTCGAAACATAGAATTTCCCCCCTTCCACTCTAGGATAGGCTCATTTGGAAACTGAAACTTGACCATTCGGGTCATTCCAACAAATTTACTGAGTTCAGACCTATCAGTCTCAGTAATTTTACCAATAAGATCATCTCCAAGATTCTTTGTTTTATGACTTGCTCCTATCTTGCCAAATTTAATCTCTGATAATCAATCAACTTTATCAAAAAAATTATAGACCGAAGTTGCATACTTTTTTCACTTTCTACCCAAGTAAGATTTGTAATTAAGAATACGAGCTGGTCAACTCTCAATTTTCTTTTACATCTTCTTTAGGCCATAGTGTGAAAGAGTTGAAAGTTTTCAAGAAAATGTTCTTAAAAAAGTGAGTTGGTCTTTTCTCCATCACAATTATTGTGCAGAGACATCTAAAATAATTAGTCTTGGACAGTTCATTTGTGAAAATGTATGTATAGCCATAAATGGACCGCCCCTCAAATCGGGTCAAGTTATACTTGTTCAAGTTGACTCGATAGTGATACGATCAGCTAAGCCTTATTTGGCCACCCCGGAGCAACTGTTCATGGCCATTATGGGGAAACCCTTTACGAAGGAGATACATTAGTTACATTTATATATGAAAAATCGAGATCTGGTGATATAATACAGGGTCTTCCAAAAGTAGAACAGGTCTTAGAAGTGCGTTCGATTGATTCAATATCCATGAATCTAGAAAAGAGGGTTGAGGGTTGGAACAAATGTATACCAAGAATTCTTGGAATTCCTTGGGGATTCTTGATTGGTGCTGAGCTAACTATAGTCCAAAGCCGAATCCCTTTGGTTAATAAAATCCAACAGGTTTATCGCTCCCAGGGGGTGCAGATTCATAATAGGCATATAGAAATTATTGTACGTCAAATAACATCAAAAGTGTTGATTTCAGAAGATGGAATGTCTAATGTTTTTTCACCCGGAGAACTTATTGGATTGTTGCGAGCAGAACGAATGGGGCGCGCTTTGGAAGAAGTGATCTGTTATCGAGTCGTCTTATTGGGAATAACAAGAGCATCTCTCAATACTCAAAGTTTCATATCTGAAGCAAGTTTTCAAGAAACTGCTCGAGTTTTAGCAAAAGCGGCTCTCCGGGGTCGTATCGATTGGTTGAAAGGCCTGAAAGAGAACGCTGTTTGGGGGGGGGGGGGGTTATACCCGTTGGTACCGGATTCAAGGGATTAGTGCACCCTTCAAAACAACATAACAACATTCCTTTGGAAACAAAAAAAACGAATCTATTCAAGGGGGAGATGAGAGATATTTTGTTCCACCACAGAAAATTATTTGATTCTTGTCTTTCAAAAAAATTCCACGACATACCCGAACAATCATTTATAGGATTTAATGATTCCTAACAACGGATTCATCTCTGTCGCTATCTGCATTTGGTATGGTTATTTGCTTTGGTAATAAAAAGAATAATGAATAGAAAAGAATAATGGTTTGGGTCGTGTATCTACGTCCAATCTACGGTAGAAGAGAAGGTTCCATCGGAACAATTATTTATTTCAGTTCAGGGTTCCTCATCTCTTTTTTGAAAAAGAATAAAAAGGGGGGGGGGGGGTTTGTGGGGAGAAATGACAAGAAGATATTGGAACATAAATTTGGAAGAGATGATGGAGGCAGGAGTTCATTTTGGTCATGGTACTAGGAAATGGAATCCTAAAATGGCGCCTTTTATCTCTGCAGAGCGTAAGGGTATTCATATTACAAATCTTACTAGAACTGCTCGTTTTTTATCAGAAGCTTGTGATTTAGTTTTTGTCGCAGCAAGTAGGGGAAAACAATTCTTAATTGTTGGTACCAAAAATAAAGCAGTTGATTCAGTAGAGTGGGCTGCAATAAGGGCCCGGTGTCATTATGTTAATAAAAAATGGCTTGGCGGTATGTTAACGAATTGGTCCTCTACAGAAACAAGACTTCATAAGTTCAGGGACTTGAGAATGGAACAAAAAACAGGGAGACTCAACCGTCTCCCGAAAAGAGATGCAGCTATGTTGAAAAGACAATTATCTCGCTTGCAAACATATCTGGGCGGGATTAAATATATGACAGGGGTACCCGATATTGTAATCATCGTTGATCAGCACGAATTTTCATACATCTTCATTGCCAACTGCTAGTAAAAGAGGAAAGGGCAGGAGAAGGGGAAATACAACCCCATACAATAGGCCACCAATAATGGAAATGGTTGTGTTTCAAGCTGAAAATGGATTCAAAGTCTTTAATGTGAGTGTTTGATACTAATTCATGTATTCTAAAATGTCAATAAAACCGTTAAAGAAGTAGCGGTACCTCAAACTTTGATAATTTCAACAAACTTAAAAAGACAGCAGCGAATCACACATAGACTTTATTTTGTCACAACCCTTTGGAAAAGGTATAACCTTTCAAATGGTCACAACCCTTTAGAAAAGACTCAACCTTTCGTAAAGGTCACAACCCTTCGGTAAAATCACAACCCTTCAGGAGAGTCACAACTCTTCATTTCCTATTCACACCTTTAAAACCCAACAATAATAAAACACTATTGACAAATATGGCCATATTCCCTCTCTGGGCCTATTTTTAACCTCAAAATGCAGACGTTTACCCCTCGGGAACAACTCACGCCATTAATAAGGTCTTAACGGACCCCCAAAAAAACTTTCGGCAAAAGACCATTGTGCTATTATAATACCTCATAACACATTATTCTTATCATTGTAGACACTCATAGGCTTATCCCTAATGTATGGGTTAATTTAAACCTTTCAAACGAGAGGATCTTCCATTGAAGACCATCAATCTTCTCCAATTTTCTTGTGGATTTCATTGAGGTATGATAGTGTTCACCATTAGGAGTCCTTTCCTCCAATGGGCCCTTCCTCTTCTTCATGATTTTCAAAGGTTTACTCTAAAATTAGCCATGTTTTAGCTTGGCCATTATATGTTATGATTATATGTCATTCTAGCATGTTTTATATGCCCTATGTGCATTGCTATCATACTTGGTACTTGATTGTACTAACGCATACTCTTGCTTTACCTTGTGTTAGATCTTATTTAGTTGTTTGTGCTGCTCCTGCCTTCTTTATATGTTATTTATACTTGCTTTATCTGTGGACCTTACTCGCCCTATTCCTACTGAGTACATTCGTTTGGTACTCATACTACACTTCTGCACCCGTAGTTCTTTCTTCGGTCCGTAGGTCCTTCCCGTAGGTACCAAAAACAGTAGCAGTAGTTTTTTTTTCTTGTTTTTTTCTTTTCTTTCCTGTTTTCTTTTCTTGTTTTGTTTTTTTGCTTCTTTTAGTTACTAATGATGGCTTTTGCAGGTACAATGCCTCCGAGAATAATGCAACATAAATGCTGAAGCGGAGGCTTTCATTAAGTCGATGCACCGTAAATTTGAAGTTGCCAAATTGATGTCCAACAAATCTTTTTATTGAATTGTAACATGATGTTATTGTGACTCATCATACTTACATCTCCATGATATTATTGTGACACCATATTTGACTAATGAGAAAATGTATGGTCAAAAAAAAAAAAAACTAATGTAATTTTAACGTAGTAATTAATTTGAGAGACCCACTTTTTGTTGAGATGACCTCCTATGAAAACTTTGACTGTGTCATTGAGTCCGGAATGTCGAATTTAGTGGGTAGCATATCTTGTTTATTTTCATCGGGTCCCGAACAAATTCCGAGGGTCCGTTCGGAGACTTTGAAAATCACCTATACTTTTAAAATATTATGTATCTATTACGATCTAAAATCACAAATCGTGATGGTACTTATGTTCTCAACCGATAGGTAAGCCAACCCAATAAGTTAACCAATTCAACTTAAAATATGGAAAAGTAAGTAGCAGGCAAATGTGTGGATGACACATATTAGGATAGAAGGTTAGCAGATAGCATATTGTGGACCATTGTATTAATTGTATTACTGTAGCTCTTGTTCTTTTATATTTATTATTGTTTATTAGGGTTTTTCCAGTAACTAGTTGTATTGCCTTTTATTACCCCTTTTTCATCATTAGGATCATTCAATATGAACAATTCAGCGCATCACCAAGTCCATTACTCCCCCTACACATACCATAAGAAAATACATAATTCTATACACTTAACAAGGGTCGAGAAATCCCGAAGGCACTATGGATTCATCTAAAAATTATGACCCGTTACCCATGTTGGCTACATGGTTTATGAGGAATGTGAGTTTTCTGAACTCATCCCCATATCGGTGCTCAATACTACTCCCAATAATTGTCCCGAGCTTGTGTTGAGTTGTTGAGGCTTGAGTTAGTTTTGTTGTATTTTATCGGGTTCCGGGTTAATAAAACCTCGAACCCATTAACGTAAAAGAGCTCATGCTAAAAAAAATGCGGGAGAGAATGTGGAACAACAAGCTCTTCCTCAAGCTCCTCAAGTTCCGTCTATATTGAGTCCATTTCCCTTCGTCTAATTGTTCCTTTCTTCCTTCTTCCGGTTCCCCCGTGTAGCTCTTAATCTTAATTCCTTCAATTGCTGATTGAAATGATTCTTGTTGAAACTCCTGTATTAGTTTGTCTTTGTATACTCTAGCTTAAGGTTTGGGCCAACTACTAAGAGTTTTATCTTCTGTACAGGCCGATATTTGGTCACTTGGTATAACTGCAATTAAGCTTCTACAGAGGGCCTCGAAATTTGATCGGAAGCTCTGGAAGCACACGAAGGGTCATTCTAGATCAAACTCGGCATTTTGGAACAAACCGCGCTGACAGAATTCTCACCAGAGCGCGTTTACCAAGAATGTTGACCAAAATTTTGCGATGTACAATCCTCGATCAATGTTATTCTTATCTAGTGTTGATGGCCAAGATGTTCAAGTTTTCATCTTTTTGGACCCCTGAAAATTCACCAAAACAAAAAAAGTGAAGATCCAAGTCAATGGAAAAATCAATATCTCGCTTTGGGGTAGGCCAGGAAGGTCGGCAGGAAACACATCAACAAACTCTCATACTATAGGCACTGAATAAACCATAGGGCCCTCCCTACTAACATCTCTAACATAAGCCAAATAAGCCAAAGGATAATATAGTAATTCTACCCCTATTATTTATTATTTCTTAAAGGGTGTGCCAAGTCAATAGTGGATAACTATTGTTGGACAGAGGGAGTAATAGATACAATGTCTTGAAAAATGTAATAGGGAAATAACTATAATTAATGATAAGAGTAAATTAGGAACTAAGTGTAAAATTATCCATTGATTTCACAAAGTGGACAAGTATTGTTAGACATCCCAAAATAGTATAGTGGACAACTATTATTATTTTTCTACTTTTACTTTTAAAAAATATTTTATTCATTTAAAAAAAACTTATTTTAATTTTTAAAAAAATAAGGAATTATACATAAAAAAATTTTAAAATATTTTCGACAACGCCCTCGACCTATTCTCAAACTTTAAATAGGTAGGACGGCGCGGCTGCTTTGTTGAGCCGCGCCACGGAATCAAGAGCTCCAAGTGGGCCATTTTTGGTAAGCAGAACTGGCGATGCGGGTTGAATACAAAAAAAAACAGAGAGATAAGTATAGTGAAATATTATAAAAGAGAAAGAGAGAGGGCCCGTATATATAGGCGTGACGGAAGCCGTTAAATGAAGGTTCATAGGTTGACCCGCTTGGGTGTTCGGTTGGTTGATTCCACTAAAGGTGGTGTTATGGTCCATAATGATTCCGAATCATCCTTTGTGAATGATGTGAAGGATAAACAAGATCTTGATCATAACTTAGGAGACGTTCTTCAGCATTCAAAGAGTCTGGGGTAGCCTAGGCTCCAACATGGTTGCTCACTACCTCGGTTCCTTGAGATTCAGTGTTAGGAGGCCCGAGTCTCTTTGAGGGTACACCATAGGAAGGTCACCGTAGATCAAATTCTTGGCCCTGAAAATTTAACTAAGTATGGGTCTCACCTACGGGACTTACCTACGGTTCGCATATGGATCGACGGTCTGTCCTGGCGAATTAAGCCACTTCGCCAACTGCCCTTAAAATCTAAAAAGGCCCGATATACCTCGGGCTAAGCTTGCCCCTCCTCCCAAATCTCATCACGCCCTTCATGAGCGATACTCGGAGGAATACTCTGTTAGAAGAGATAGGACCAGGAACAAAGACATCAGGGAAAGGTGGAGTAGCCTTAGTGGTAGACAAGAAGAGGGAAGCGAGGCTAAGGTGATTTGGGCATGTGAAGAGAAGATGCACGGGTGCCTCCTTGTTTTTATCCATATTTTAGCCTAAATAGGAGTAATTTAATGGTTCTTTGGCTACACAGTCCTCAGATGCAGCAGGCGACGTGGAATAATAAAAGAAGTTGCCATGAGTGTCCTCGCTCTTACCACCCTCAAACTGGGGTGGTTTCATCTTTTGAAACCTCTCATAGCATTGGTGATCAACCATTGTCAAGATAACCTCAAGAGCTATATGTGTACCAACAACCGGTGCAGGAACATATCGTAAGAAAAATGCATAAACTAGGGAGTTTCTTATAGCCGACATACACCATGTGAGCTCATGATGTCCAACAGCTAACCCAGTGGGGAGGGTTTTTGTTTATGTTGTCCTATGGTAATATAGGTTTTAACTAGGGTTTCCATCGGGACCTCAATACATATACGAGGATATCTTCCCCTTAAGGTTGTAGATGTACAAGTATCAACTTTAAGGAGACCAACAATTTTAATACTAACAAAACATTATAACCACTTTGGCAATTTACCTTGCTCTCAAATCATCACTAGTATCAAAGTCTTGTTAGCAAACACTTTGTCGCCTCCAAAAATTTCAAACTATGGCTCATTTTATAGTAAAACATAGAACTGTTGGTCTTGGAGTTGAGACGTATTCTTTTCTGTTGTGCTTGTAACATTCCCTATTTTTGGTGTGGTCGTACCCCGTGAGAGGAAGAAGAGGATGTGAGTGGGACATATACTTATATAGGAAAATTTGGGGCCTTAAAAAACTCGAAAGTGATTGCTTTAGTGATCTTATGATTGAAACGGTTCCGTCAAGAACCAAAATCCATAAATTGGAAATCGATAAATAATATTTTATTGATTTATCTCCAAATCTTTAGGACAAACACTACCGCCGCTAACTCTAAATCATGAGTCGGATAATTCTTTTCATAAACTTTAATTTGCCTTGATGCACAAACAATGACTTTCTCATGTTGCATCAAAACACAACCAAGACCAACCCATGAGGCATTTATGTTCTCCTTTCCCAATTTACATTTCATTCAATACATTATACACAAATGATCAATTACTACTGCAAGAAGTAAGCTACAGATATGACCACATATTTCTCCCAGTTAGCAATTCAGAGTGGTGAATTCTGAACTCAAAATCTGAAGGATTCCGTGTACGGACCACTATACGGGCCGTACAATGCACCACGGGCCGTTTAGTGGCTCGTGGTAAGTGACTTCACATTGGCTGCCTTGAGCAGTCCTTCACGATTCCCTATATGGGCCGTGGTCCCCTCCATGAGCCATCTAAGGTCTCGTGAAGGGTAGAGGCCTCGCCGAATGTTACAGAAAATTTCAACAAAAATACAGGTCAGAATGGTGAGATTAATGCCATTCGGTGAGCTGAAGGCTTATCGTCGAAAGTACTAGCGGCTCCTCTTCACAAACCTGATAGTTAGGCGATCTCCCCCTTGGGATCATTCGTCCTCGAATGCAGACTAAGCAAGCTGAATTTGGAGGGAAAGAGCTACAATCCTGTCACGCCCCGAGGTTAACCCCTAGGCGCAACACAAATAACAGAGCAACAAAGAAGAGCAAAACTAAGTAAAACAACATTCTATTTTAGTTAGATTTGGAAGTGAAAGCTTAAACCTCGCCGGAAATGGAGTATTCTAACCGGATCTTGTCATTTTTATGCTTCGCCGAGGCCGGGCGACATCGGCCAAGCTACGTCGCACGGGTTCAGACGACATCGGCCAAGGTGCCTGCGCCAAGGCCAGACTACGTCGCACGGGGTCAGGCGACATCGGCCAAGGCCTGCGCCCCCTCCTCGCTCTCTCGCCTCTCTCTACCTCCTTTCTCTCAATACAAATAATAACAATCAATTATACAAATACAAAATTAACAGTCATTCATACAAATACAAATGATAACAATCAATTATACAAATACAAATTTAATGTAAACCCCATTGCAAGATTCAGTACATGTTCCAACAACATATTTTTTTATCAATTTTTTACTGCGCACATGTGGTTTAGGCCTCAGTGTCACCTGCAAATTGCCTCGAAAAGCGTTTTTGAAAAACACTAGCTGAAACTAACACCATATCATGCCTAATTAATCACCTCTCCTCAATACTTCTTTGACCTACCTCTATCCCTCCAAAACAATTTAAAACTTGCGATATAAAACAATCATTGGATATTTGTGTCGCTGAAAATCATTTCATTAAGGGTAAAAAAGGAGAATTTTAAAGTTAAATAATTTATAATTATAGTAAGGTGACATTCATTTTGAAATAAATTAAAAGTTATCATTTCTTTATTTGATTTTTTCTAAAAAAATTTATTAACATATTAAACTTTTTATTCTTCGTCACTATGACTTTATATAATATATCAAATAAACAAAATATTTTAGCTCTAGAATTAATACGGTTATCCAAGTAATAGATCCATAAAAAAAACTATAACTTATTTAATAAGCCATTCGCAGTTTCACAGTCTTAATTTGTTCATACTTACACATGCGTGGCTTAATCTTGGAGAAAGGAATGTTTACATCATTAAGTCATTTTTATGTGTTTTGGTAGGAAAGCTATGTTGTTTTCAAGATTATAAATCTCATGTTTTTACGGAAGCCAGTCATATTTGGATATATCATTTTTGAGTTTTTTTTCTTCTATATAAATTTGTCGCTGCACTATTGCGATCATGGGTGGAACTAAGGGGTAAAAGGGATTCATTCAAGCTCCTCCATTGGAAAATTATATCATATGTATTTAAGGTCATTTTTTTGGACATATATAGAGTTACCACTTAATATGACAAAAACTGAATTTCTATTTGTGACAAATAACGCAAAATAAGTGATGAATTTTCCTACTGCCCTCTAATTCAGATCTGATCTAAAGAATCATAGCACATAAAAACATGGGAAGATTGTAGGAAGAAAAATGGGTGAGAAAAGGTTTTAACCAAAAAAGTGTGAACTGCATTTCATGCTTTCAAGCAATCATGAAATCATGTTTCGCTTCTTGAGAGTCAAATTGATCAATCTTTGGACCTACTCTGAATTAGTTTAATTTGATATTTGAAGAAATACATCTTAAAATATTGGTTATAGTTCATGTAGTTTGAATCTCGAGAAGCAAAACATAGCAACTATATATTTTGGGTATTATCTCTACTAATTTTATATTAATTCCACTCTAATTTATTAATGACCATCAAGCATGGCATATTATCCTTTTAATATATACTTTAAAATATGAATTTAACTTGTATAGACTGACAATATAGTGAGTATTTATCTTGAAGTATTGGAGTCTGGTAATTGGAATGAGTACAATCTAAATCCCTTAACGAGGATCCATTGGAGGGCAAGTCTGGTGCCAGCAGCCGCGGTAATTCCAGCTCCAATAGCGTATATTTAAGTTGTTGCAGTTAAAAAGCTCGTAGTTGGACTTTGGGATGGGCCGTCGACGGCGGCGGCCATGGCAGCGACGGTAAAAGTAGCCAAACCAATTTTCTATACTTGTCATCTCCAGCTCCGGTATGCCACCCATTCTCCGGCGACTAACCGACCACACGAACTCGCCGATAAAATAAGGTGAGAAAATGGGTTGAAATGATATATTTACAAAGATATTTAATATTTTTATTGGGATAATAAGACGTCCGCAAAATTAAGGTATCTTTTTTTAAAAATTCGGAACAACTTCAGTGGTGTCTTTATATCTTTTCAAAAAAATATGTATTCTTCAACTCTTGAAAACTTTTCTCACAAGCTTATGACTATTGATATTTACCTTCTTCTGAGTCAACATATTCAAAGATGAAGCAATAGAGGAAAATTCTTTCACAAACCTTCTATTGTAATCGGCCAAACCCAAAAAACTCCGAATATCTAAAGGCAAAATGGTCAACTGCTGGCAAATCCTCCAGTTGTACATTTTCATTTGAGAAGTGTAAGCCATTGATTATATTGGAAATCTTCACCTCAACAGCATATTTTGCATGATTAGCAGTAATTCTAATTTTTTCCTCCAAAGATCTGATTTTTTCAGCATTCTTATTGCCTTCTAAATTACTACTATATTGTTTGTACAAATTATAACAAGTAGTATTTTTATATTTCAATTAGTATAAAGATATGTTTGTCCAAAATCATGCATGCTCGTCAATTGTTTTCTTCACTATTCTTCTTGGACTTGAGCATGACATATCCAATAAACACGCTGAAGAAGCAGATGAGCCCCACTGCAGCATATACAGGAATGAGAATTGCATATTCTTGAGGTAGAAAATACTTGTGCACGAAATGATCGCTTGAGCCGACCTTAGGTGAACGTCACCTTGGGGTGTTGAGGTGGCATGCCATGCGGCATCCACAAATTACGCAACTTTGCCACTTATGTAACATGTTATTGCCATAACATAAGCAAATATTTATTCCAGATTTGTGGAAAAATCAGATCAGGGCTATTTTGTGTCTCAAAAGGGTTATGCAGAGAGTCTCTTAGAGCGTTTCGGTATGGGAGATTCGAAAGAAAAGGCTACTCCAATTTGGAGCACGATTAAATTCGGATTTGTATTGGAAAATCCCACATTGGGGGTAAAACGCTCCATTCAAAGACGACGATCCGATCCATACCCAATGAGATTCAAACCCAAAATCTCTTATTTAAGGATGAAGAAGTGATTTTGCTGGAGATTCGGATGATCAGAAGAGTACATCTGGTTATGTCTTTATGATGGGGTCGGGAGCAATTTCATGGTCTTCGAGAAAGCAATCAATTGTGACTTTATCAACTACAGAAGCTGAATTTGTTTTTTTCTTGATCCTTCGGTTCTATAGAGATTTGATTGTAGCCTAAATAACCATCTAAGAAGGAATACATATCTTTTCCTGCAAGATGATCAAGTATTTGGGCAGTGAAAGGCATATGTGTTGCTCCCAAATGCACACGCAAGTGTACGTGGACCTGTTTCATTCCGTGTACATAAATATGGTAGGCAGTTCTCTGCGTATAAGTTAGGTAATTACTTTGTTCTTTTTAGAAAGATAATAATATATTAATCATCATAATAAAGGTTTTGCTGGCGCGATAATTAAATATCAAAAAGGCAAAAAGCATGTTCTTGTTCAATCTTACAACAATTCTAAAATGTCGAGCAAAGGTTCTACATCTTCTAAAAGTTTTTCTTTACCGCTAAAGTACACGATTTAGAAAGGTTTTCAAAGTAGTTAAAGTACACGATTGAGAAAGGTTTTCAAAGTAGCTAAATGCTGCTTGGTCCGAATTGTAGAGAGACCAAGCTGTAGAGAGAAGAATTTCAATTGTATTTCAATCCTTTGTGGATGGTGGGGTGCAAACACTGCATGCTCTTAAGATCAGATTTACAATCAAATAATGTTAACATATGGAAATATGAATAGAAGTATGTGTTAAGAATATTGTAAATGATTATGTGTATCTGTTAGGAATACAATTGAAAACAATTACGGTCTATCGTTTGTTGGGTTTGTTGTTCAGCCAAGCTGATGTAATATTGGGTTGTCGCGTGTCTATTTTTGTAAACAAAACGTGGGGATAAGGTCTGTGTACACACCGCTCTCCCCCAAATTCTCTAGTGAGATTACACTGGGTATGGTGGTATTGTTATTATAAAATATGTATTTCAATCCTTTGTGGATGGTGGGGTGCAAACACTGTATGCTCTTAAAATCAGATTTACAATCAAATAATGTTAACATTTAGAAATATCAATAGAAGTATGTGTTAAGAATATTGTAAATGATTATTTGTATCTGTTAGGATTACAATTGAAAACAATTACGGCCTATCGTTTGTTGGGTTTGTTGTTCAGTCAAGCTGATTTATTATTGGGTTGTCGCGTGTCTATTTTTGTAAACGAAAGGTGGGGATAAGATCTGTGTACACTCCGCTCTCCCCAAATTCACTAGTGAGATTACACTGGATATGGTGGTATTGTTGTTATAAAATATGTGTTTGATCTAGCAATAAATAAGCTTGCATCAACCTTTTTCAAATTTTAGCCTAGATTTCTTTAATATAGTATTAATATATAACACTATGTTTGGATCATTGTTACCCATTGTTTCATAATGTACTGTATTGTACTGTACTGTACGGTAGATACAATGTTTGGCTAGACTGTATTGTTTACTGTTGTTTAATAACATTTTTATTGTTTGGTTTGACTGTATCGTACTGTATTGAAATTTATAAATTTACTAAAATGTCCTTAATTATTCTAAATACTAAATTTATCAATAATTACTAATAAAATAACAATACTATGATGCATATTTTTTTATGTCATTTGAAAATAACATAAAATTATATCATCAATTATAATTATATTACCAAACATTATCATCACGTTTGTATCTAGATTGATTTAGTTAAAAGTTAATAAAATCAAAATTTTATATATTTAATTCTAAAAATTATCAAGTACCGCATTAATTAAGAAAAATTGAAAAGGTAATTATATCATATAAAGTAATATGTTGTGAAAGAGACAAAAGTATTAAAAAAAAAAAAGGGGGGGGGGGGGGGGGGGGGGGGGGAACGTATGCTTAAAAGAAAAAAGAAGAAAGAGGAAGGACAAACAACCAAATCTAGAAGGAAACAAAGCAACGTAGTAATTGCTGGGTAGGAGGTTTGAGTGAGATTAAATAATATAGGATAAAGGGTAAAATAGTATTATGAAATATTAAGTAAGGACATAATTGGAAAAAGAAATCAAGTAACAATGGGAATACACCAAATCGGTTTGTTCCATAAAATGGGGGTTTTCATTGTTACGTAACAACCGAATTTAACCATACAATACAATACATTTTAAGTAACAATCAAAACAAACATTGTATCTATGGAAACAATACAATACAATACGATGGATAACAATGATCCAAACAGAGTATTAAAAATTTTGGGAGAAGAACTTTGAAGCTCTTTTATCGATTGGTTGTTTTATCTTGGGATTAGCTTATCGGGATTGTTTTACCACATTGATTGTGGTATCTATATCTATATATAATACTTCATCAGTCCCTTTTTACTTATCAAATTTTGACTTGACACGCCAATTAAGAAAATATTGATTATTATAGTGAGTTTACTATTTTATCCCTATTAATTGATAGGATTCCAAATATCGTTACTCACTACATTTTTCAAAAAAATTAACTTAATGTTAATAAATTGAGGGTATAATAGGTAAAAAAAAAAATATTATTTCTTGATTTGTCAAAAATGATTAGTAAAAAGGGACAAGGTAAAAGGAAAAATTGTACAAGTAAAAAGGGATAGAGGGAGTGTGATGATGTGACACCTCTCTGTGGCCAAGAAACACATTTATTTTTTTCTCCTTTTATGGAATTTTTAATGTCTAAATATTTTGGTTAATCATTTATTCTTTTTCTATAATTAATGTGATTAAATCTATTAAGTTTGTTATTCTTTCTCTATAATTAGTGTGATTAAATGTATTAAATTATTAGTAAAAACATCCAACCTTTCCTCTCCCCACGTCTATGATCACTAACTTCTGAAAATTAACTTATACAACTCTTCACCTTTTCATCTTCTTCAATAAGTCTTTAGCTATATATACCATGGAAAAGTAATTTTTGTTTACCAATTGCCTCCTGTTTGATGTGAATCATTAGGCAGTTTTCAGGTACCTTTTTTTTTTAAAAAAAAAAAATATCAATATTTGACAGGATCCTAAGAATAATATTTTGTATCATAATTTGGGTGGGTATGGTAGGAAGGAAAATGTTTTTTTGGAAAACAAATAAATTTTTGACTTATTTTCTTATGTTTAGTTGGTGAGTAGAAAATATTTTCCGAAAAATATTTTTTAGTATTTGATTTATGAATGAAAAACATTTTAAAGAAAATATCTTTTATTTTTTTACTAGAGAGTAGAAAATAAAATTTTGAAATTGAAAATATTTTTTAAAAACAAACTTTAAATTTTTAATTTTTTAGGGGGTGCGGTGAAAAAATAAAAAATTGAAATTGAAAATATTTTTAAAAACAAACTTTAAATTTATTTTTTTTGGGGAGGGGGGCTCGATGGGGGGCTGGTGGGGGTAGGGGGTAGGGTAAGGTAAGAAAATAAAATTTTAAAAACAAACTTTTAAAAAAAAAAATGGGGGGGGGGTTCGGGGGGGTTCGGGGGGGTTCGGGGGTAGGGGGGTTAAGTAAAAAAATAAAATTTTGAAATTGAAAGCATTTTTTAAAAACAAACTTTAATTTTTTTTTGGGGGTGGGGGGCTGGTGGGGAGTTGGGGTAGGGGTGGGGTAAGGTAAAAAATATTTAAAATTGAAAATATTTTTTAAAAAATAACTTAAATGTTTTTTTTTGGCGGGGAGAGGGGGTGGGGGCTGATGGGGTAAGGTAAAAAAATAAAATTTTGAAATTGAAAATATTTTTTTAAAAAATAAATTTCAAAATTTTTTTTTAGGAGGGGTGGGGTGGGGCTGGTGGGGAATCAAGGGTAGGGATGGGGTGGGGTGGGGTGAGAAAAAAAATTGTAATTTGAGGGTAGAAGAAAGTTTTGGAAAATGTTTTGCTGAATTTTTGAAGGGAAGTTATTTTCCTTAAATTTGAGAAAAATAAGTTGATTTGAAAAATATTTTTCAAAACATTGAAGCCAACCAAACATGAGAAAATTGGAAAACATTTTCCTTCCTACCAAACACAATCTTCATCTTTACCATTTTTAGATGTCTATTTTTTCTTTTTCTGATTTCATTTTTTTTTTTGGGGTATATTACATTATGTTCAATTTGGATGTAATAGCACCATGTTAGGCTATTAGGTTGTTATGAAGCGGAAAATGAGACAATGTCTAATAAATTTATTTTCTTTCTTTTTAATGCTTCAATCTTTCATACCATATTTGTGTTATTTCAGCTATATCATTTATATTTATTCCTTCAAAAACTTATCGATATAAATCTAGAAAAATATTTTTTGGAACCCCAGGATAACCCGCAGCCGCTACAATCTCTGTCCTTCGGGTGAGCACTTTGTGCGCACAGGGTAAATCCCCCACTGTGTAATAGCCTGCAAACCACACAGGAGATGTAAATCGCACTAGGCAAGCCCTATGCGACAGGCTCGACTCAGAAGAAATTGAGGGGGGATCAATCCCGAGTCATCCGTGTGGATAACTACCCTCCAAACCAACTGAGTCATCCCGAAGGACAACCTAAAAAAATATATACATGTAATGCTTTTTTAATTTTTTTTTATATCTTTTTTTTTTTTAACATGTAGTCTTTTTAAATATTTTTGAATGTTTTTCAAAAAGAAAATCGCATATCTTATGTTATATGTTTGTTTTTTTTAGTTTTGTATTATATATTGTTTATCCTTTATATAACAATTAAATTTATAAAATATTATGTTTGACCGCGCAGCATGGATAAGCTAATATTTATTCCTTATAAAACTTAATGATAAAAAAACTAGAAAAATGTATGCATGTAATGCTTTTATTTGAATTTATTGTTATATCTAAAGTATTTTTTAACATGTAGTGTTTTCTATTTTTTTTCAATTAAAAAGTTGCATATCTTATGTTATATGTTTGTTATTTTTTAGTTTTGGTATCACAATTTTTTTTTATCCTTTTTATATAATTAAATTTATAAAATATTATGTTTGACGCGCGAAGTGCAGATAAGTTAACAAGTAAAATAATAATACCACAATTATGAGATATATATCTCAAGATTGCTTATACCGGAAACAAAATTCAATCAAACAAAGTATAAAGTAATTTCATATTTTATCCCGAAATTATTATCCCTTGTCCTTGTAAATCAAGTGACCCCAAAGGAAATCTATCTATATATATATATATATATATATATATATATATATATATATATAATAAAGCTAGATATAAACAAGGTGATGTGACACCTCTCTATGGCCTCCATTCCTATTTATCTTTTTTCTCCTTTTTTTTTAGTTTTTCTCCTCATTTTTAATTTAGTTATTATTTATATATAATTAATGTTTTGTTGTAAATATATTATATTAATGTGGATGTACATAACTTCAAGGTGTAATTTCACCATTATGTGTAATAATACTCACACCTCCACCATTTTTCCATTTATCTTCTACACCCCTTGATCTTCCCCACATTCTCAAGAATTAATATCATGTTTATTGCTATCTTTTTGTATGTCTCTTTATAACAATATAAATAGAGGTCTTGAGATTATGTTATGCACTTGAAGATTAGGGAAACACTTGAATATACTTGGAAGAATAAGAAAACTCTCCCTTGTCTCTCTACATTTCTTGTCTATTTTCTCACTTATGTTATTACTCTTTTTAGTTTTGTTTTACTACATGTTTTCATTCTTGAAAAGTTACATCGAATTGTATTTACCTTCACAAAAATAAATATATTGATACTTGTATGCCTATCTTAAGAATCTCAAATCTTATTGGAGAAGTATTACTTTTGATATATTTTGTCTTCTTTATATGTTTCATTCATAATATTTTTTTTAGATTAATTTCATTTCAATATTCATTGATCTCTTTGTATAATAATCAAACATTGAGGCTTGACGTATATCATATTCGTTCTAAGGAATAAAATTCTTCAAATAAATCAAAAACACCTGTAGTGACACAAAGAGAAGTTCAGTTGTTATGCATTTTTAGCTTTAATATAGTATATAATTGTAGAAATAATATTTAAATTTTGTTATATATTTTTTCCTCATTATATAGTATTAGATCTCTGTTTAAAAAATCTATATTGTGATGCCTTTTTTGTTCTTGCAAATACAATTCACTCACATATAATCGAAATGATAGTCTTACAAATTAATGCATTGAACATTTTAATCAAGTTTAATACTTTAATGAATAATTAAATTCTTAAAAATTAGATGATATGATGACAAAAAATATCCAAAAAAATGCTTAAAATATCTATCTATAAATTTTTTATCGTTTGCCTGCAAATAATTTCCTTAATTCAATATAGTACATTTTCATTGAAAGACTGAAAGACTAAAAGCGTTCAAGAAAATAATTATCAAAAATAAAAAAATAGACATAAGAAAAAGAAAAAAAAATCATCACAAATATATGACACTCACATTTCAACTAATTAAATATCTATAAGAATCATAGTCGATATAAAATTCAATTGAGAGAAAAAAGAAGAAGAGGCAAAATTTCATGCATATGAGTTTTCTTAGTTCATGGTATTTAAGTATTGATTATAGGGATTGTTAGAGTAGTTTTATTTTGTAAGACTTAAATGTTTTTTTCATTGCTCCATTCTCATTAAGATATGCAACATTTCTATTATCTTTGGAAAGAAAAAAATTAAGCGGTAATGAATCATATGTATCTTGCCCGTTAGCCTTTTCTATAAATTCTCAAATACATTGAACATATTATTTTCGTTTTAGTATTACTTTGTGCATTTATGAGTCTTGAAAATTTTAGAAACTTTAAAACTTAACTAAAAAATTTGAATACCATTATATTTATACCTACTCACCAAATGAATATCAATATTTCACAAACCATTTTATTTAGTATGTTTATGTCATGAATCCAGAATATTAGATTGGTGAGTATAAGTAGAAAAACGGATTGAAGTTATTTTTTTTGTGTTTATATTCTTTTTTTGGATGATACAATGAGATATGTTTTTTAAGAAACATTTAATATCATTTTTCATTTAGTTATTTCTTGAGTAGCAAAAACTAATTAAATAAATAGGTAACTTGGTGAAGAAATATATAGTCAAAGTCTGCTAACAATCTATTTTTATACATATTTTTTTTATTTTTACTTAAAACAAAATATAGATGATGTTTTTATGTAACTTTTGATTTGTAATTTGAAAGCTTACGTTTTGAAAAAGACTTTTATATATGTTATGATTTCTTCTATTCAGATTATACGTTTATACATTTGAAAGGAATATTGGAAATAAAATTGATTCTAATAAAAATATACTTTTTGATGATTTTAATATTCAAGTATTAGAAAGAAAAAAATAGATCATGAATTTGGTGGGCATTTGGCCATATATAATTAGAAATTAAATATTTTTCACTTTACTAAAAAATTTTAAAATCGGAGTTGTATTTTGTTATATTTTTTCACAAATGAGACAGAATAGCATTTTATTTGAAATTCTGAACAAGGAGGTAGTTGAGAAGTTTTTCAAATTTCAGATTTCAACTTCAAGTTTAGTTTGAAATTTCCATAGTCAAAATTAAATTTCTAATAAAGTGAAAATTATTTCAGAAAGAAGACGGCGATATAATTCTATTACTTCGCGCGAAGTGCGAATAAATTCACTAGTAAGTAAATTAAGTTTCTCTAAATTCCTCCTTCCTTGTTTTATTTCTCAGTATGGGCACAGGTACATAACACTACGAAAAAATGTGCAAATCTAAATATATATACACTACAAGAAAAATGACATTTAGCGAAAGGAAATCCAGTCGTTAAAAGTAAATAACGACCGGAAAAAATCTGGTCGTCACCGATCGTTAAAAGCCTTGTCGTTAAAAGTTAACGATGGGATTTGCAATCTGGTCGTTAAAATCCTCTAGCGACGATAATAATTCCGATCGTTATATTTACTTTTAGTGATAAAATTTCCCTTCGCTAATTCTCATTTAACTATCTAGCATTCTGAATGTCATAAATCCAGTTATTTGATGTAGAAGCCAAATACTAACTCAGCTTGTCGAATGTATTCAACCATTCACGTATAATATATAAAAGAATATGCAAAATAATTAATTTCTATATAAACTTGATTGTTAATTATAAAAAAGTTATAAATTATCCCAATTCATCAGTTCCTAATTCTATCGTAGATCTGTACAGATGTGAACTTCAAAGAACCCGCTGACAAGAACAACCATAATGGATATGAACTTTTCACTAGCTACCCACTAACTTCAGCCATTTCCTCCATCTTAGAAGGAAGTGATAAACAAGGTAGACTCAATCACTGCATCTTTCATGCTTTATCCTTCTGCAAAAAGAAGAACAAATGCTATAAACAATGTGAGTAAATTAAAATCAAAGCATAGTATTAATAAAAGAAATGATCAAAGAGCTTATACATAATTCATACACACAAAAAAATGATAAAAATATTAAACTTCTAATATACACAACATTATTCCAGAGTTCAAATATGAACTAGAAAAACACTTGATAGAAAACCTTCTTAATAATTTATCAGACCTTCAAAAGTAATGGAAAAATTAATGTTAGAATATTTCTTTATTACAGCAATGTTAAACTATAGTCATGACTTAAAATTTTTATTAAGTATCGACTTTCATTTCAATTTATCATGAAATGTTTTATTAGTTTTAACTCCTACATACAACCCAACACAATAGCATCAATATAGGAAGCTACTAGCAAGCAAGCTTGGTGGATGGTCCTAAAGATATTCAAAGCCAAGAAGTACATGGCGGAAGCACGGTATACTAAGCTAGATCTTCAGCAAATGAGCACTTTGTCTATCAAGTCTATGTATCACAAGTTGTTGGGAACCCACCATAAAGTACACTGGAGAAGACTCACATTAATAACCTTGGCTCCTCCAAATGATTTTTCATTCTAAGATTAGCAACACGTGGAAGATTTATACACCTATAGTCACTGATCAAAACTGCCCACTGTGTTCTGTTGGTTTAGAGAGTATCTTCCACTTAATCTTTCAGTGTTCAGTGTCTGCAGCAGTTTGGAGCAATATACTGTAGTGTCAGGGAGTAATGAGAACAACATGACATGGGAGCAAGAGGTTAATTGGGCTGTAACACACTATAAAGGGAAGAGCAATGTTGCTGGAGTATATAGAATGTGTTTGGCTGTTGGTGTCTATAACATGTGGCAAGAGAGGAATAACTGAATATTTAAACACTAGTTACGACCAGTAGAAGTAATTGTGAAGATGATAGTAGTGGTGAGGTTGTTTCTGCATTTTAATTCTCTTTTTTGTAATGAAAAGTTCTTAGTTACCAAAAAAATGACACTCAAGAGAGCAATTTTCGCTAATTTAAATGCATGACCAAAGTAAGTGCCAAGCAGAATATGAGATGAAGAGCTCAAGCAAGTGAAATAGAAAAATTCTTAATGGTTAAGTGTAGAGCAGCAATATAAATCAGAAGACAAAACCTAAAGGTGAAGTGTAGTAAGAGTGAAGAGATATCACTTAATAGTTATACCTTTGTCAATACATAGAAAATACGAGACACTTTTGCACTCTCATCAGAATGAGAGATTATCCTTTAAAAAGTTTTTGACTCCATGCTTGTCCTTAAGGGAAAACTTATGTTCAGTTATCCAGAAAGGACACGGAAATTAACATCACACATCGCGTACAACTTCCAAATGAGAGGCCTTATTAATTTTTGGCCACTAGGCGAGCTCTATGCATCCAACGACTTGTTTCTATGACAAATAATATCAAATAAATTGCTTTCAGCTGATAGACTAATAGATATGGTTTTTCAGTCAGGATTCCAACATCCTTAGAAAATATTGTATAGACTTTTCTAGGATAATTCAGTTCAATAATGATAGTACCTTTCAAGCATGGTTGAATTAAATTCCTTATGAAAAAAATTCACTTATGGATTCTTGATTCATAATAATAAAGCATACAACAATACAAAATGGTTAAAAAGAGAGAAACTAGTACTGTGCCGAAGCCACAACCGTGTGTTCTTATTAAGTGTTACTTTGGAAAGCGTGCTTCCTTTCTAAGAGTTTTAATAATTGGATGTTTAAGCCCGTAGGACTCTATTGTTTTGAGTGATAAATTTCTGCTACAATGCACAAAATGATCTGTGTAACAGTAATTTAGAATTTATTGTCATTTTAAGTTAACTTTCAGGTTTATGTTTCTCTTTGTTATCCCACGAGTCATTCTAACAAGATTACTTGGTATTCTCGTATTGAAATCAGCTTTCTCTTGCTATAAACAGTGAGTTCTTTATCATATTGCATATATCTCTTCTGAGAGTCTTCATGTGGTGCAATACCAGGAATTTGACCATGGGAATCTGCTGAAATGGCCTTATAGGTACAATATAGTAGTTGATTTGGCATATATTCTGACTTATTTGCATCAAGAACGTAAGCAGCAGGTAACTTGCAGAGACATAAGACCAGTAACACTACGCTTGATGGGAGCAACAATGTAAGGCTTGACGATTTTAGGCTAGCAAAACTTGTGGATCATGAAAATAGTCCTGCCTCAACACTTAAAGCTGTAAAAATGGATACCTTGCTCTTGAATACCTTCAATACAGAAAAGCAACCAAGAAAACTAATGTTTTCAACTACCGTGTGTTTATACTAGAAGCGGCTGGCGGGAGGAGACCAATTGAAATAGAAAGGAGTGGTCATAAAATGGTGAATTTGGTTGATGGGTTTGGGGAGACTGTACTCTGAAGGTAGAATTATTGATGCAGCAAACAAAAGGCTTAACGACGACTTCAATGGGAAAGAGGTGAAAAAACTTCTACTTGTTGGACTGAGCTGTGCAAATCCTAATAGCATGGAAAGCCTTTGTAAGAGGAAAGTATTTCAGATCCTCAACAATTAGGCAGAGCCTATTTTTGTTCCGAAAGTGAAATCGACTCCAAATTTCTCCACTAGTATCCCATTTAGTATTGATGACATTTTCTCGGACAACGAAGGAAGTGCGGCACCAAAACTTGAGCTCAAAAAGTAGGTTGAAGTAAGTAGTAACACTCTTGTGTAAATTATCTTGTAGAAATTCTTTCATTTTTGTGTCCAATTTTAATGTGAGCTGATATACACTAGTTTTTATAATTGTTTAAAATAAGGAAATTTAACTAGCCTAAGTTCAAAGCTAATATATTGAACTCTATGCTATTTTCTATTATCCCGAAATATTTCAAGATTGTTCAATCTAATCTGATTAACATGTCAAAAGAAAATTAAATGAACCGTAACAAACAGTCACATGATTTGCTCCAACAAATTGTTAACTAGAAACATAATAACTCAGTGAAGCAAAATCTCCAACATTAAGCAGATTCCTAAAACTCAATAGATATACCTTTATACAACAACACCCAACAAAACACAAATCACAGTTAAGCTTTCCACCATTTTCAGGCAATGTACTTTATTCCCCTAAAGCTCTAAATTTTAAAGTCAATGAGAATAAAACAAATGAAAAGCAGTGGAAAAAATAGAAATTATAATATGCAGATTGCACATTGAAATAGACATGCCACAAGTTCTTATTTCTTAAGCCCCAATTTGGATAATTGAAAATGATAATGTTATCATACATACACTTGTTAACAATTGTGAACATAACACTATTAATTTGAACAAAAATTAACATATAAAAAGGGTAAGATTAAAAATCTTACCTTGAAAGAAACTCTAAGATTAATAGTTGATGACGACATAGGTAACAAACAAATTGTTCTTCTCCAAGAAACTTACAATAAGTTTCCTCACATAAGAATCTCCTGTTAAACAGAACGAAGAACACAAATCGAATTAAAAACATAAACAAAACACGATTCCTCGACCTTAAATCCTAGATTAGTCCTTCGCCAACGCTAAAGATTAGCATTATACTTGATGGTGTAATCAGTCTCATTCCGATCCAGTAGGAAATAGGATGTTCGGCCTTGGCTTGTTCGCCAGCTTCTTCTTAATCACAAACGTAAACCGAGAAGGTATTTTCATGGTTGGAGATTCTTCTCTTGGAGATGAGATCTGATGAGGATTGAAACCCTAATTTGGAGATAAGTGTGGGTTAAGTAAAAAGGATAAGAGGGGAAAACTCCATATTTTTATTTATCAAATGCTTAACTTTTAACCTTGGGTTATATTCTTTTTAAAGAAACAATATTATTCCCTCTTTAATATTGAGATAAAAATAGGCTTTTAACGACTGGAAAAAAATTATTTATAACGACTGGATTCATATCCCTTTATTAAGAAATGGTCGTTAAAAGTCATATTTCTTGTAGTCATATATAAAGCTGAATGTGAGCTAGCTGATGTGGCATCTCTCTATGATCAACATTTGTATTTATTATTTTTCTCCATTATTTGACATTTTTCTCAATTTTAATTGCATTTTTTATTTTAGCTATTAACCTACTAATTAATAAATGTCTCATAATAAATATAGCATTCAAGCAATCTCTGCAATAAAGCCCATGTAACAATTTTTGTATTATCGGCCCACTATCAAAATTGACATTTGTTTGCTAAAAAAATTTCAACTACCCTGAATTATCATTACATAAAACTTTCATATTCCTAATTATAAATCATTAATAAATACTAGATGTGCAATTAAGACTTATAAAATTCCATTCTCATTCCATTGATCCTCTATTAATTCAATAATTGTAACGTTAACATAACTGCATCATTAACAACAAAAGAAACAATAACCTTATAAATATTACTGAATTAGCTATAGATTTCAAACACATCATGAAAATAATGTGTCTTTTATGTTTGATGCATCATCACTCTCATCTTCTTCTGCAGGTCATAATCTAATTTCTTTATCAAAATTTATTTGGATATGTAGGATTACAATATATATTGGAATAATAAAGATAATCTGTAAAGTAGAAATTTTTTCTTTTCTATATTTTGCAGATAAAGAAGGTATACGTGTATAATGTGATGCTTGGTGATGTTAAGAAATTGATGGATAATTCTTTTGTTCAAGTAAGTGCCACACATAATTGCTCTTAGTCTATACTCTATACCAATTAGTCTTTTGAATTACCGTAGGTAGAAGGTTTAATCTCATATCCTTCAATTCTTAGTTAGAGTTTTTGGATTAGAGTTTTGAAAATAAAGTCATCAATAATAAAGATTTCTTTTGTAAATTAAAGTTTATAAAAACTCACACACACACATATATATATCAATAAAATTATTACAAAATCTAACAAAATATGTATTAAAGAATCTCAACATACCGAAAATCGATAATCAATTTGTGAATCTTAAGAATTCCGTCCACTACAAAGTATCAGTTCTTTCTTTCTACCATTTTGATTTACAAAGAATGAGGACTATTGGATATTATAAGTGTAATCATTTAAAATTTATTAAATATAAATTTATAAAATGATTTGGATTACATTAAATTCATGAATATATTAGTCCAAATAAATTATGGATTAATATCATTGGGTTAATTATTTAAGTCCAATAAATATGAATTTAATTAAAGTTCAAATTAATTGATTTGGGCTACAATAGATGAGCCCAGTTTATTAAGCCCAATTTAATCTCATCCTCGAGGCCCATTTTGGTGCCATGTGGCAAATGATGTGGCACGCCAAGTCAAACAAAGGAGCCAATGGGATCATGCCATGTGTCAAAAATGACAAGCCCGCTCCATAAATCCCATATGCCATGTCACTTAAATCTGATTGACCGAAGGGAATCGTGTTCCTATCACAACTCCTCTATTCTAAAACTATAAATAGGGGTCCTCATAATTAAAAAAAGAGACCGAAAATTCTAAACAAGAAGCTAGAGAAAGCCCGTGGTACAAACGCCATAAATTTCTCTATAAGCTGCAAGTTTAAAAATTCAAGCATTCAAGTTCAAGAACGATCAAGAACAAGACGAATTCAAGAACAAGCTCGAAGCCCTTGGATTCATATAAAAGTCAAGATCAAGATAACGTTCAAGTTCATCGTCGATTCAAGAACAAGCTTTAAAGCCCTTGAATTCAAGATCAAGTTCAAGTCAAATTCAAGATCAAGCTCAAGAGCCCTTGAATTTATATCTGAAAAAGCGAATTCAGAGGAATCATGGAGATTGTAACACTCGCACTTTGAAATTAATAAAACGATTGTTGCATTATTTTTCATGTCTTGATTATTATTTTCTTGACGCGAATTTTACTGTCTACAAATTCTGGCACGCCCAGTGGGACAATCTCTACCTCTCATCTCAACTTTTCAAGACTCAAAGAATATCGAGATGACTTCCAAGAAGATCAACTCTCAATCAACTGCCTGTAAGGCCACTAACTCCAAATTCTCTATTGAAGTTGAAGGAATTCTTGGTGTTAGCGTCGGAAGCTTCGGAGTTGTTACGAGGAGCAAGGCTGCTACGCTAGGACAACAAACACTTCAAGTGTCATCCACATCAACTCCTGTTTTTGGGTCTTCGACTCCAAAAGGATCAACGTCCTCCACAAATGCTTTCGAAAGGGAAAGCAGCGCTGCTGAAAAGATCAAGAAGACCTTAGCTCTACTTGAGCAATCTGGTTCCAAGAACTCTTCCACAAAGGGGAACTATGATTCAACCAATGAATCATCTCCGCGTACATCACGTAATGTGAGTCCATTGAAAATCAACTTGCGCGACAATCCATGCTACTCTCCTACATCCCCAACGATCATGCAAGCAATGGTAACTAATGCTTCTTCCACTGAGGAACAACTTGCAAATTTGATGAAGCTGGTTGATGGATTAACCAAGCATGAACAACATCAAGAGTCTCGAATTGACAAATTGACGGATAGGATGGAAGGCCTTTTAGATGGAGAAGCCAGTCATGCGCTTTGAAAGAGTGTTGAAGTTCAAGAGATCAAAAATCCTGTGAAGGAAGCACCGCTTGTCAAGGAGATGCCAGTTTCTTTTGAAGGAATGATCCCACTAGATCGCTTGAAAGAGTTCATTGACGGCACAATTAAAGATAAGTATGAAGTCTCCACCATGTCTTCTCATATGTATGCCAAGCCATACACTGCAAGAATTGATAGCTTCAAAATGCCTGTCGGCTATCAACCCCCAAAATTTCAACAGTTTGAGGGTAAAGGAAATCCAAAGCAACATGTCACGCACTTTGTGGAGACATGTAATAATGCTGGAACTTATGGAGATCATCTTGTCAAGCAGTTCGTTCGCTCTCTAAAGGGAAATGCCTTTGATTGGTATACGAATCTCGAGCCCAATTCTATCGATAGTTGGGAGCAAGTAGAGCACGAGTTTCTCAATCGCTTCTATAGCACAAGGCGTACAGTGAGCATGGTAGAACTCACGAATACTCGCTAGAGGAAGTATGAGCCGGTTATAGATTTCATAAACCGATGGAGAAACGCGAGCCTAAATTGTAAAGATAGGCTTAGCGAAGCCTCTGCAATAGAAATGTGTATCCAAGGAATGCACAGGGAGCTTTTTTACATCTTACAGGGAATAAAGCAAAAATCCTTCGAAGATCCTGCCACTCGCGCTCATGATATAGAGTTGAGCATGTCCTCTGCCGGAAAAGATATGATATTTGCCCATGATCCTCGCAAAGGAAGAGAGAAGCAAGAACCCAAGAGATGGAGCAAATTTGTGCCCAAGAATGACAACAAAGAATCCATGAATGTCAATGTGTCGCATGTGAAGTTTACTGCGAAGGAAAGCAAGAAGAAAAGTGTGAAAACGACTTTCCAAGCACGTTCAAATCAAAAATCGACATTGAGGGAGATGCAACGAAAGAAATACCCCTTCTTGGATTATGACGTTTCTGAAATTTTTGATGAGTTGCTCGAGTTAAAGCTCATTGAATTGCCAGAGATGAAGCAACCTGATAAAGATGAAAAAATTGATGACCCAAATTATTGCAAGTACCATAGACTTGTGAGTCATCCTCTTGAAAAGTGTTTTGTCTTCAAGGATAGAGTTATGCGATTGGTTAACGAAAATAACATTGTCCTTGATGATGAGAAGGCTGGTTCTAACCAAATCTCTATCACATTTGGCTCGCTCGATCCGATCCAAATATGTATGTCTGGAAAGCATGAAGAATAGTCATTGGAGCAAGACAAATCTCAAGTTGATATAGATGGTGATGAAGGCTTGATTCTTGTAACTAAGCGAAGATGCAACAAGTCAAGCTTACAAAAAGAATCATCCGAGCAACCTATCAAGAGGAAGATGGTGAGGAAACTAGAGAAGCAGATATCAATCAAGCGCCCAAAGAGGGCAAAGGTAGAAGTGCATCACTACCAAAAACCCCGACGTCCTGTGATTCTAGAGGAATTTTTACGAAGTTGGTTTTGCACAAAGTATACTCAAGACAATGTCGAGGCATCATGTTTCAATGCTGATAAATAAGAAACAATGAAGGTGTCTCCTACTGACAAAGAAGGAACACCGAGTGAATCCTCACAAAAAATGTCTCCTAGTGATGAAGAAGAAACAACGAGAGAAATCTCATCAATGATGTCTTCTTCGTCTTCTGAAAAACCTATTGAATCTTCTTCCTAAGAAGCACATGTATGTGATACAAAAATCACATTTATAGATAATGATCTTCTATCTAGTGAAACACTACACAATCGTCCTTTGTATATGGTGGGTCACGTGCTAGAGAAGAAGATAAACATAATCTTAATAGATGAAGGGTCTGGAGTCAACATTCTGCCCATCCACACATTGAAGGAACTCGGCATCACAACTGAAGAACTTAGTGAAAGTTGTTTTGTTAACAATTTCCTCAATTTCACTATCGTTCATATTATCAAGCATCCCATCCATTCTAACCATCAAAATATCATCTTTCTCGACATTTAGTTCCATCTCCTGAGCAACGCTAGGATTATCGGCATTGCAGTTTCCCAATTTATACGGACACCCAAATACCCGTTGTTGTATATAATTTTTCCCTTTCTGATTAGGAAAAAATAATCCACTATCGCCAACATTAGCAGCAACTATACTACTTTTTTCCGAGTTAAGGGTTATAATACAAGCCATAGACGATCCTTTTGAATTTGTGTTTTTGTAAGCTTCTTCAAGAATCCTTTTAGGGTTCACATGACCTTTCATCGCTTCATCATATGTAGCGATATGTGAATTCTTCATAAGCTCTCTCGCGTATATTCCCCTGTTTCACCCAGCCACCAACGCCAACCGCTACACCAATAATTTGGAATAATTCATGTATGAAGTGTGCATCTTCACCTAGGGGCTTCTCAGGTGGATTGTCTTTGGGCAAGTATAAAGATCCAGCCACCACTTTTCGGCATGGTAATTCGTTGCTACTAAATTTGACTACTCTCTTTTCGACGTTGAAAAATTCATCATCCACTTTCTTGAATGAATGACTAAATTTTAGTCTCTTGTTGCTATGAACATTAACTGCATCAGAAGAAAATTTGAAATACCTCTTGTAGCGTGGCAGGTTGAAAATTTCATCCAAATTTTTAGAAGAATATTGATCATGACCTAATGATGGAGCCATTGCTGTGTTGATTGAAAAACTTTTGGAAGTAAAAAATTATGTAATGGAAGTAGGATTTTTTTGGTAAGTAAACAATTTATTTACCAAGTAAGAATTACAGCTCATAATAAAATAGCAGCCTTGGACAACCAGCTCCAAGGTTTGCTTAAGAACTTAAACATCTAAATCCCTATATGGTATGCCTTTACTCAGGGATACATATTCAACTCCTCTAGCCGTTTCTCTAGTCGTGGATACAAGGATCCTCGCCCATGAACATCCTGAATGATTTTCCTGATAATCACTTCTGCATTCCGTGTTTTTCCTTGAAACACTCGACAATTCCTTTCCTGCCACCCATGGTATACACTCCCAGCAAGAGTCATACGATATATTTGAGCATTGATACTCTTACCTCTCATGTGTGCTATTGCCCAATTTACCTCATCCTACCATGTCATACTGTGTCGCCTGATGCCCTGCCACTCCAAGATTTTCATCCAAATAGCAGATATGTAAGGGCACACAAAAAATAGATGATCAATATTCTCCACAGCAGCTTCATCACACAATGGACAAGTATCGGATTCAACATATCCCCAATTTGCTAGCCTGGCTTTGGTAAGTAGTCTTCTATGCAGAGCCAAAAACAAGATAAATTTCTACTTTGGAGCTCCATAATTAGACCTTACGAGCTTCCTCCAGTCCATCTTATTTGATGCCCCACTCATTTTCTTGTATATTGCACTAATAGAATAAGACCTCATGCTCAATACTTCATCTTCTTGTATTCCAGCCTCTGTGAAGTATAGTTGTGCCTTTAAGATCCTTTGCACCATCCAAGAGGCTTGTTTAGGTTGCGCCCCCCATATATTGCAGTGTTGCCCATAGTACGTGTGAATCCACACCACCCATAGTTTATCTTTTTTCTGGCAGTCATTCCATAACAACCCTCACAATGCAGCTTTATTCCATGTATAACCATCTAGGAAATTCAAATCCCCTGCTGATTTAGGAAGACACAATACGAGGTCCGGACGGATTTTTTGCTGAAATTTTTTGTAGGGGTCCGTTAAGACCTTATTAATGGCGTGAGTTGGTCCCGAGGGACAAACGTCTGTATTTTGAGGATAAAAATAGGCCCAGAGCGGGAATATGGCCATATTTGCCGTTTTATGTGTACTATAGTCCACAGATTTTTGGTGATACGAGGTCCGGACAGATCTTTGGCCAAAATATTTTGTGAGGGTCCGTTAAGACCTTATTAATGGAGTGAGTTGGTCCCGAGGGGCAAACGTCTGCATTTTGAGGTTCAAAATAAGCCCAGAGCGTTAATATGGCCATATTTGCCGTTTTACGTGTACTACAATCCACAGATTTTTGGTGATACAAGGTCCGGACGGATTTTTGGCCGAATGTTTTTGTGTGGGTCCGTTAAGATCTTATTAATGGCGTGACTTGATCCCGAGGGGGAAACGTCTGCATTTTGAAGTTCAAAATAGGCCAGAGCGGGAATATAGCCATATTTGCCGTTTTACATGTACTATAGTCCACGAATTTTTGGCCAAAAGTTTTTGTGGGAGTCCGTTAAGACCTTATTAATGGCATGAGTTGGTCCCGAGGGGAAAACGTCTGCATTTAGAGGTTCAAAATAGGCCCAGAGCGAGAATATGACCATACTTGCCGTTTTACGTGTACTATAGTCCACGGATTTTTGGTGATACGAGGTTCGATTGGATTTTTGGTCAAAATTTTTTGTGGGGGTCTGTTAAGACCTTATTAATGGCGTGAGTTGGTCCCGAGGGACAAACGTCTGCATTTTGAGGTTCAAAATAGGCCCAGAGCGGGAATATGACCATATTTGCCGTTTTATGTGTACTATAGTCTACAGATTTTTGGTGATACGAGGTCCGGACGGATTTTTTGCCGAAATTTTTTGTGGAGGTCTGTTAAGACCTTACTAATGGCGTGAGTTGGTCCCTAGGGCAAACGTCTGCATTTTGAGGTTCAAAATAGGCCCAGAGCGTTAATATTACCATATTTACCGTTTTACATGTACTATAGTTCACGAATTTTTGGTGATACGAGGTCTGGACGAATTTTTGGCCGAAAGTTTTTGTGGGGGTCCGTTAAGACCTTATTAATGGCATGAGTTGGTCCAGAGGGGAAAACGTTTGCATTTTGAGGTTCAAAATAAGCCCAGAGAGGGAATATAGTCATATTTGTCGTTTTATGTGTACTAGTCCACAGATTTTTGGTGATACGAGGTCCGGATGGATTTTTGGCCAAATGTTTTTGTGGGGGTTCGTTAAGACCTTATTAATGGCATGAATTGGTCTCGAGGGGCAAACGTTTGCATTTTGAAGTTCAAAATTGGCCCAGAGCGGGAATATGACCATATTTTCCATTTTACGTGTACTATAGTCCACAGAGTTTTGGTGATAAGAGTGACAACGCTTGCTTCACCTATGATTCAAAAGGATTTCAAAAGTTTGATTCCTTCTAGAATGTGGCGGCAAATGAAACTCGTGGTTTCTTGTAAGGAGGAACTAAAGGCAAAGACTCACACTGTGGTTTACACCAAGGAGCGCGAGGAAGATGAAGAAAGTGTAGGCTCCTCATATCATGCTACAATCCATAATGAGCATGATGCCTTGCCTCAAATAAAGATTGATGAAGAGTTGGAGGATATTGTCTGGTGTTGTCACATATCTGTCAATAGCAACGATCCTCTAAAAGAGGAAGATGCTGGAGTTGCACCACCAGAACTTGAAGAAGGAGTGAAGACCACAATAGATCCCTTAAAGAAAGTTAACCTTGGCACTGATGAAGACCCAAGGCCAACTTTCTTGAGTGCCTTTCTAGAAGTTGAGGAAGAAATAACTTATATGAATATACTCAGAGAATATAAGGATGTCTTCGTTTGGAGTTATAAAGAAATGCCTGGCTTGAATCCTAAAGTAGCAGTCCATCAATTGGCAGTCAAAAATGGTGCTCGTCCTATTAAGAAGGCTCAAAGACGCTTTAGACCAGACTTGGTTCCATTAATAGAAAAAGAAGTTAACAAACTAATTGAGACAGGCTTTATTCGTGTAGTCAAATACCCTACATGGATTTCAAGTATTGTTCCTGTAAGGAAGAAGAATGGCCAAATTTGAGTTTGTGTTGACTTTAGGGATCTCAACAATGCATGCCCTAAAGATGAGTTCCCTCTTCCCATCTCGAAGCTGATGATTGATGCCACCATCAGTTATGAGGCGATATCGTTCATGGATGGTTCTTCTGGCTATAATCAAATTCACATGGCGCCAAAGGATGAATAACTCACCGCATTTCGCACTCCTAAAGGTATATATTGCTACAAGGTAATGCCTTTTGGTTTAAAGAATGCTGGTGCCATATATCAAAGGGCCATGCAAAACATATTTGATGACTTGCTCCATAAAAATGTCGAATGCTATGTTGATGACTTGGTGGTGAAGTCGAGAAAGAGGACTGACCATTTGAAAGACTTAAGAATGGTGTTTGAGTTGCTCCGAAGATATTAATTAAGGATGAATCCGTTAAAATGTGCCTTTGGAGTTACTTCTGGCAAGTTCCTTGGCTTCATTGTCAGACATCGAGGGATTGAAATTGATCAAGCCAAAGTTGATGCAATTTTGAAGATGCCCGAGCCTCAAGACATTCATGAGTTAAAAAGTCTTCAAGGAAAGCTAGCCTACTTGAGGAGGTTCATCTCAAATTTAGCAGGGAGATATCAACCATTTGGTCATCTCATGAAGAAAGGTGCTCCTTTTAATTAGGACCAAACATGTACCGATGCCTTCAAAAGTATCAAATCCTATCTGGCAAAACCTCCCGTTCTAGCAGCCCCTATACCTGGAAAGCCATTGATACTATACATTGCGGCACAAGAAAGATCTGTAGGAGCCCTGTTAGCTCAAGAGAATAGTGAAGGCAAAGAAAACTCTCTTTACTACTTGAGCAGAACGATGACACCAAATGAGCTGAACTATTCGCCAATCAAAAAGTTGTTCTTGGCACTAGTCTTCTCGATTCAAAAGATGAAGCATTATTTTCAAGCTCATGTTGTTCGCCTTATTTCTAGAGCAAATTCCATCAAGTTTGTTATGTTGAAACCTGTCCTTAGTGACCTACTAGCAAGATGGTACCTCCAATTCCAACATTTTGAAATCATGTACATCCCTTAGAAAGCTGTGAAGGGACAATCATTAGCGGATTTCTTGGCAAACGATCCGATACCAGACAATTGGGAGTTAACTGATGAGCTTCCAGATGAAGATGCGATAGCTATCGAAATCCAATCTCTTTGGAAAATGTACTTTGATGGGGCTGCACATCGTGGTGGAGCTGGAGCTGGCGTGGTGTTCGTCATTTCGCATGAAGAGATTCTTCCATTCTCCTTTACCTTGGAGCAACGTTGTTCCAACAATGTCGCTGAATACCAAACATTGATACTTGGGCTCGAAATGGCTGTCGACATGAAACAATTACAATTACAAGTCTTTGGTGAATCTCAATTGGTGATCAATCAACTCCTGGGAAGCTACGAGGTTAGGAAACCCGAACTACGTCCTTATCATGATTATGCTTAAAAGCTGATAGGATGACTTGGAGATGTAACCCTCCAACATGTGCCTACAAAGGAGAATAAGAAAGCTGATGCTCTAGCTTCTTTAGCTTCAGCGCTAACTCTTACTGATCAGACATAAGTTACTATTCGCCAAAAATGGGTAGTACCACCGCCAAATGAGGATGAAGATGAGCTTGAGCATCTCGTCACTGTTTCTGAAGCTGTGAGAGAAGATTGGGGACAACCTATTACTGACTATTTGTGTTATGGGATACTTCCAGAAAATCCAAGGAGAAGGACTGACATTCGTCGTCATGCACCTCGCTTCATTTACTACAAGGAGACATTATATAGAAGGTCATTCGAGGGAATACTCTTGCGATGTTTGGGAGAGGAATAAGCAATCCAAGCTCTGCAAGAAGCACACTCAGGAGTATGTGGGTCACATCAATCTGGACCAAAGCTCCACTTTTATATAAAGAGAATGGGGTATTATTGGCTAACCATGGTGAAAGATTGCTTAGACTATGCTCGAAGATGTAAGGCTTGTCAATTTCATGCGAATTTCATACATCAGCCGCCTGAAGAATTACACCCAACTATCGCATCTTGGCCATTCTATGCTTGGGGATTGGATGTTGTTGGACCACTACCAAAATCTTCTGGTGGTCATTTATACATCTTAGCTGCAATAGATTACTTCTCAAAATGGGCCGAAGCTGTTGCTCTTAAAGAAGTGAAGAAAGAGAATGTTGCAAATTTCATTCGAGTGAATATCATCTATCGCTTTGGCATCCCTCGCTACATAATAACGGACACTGGCAAGCCATTTGATAACAAGTTAATGAACAAGATTTGTGATCTCTTCGGCTTCAAGCAACGTAAATCTTCTATGTGGTCTTGCTGAAGCATTCAATAAGACTTTATGCAACATGCTGAAGAAAGTTGTCTCGAAGTCCAAACGGGATTGGCATGAAAGAATGGAAGAATCTTTGTGGGCATACAGGATGACATACCGCACACCAACTCAAGCAACACCATATTCACTTGCTTTTGGAGTTGAAGCAGTCCTGCCACTCGAGCATCAAATACCTTCCCTAAAATTTACTATTCAAGAAGGGCTCACTGAAGAAGAAAATGCTCGACTACGTCTTGCAGAGTTAGAAGCACTCGATGAAAAGAGACTAGAAGCTCAACAAAATCTTGAATGTTATCAAGCTCGTCTATCATGTGCTTTTAATAAGAAAGTTCGCTTGAGGTGCTTTCAAGTTGGAGATCAAGTCCTCGCAATAAGAAGACCCATCATTACTTTGCATAAGTCTGGGGGCAAATTTACCTCAAAGTGGGATGGACCATATGTCGTACAAGAAGCATATTCAAATGGTGCTTACAAGCTTGTTGATGCAGATGACGTAAAGATAGGTCCTATTAATGCAAAGTTCTTGAAGAGGTACTACCCTTGAAGTAAAACAATGCTCCTTAAGGTGCGAGCCTAAACTGCATGTCAGTCCTGGCCATCAAGAGTATAAACTGTGTATGGCACACCGAAAAAAAAACAAAAAAAACACTCTCCTAGAACTATGTTGTGACTTGATCCTCTTCACTGAGGTACGTAGGCGCGTAGAACCATATTCTAAGTTCAGTTGCATGAGTGTAAAAAAATCACATGTTCCCACTTGATATGTTACATGAAAGTTAAGTCTATAAGTATTAACTTCAGACTTACACGAAGTATTGAAGGGTCAATAGGGGGGTGCAAACCCTTATAAAATATTAGCTTCTTTAACAATGAGCTTGAAGTTTTTTTTAAAAATTCAGCTAAGTATACAAGTTGAAGTCTTGAAATCCTTTAAGTATGCAAGTTGAAGTCTTCAAATCCTCCAAGTATACAAGTTGAAGTCTTCAAATCCTCCTAGTATACAAGTTGAAGTGTTCAAATCCTTCAAGTATGCAAGTTGAAATCTTCAAATCCTCCAAATATACAAGTTGAAGTTTTCAAATCCTCCAAGTATACAAGTTGAAATGTTCAAATCCTCCAAGTATGCAATTTGAAGTGTTCAAATCCTCCAAGTATGCAAGTTGAAGTCTTCAAATCCTTCAAGTATGCAAGTTAAAGTCTTCAAATCCTCCAAGTATACAAGTTGAAGTCTTCAAATCTCCAAAGTATACAAGTTGAAGTGTTCAAATCCTCCAAGTATACAAGTTGAAGTGTTGAAATCCTCCAAGTATGCAAGTTGAAGTCTCCAAATCCTTCAAGTATGCAAGTTGAAGTCTTCAAATTCTCCAAGTATACAAGTTGAAGTCTTCAAACCCCCAAAGTATACAAGTTGAAATGTTCAAATCCTCCAAGTATACAAGTTGAATTCTCATGCCTTAAGGTGTATGAGATTGTCCCTTTACACCTTAAGCTGGTCTTTTCGCGGATTTATCCTTAAATGGGTCTTTAAGTTCCCATGCCTTAAGGTGGACGAGATTTGTCCCTTCGCACCTTAAGTTGGGCTTTTCGCGGATTTATCCTTAAATGGATCTTTAAATTCCCATGCCTTAAGGTGGACGAGATTTGTCCCTTCGCACCTTAAGCTGGCCTTTTCGCGAATTTATCCTTAAATGGATCTTTAAATTCCCATGCCTTAAGGTGGACGAGAATTGTCTCTTCGCACCTTAAGCTAGCCTTTTCGCGGATTTATCCTTAAATGGATCTTTAAATTTCCAGGCCTTAAGGTGGACGAGATTTGTCCCTTTGCACCTTAAGCTGGCCTTTTCGTGGATTTATCCTTAAATGGATCTTTAAATTTCCATGCCTTAAGGTGGACGGAATTTGTCCCTACGCACCTTAAGCTGGCCTTTCCACAAATTTATCCTTAAAAGGATCTTTAAATTTTCATCCCTTAAGGTAGAAACGTTTGTCTTTTCACACCTTATGCTTAAGTATTCGGGATCTTGTAAAGCCTCAAGTTAGTGATCTTCAAGGCGGGGACGTTAAACACATCCCTTCACACCTTATGCTCAAGTATTCGGGATCTTGTAAAGCCTCAAGTTAGTGATCTTCTAGGTGGGGACGTTAAACACATTCCTTCACACCTTATTCTCAAGTATTCGGGATCTTGTACAGCCTCAAGTTAGTGATCTTCAAGGCAGGGACTTTAAACACATCCCTTCACACTTTATTCTCAAGTATTCTGGATCTTGTAAAGCCTCAAGTTAGTGATCTTCAAGGCGGGGACGTTAAACACATCCCTTCACACCTCAAGGTCAAATTTCTTGTGTGATAAAGCTCTCCATTGTGTGGCTTCCACAAAATATAAATATTGCTTCCATTGATCTACAAAAAAGGAAGAAGAACACACAAAAAAAAAAGGAACAAAGCAAAAAAATAATAATATCATACCTTGGGGCCTGCACGTCGAGCTCCAAAGTGTCTGTAGGAAGAAGCTCCAAGCTCGTTGATGTTGAAAGAAAAAAACATGCATCTATTTATAGATAATTAGTGGTGGTTATAAGCTATCCGTGTCCAATTTAAACTAAGACTTCATGTCCTAGTCTAATTATAAAGCCTAAACATAAAAGGAGACCAATGAGAAATTCAAGTTGGAGTTAAAAAGGGAAAGGAAATTTTGTGGGGCCCATATGACTACATGCTTGGGTAATTTGTGTGGATTAAAATTCCTTGACAATATTTATATTGATTTTCTCAAAAGTCAAAACGTGGAAATATTTGACAATCCCTGGCAAGATATGCATAACTTCTCCTTGCCTCAATTCATGACACATGGACTTACTTTGCAAGTTCAAGTTCAAGTTCATGGTACAACTAAAAGTGGATAATAAACGTTTTCTTTTGCCTACATGACTTACATCGTGTTAAAAATATGGTAAAAATATAAAATAATCAAATGACCCCGGGTGAAAAAAAATGGAAGAGCGGGCGTTATGGATGCTTCCAAGTCTTGTCTTTGAGATGCAATACCTTGACATGACTTGAAGCAAGATGCATTTGTAATCATTTAAAATTTATTAAATATAAATTTATAAAATGATTCGGATTACATAAAATTCCTGAATATATTAGTCCAAATAAATTATAAATTAATATAATTGGGTTAATTATTTAAGTCCAATAAATATGAATTTAATTAAAGTTCAAATTAATTGATTTGGGCTACAATAGATGATCCCAGTTTATTAAGCCTAATTTAATCTCGTCCTAGAGGCCCATTTTGGTGTCACGAGGCAAATGACGTGGCACGCCAAGTCAAATAAAGGAGCCAATGGGATCATGCCATGTGTTAAAAATGACAAGCCCGCTCCATAAAGCCCATATGCCATGTCACTTAAATCTGATTGGCCGAAGGGAATCATGTTCCTATCACAACTCCTCTATTCTAAAACTATAAATAGGGGTCCTCATAATTCAAAAAAGAGACCGAAAATTCTAAACAAGAAGCCAGAGAAAGCCCGTGGTACAAACGCCTTAAATTTCTCTATAAGCTGCAAGTTTAAGAATTCAAGCATTCAAGTTCAAGAACGATCAAGATCAAGACCATCGAATTCAAGAACAAGCTCGAAGCCCTTGGATTCATATAAAAGTCAAGATCAAGATAAAGTTCAAGTTCATCGTCGAATCAAGAACAAGCTTTAAAACCCTTGAATCCAAGATCAAGTTCAAGTCAAATTCAACACCAAGCTCAAGAGCCCTTGAATTTATATCTGAAAAGGCGAAATGAGAGGAATCATAGAGATTGTAACACTTGTGCTTTGAAATCAATAAAACGATTGTTGCATTATTTTTTAAGTCTTTATTATTATTTTTCTCGACGCGAATTTTACTGTCTACAAAATGATATGAAGAATTATTTCGAAAAGAATATGAATATATAATTATTATTTTTAAAAGTAGAGAGTAAATTTAGTGTGATAATTGGAGTAGAATGAGGAGGTAGAAATGGCAAATTACAAAATAAAAGGAAGAAGATATTAAATTAAGTGGAAAGAAATAAAAAGTAAAAGGTAAGCGAAAGAAAAATCTAAAAATAGTAAATAAATAATAAACATTAAAAGGTAAGAAAATAAATATAGAATATTAAGTTACGTTGTTTTTTATTTTATTTAAAGTAACTTAAATATAAACTTTATGTTACACTTCCGTTTCCTTAATTGCTTCTTTTCAATTTATCAATTATACTTTTTTCATTTTTTTATCTTTTCTCTTATTTTTTAATTAAAGGATCAAAAGAACAATAAAAGTATTTCTTTTTATTCTCAATTTCTTCTTTTTATTCTCAATTTCTTTGGCATTTTACTCATTTTTATTAGTATTGTCTTTTTTGTTAATTTCTTTTGCTTTGTACTCATTTTTTGGTTACTAAATTAATGTAAAGTTCACTCATTATTATTTTGAATAATGAAAGAAACAGTAATGGTTGATATTCAGTACTATATTCATTTTCATCTCTTAATCCTAGATATCTTTTTTCTTCCATTCCGTTTAGATTCGACTCATACAAAATTACAGATTAGACTCATAAAAAATTGCAAGTCCATTAAATTATAATTATTATATGCATATATATGTGAATTTTATTTTTCGAATCAAAGAATAAAAGTGCACTTTGTATATATATGAAACTAGAATAAAAAATATTCGTAAATATGTAAGTTATTTGTAATTTTATTTAATTCAAATATTTATTATATAAAAATTCTCTTTTTTATTTATTCTTTTGCTCTAAAATTATTTTAAATATATTTAGTTTTATTTGGGTAGGATTTTCATTATAGAAAATGTTTGATTTTTTTAACATCATAATGAGTGTAAATGTAGTATAGGTGACCCATTTAAATTGGGATGGAGGATATAAGAAAATAACAATTAACTTTGAGACTATCTTAATTGGAGAATATAAAAAAAGATATAAAAATTAATTAAGGAGTTTTCATAATATAATTAAAATAACTAATAATGTTACGGGTAGACAATAAAATGAATATAAGATTGGTTGAAGTAAATTAATTCTTTTAACGGCCAAGTTCCCTAGTATATAACTTAATATAATGATACAAATTGTTTAGTTTAAAATGTGGTTAAATTTTGTTATAATTTAATTAAAAATTGACTCACGATCATTGAGCAATTATTACTTAGTATAGAATAAAAGTTGCTTCTTGTGTTATTTCCTATGTTTTCTTAAGTGCCCTAAACATTTTGGCCTAGAGCAAAAAGAATGGAAAAGTAAGTTCATAAGTACACAACTGATTTCAAAGGTCATTCGTGTTGGAAAAACAAAATAAATATCTCAAAAATACAATATTCATTTTTGAGAACTTTCAACTCTATTTTGTGACCATATTAATTCCATTTATAAGTGTAATGACCCTTCAGGTCATTTTCTCTGTTTTCCGATCTTTTCAGCGTTTAGAGCTTTTTTGTAGTGACCCCAAGTCATTTATGACTTGTTGGCACTGACTGTTCAGTCGCTTGGTCAATCGTTTGGGTTGTATGCCCGTTTATGTGTTTTGGAGCTTCCGGAGTTTCAACAGTTGACTTCGGTTAAAACTCTAGGAAAACTGCCTCAGAGTGGAATTCTGATGGTTCCATCAGCTCCGGAATGGTCATTTTAGGCTAGTGGCATGGTCGGCTCGTTTCCCGAGGCTTTCGGTGTGAGTTTATTGTTGGGTTTTAAAAGGTGTGAATGGAAAATGAAGAGTTGTGACTTTAATGAAAAATTGCAACTTTTATGAAGAGTTGTGACTTTTATGAAAAGTTGTGACTTTTATGAAAGGTTGTGACCTTTCCGAAGGGTTGTAGCTTTTCAAAGAGTTGTGACATTTCTGATAAGGCACAATAAACATATGTTCACACTACCCTTTGTTGTTTATAAATAGAGGATTTCTTCTTATTTTTTAACGAAAATGAAAGAACGAATTTTTCTAAGACTTCTTCTTCTACTACTAAATCTAGTATTCTAAGTGTATTTTACTGCCGTTGAGTGGTTCGCTGACACTGTGGTTTTAGGTATAGATACACTGGTGAGTAAGATCGTTCTATCTTGAGAGGATATATTCCATTAACTTCGGGTACTTGAGGGGAATAATTTTCTTAAGGGGACACCGTGCATTCAGTGGGCTCGATTTTCTTCTTTGAGAAAAATATTTTGTGTATTGTTTCTAATCTATTTTTGATTCAATTTTCTCTACAAGTTTTGATTTTCTAGTTTTGAAAATACTCTTTAAACTTTGTTGTTTCTTACCAAGTTCTTCAAAGGTTTTGTTCTAAGTATCTTAGGAATACAGGATCAACAACAATCTTAAGAAAATTATTATTATACTGTTGGTATTTCTTGTATTCTATTGATTGAGGGAAACAGATCATGGAAGTAGAAGATTAATGCACCACTTCTCCAGAATTTGGTGTCTTGTTTAGCAAGGTCAAAGAGAGAATGTACCAGAAGAATTGGTGGTATTTCGGTTAAAGATTACACCATGTAACCTTCTTATTATTTATCTAAGGAGGAAAATAGTTTCTAAAAATTAACTCTTTTGATATTTATCATGTGTGTATTTAGAAAAAGATCTGCAAATCATATGGTTTTTGGATGAATTTTCCTTGGCAAAATAGTGTTGCCTTTAAAATTATATAGTTTGTAGAATGAGATAGTTTGATAAGATATTATGTCAAAATGTTTTAGTTGGAAGGCTATTTGAAAAGAAAAGCGTATTTATGTGATAATCTAAGAATATGTTTTATTCTTTTTGGAGATTAAATTTTTTTTTTTTATAGTTTTGTACTCCGTGTGAAATTTGATTGTGTCTGATTTTTAGAAACTAAAAAACTTTTATAGTTTTCTACTCTGGATAAATTAGACTGTGCAATTGGTTTGAAGAATATGAAAATTTCACCTAATAGTGTTGCCTTTAAAATTATATAGTTTGTAGAATGAGATAGTTTGTTAAGATATTATGTCAAAATGTTTTAGTTGGAGGGCTATTTGAAAAGAAAAGCATATTTATGTGATAATCTAAGAATATGTTTTATTCTTTTTGGAGATTAAAAAAAACTTTTATAGTTTTGTATTCCGTGTGAAATTTGATTGTGTCTGATTTTTAGAGACTAAAAAACTTTTGTAGTTTTCTACTCTGGATAAATTAGACTGTGCAATTGGTTTGTAGAATATGAAAATTTCACTTAATAAGTCAGTGTTGTACTTTTGATTTTCTACTCCGTTTGAATTTGAAACTGGTTTGAAGTCATAAAATCTTCATCCACATTCGAATGAATCAGTTGACGATTTGAAGAATATAAAACTTCGTTGTTAATAGAAACAAATTGTACAAAAGTTTTGTCTTTATTGTTAGTATTCTAAATACTAAGTGGTATGTCTAATTGTGATAGCAAAAAAGACCAGTGACTTAAAGTTTTTGATTTTGTGCCTACAATAGATGCCTCTATGGAATGAACTTTGATATTGTGTAAAGATTGTCAAAGGGAATTGAAGCACTATAATTCTTTTGTAGAATAATATTTCCAAAAGAGGTTTCATGCTGCCAATGACATTTTGGTAGTATAAAAAAAAATGTGAAAAAATCAAATACTTGAAAAAAAATTTTGAGATCATATTTAAAATGTGGGAGTTTTTTTGCATATGATAAAAATAAAATTAGACTTAGTGTTTAATTTAAATTTGGAGCACAAGATATGAGATTCAATGACATTCGTGTATTATGTTTGACCCACAAAATTCTTAGAGTATATTTGAATTGTGGTCGTTGAGTTTTTCTTTTACTAGTATATGGTATGACTAGTATAAAATTACCAAATTATATATATACTTGTTCAAAATAGTTGTGTTCTTTTATGAAAGAGTGTCACTTAAAGTATTGTAATTTTTTTCATGAAAAGATTTGTCTATTAAAATAAAACTATTTGTATAGACATCAATATTTGCGGAAAGTCATGTGTCATGTTTGCGTTGTAAAAGAAATATTTGGGTCATATTGCCCTTATTGGACCCGATGAGACTATGTTCATGGGTAATTCTATAACAACCAAATTGAACGTTATGGAAAAGTCCTTCTGAAAAGGACATTTGACAAGGTGTTGACTCTAAACAATGTTTGTATCAGACAAAATTGTAATAAGTAGGAACAAAATATTTGTAAGAAAAAGCTACATTACAGAGGGCTTTTCAAACTCAATATTTTATTTGTTCTTACTTGATTGAGTCAGACTGTTTGTGACATGATCACTTGGGATATGTCAATTACAAACCTTGTAAGAAAAACTGATCAACTTAGAAGTTTTTTCTAACTTTGAGTGCAATAAATAAAAATGTCAAGTTTGTGTTGAATCTAAGTATGCTAAAGCATTCTTATAAATCTGTTGAAAGGAATTATAATCCCTTAGAGTTAATTTACACTGACATTTGTGATATGAAGTCAACACTATCTCATAACTTTTATTGACAATTGTATTAGATACGATTATGTCTATTTGCTGAATGGTAAGGATGAAGTAATAGAAACGTCTAGACAATATAAACTTGAGTTGAAAATCAATTGGGAAAAATATAAGAAGTGATAGGAATGGAGAGTATAAATCTCCTTTTACAGAAATATGTTTGGAAAGTGGAATTATCCAACAAACGACTGCCCTATTCACCTCCATATAATGGAATTGCAGAATGAAAAGAAAAACCGATCTTTGAAGGAAATGATGGATGCATTACTTATAAGTTCAGGTTTACAACAAAACTTGTGTGGAGAAGCTATCCTTACAGCAAAAAGGAACAATAAAAGTTTTGTTTGTTCAGGACACAATCTATTCCATGATGAGAAATGGAGAGGAAGGAAATTCAACTTGAAATATTTCAAAGTGTGGGGGTGTCTAGCATAAGTCCAAGTTCCTATCTCTAAAAGGATCAAATCAGGACCTAAGACTGTGGACTGTAAAATTAGACTTGAGTAGTCTAGTGAATGGTCTCAAAGGCCTTGGAAAGAACCAAAGGAGAATGTACTTAATAAAGAGATTCAGAGGCATAGTAAATGTCAAATGACATCTACTTCCTTTAGATATGATTTTTTAACATTTCCTATGTCTTCTGTAGACTCATCCTTTTGGAAAGAGGGTGTCAATAGTGAGATTGATTCAATCTTGAGCAATCATATTGGAAGTTGATTGATCTTCCTCCATGAACTAAGCCTTTGGGTTCAAAGTGAATATTCAGAAGGAAAATGAAAGTCGATGGGACTATTGACAAATATAAGGTTAGACTTGTAGTCAAAGAATACATACAAAAGGAAGGTCTCGATTACTTTGATACATACTCTCTAGTAACAAGGATAACATCTATTAGGGTGCTAATAGCACTAGCGGTCGTGCATGATCTTGAAATCCATCAAATGGATGTTAAGACAACCTTCTTAAACGGAGAGTTGGAGGAAGAAATTTACATAGAACAATCCGAGGATTTTGTGGTTCCTGGTAAAGGAAAGAAAGTGTGCGAACTTGTTAAGTCACTTTATGGACTAAAACAAGCACCCAAACAATGACATGTGAAATTTGACAAAATTATGTTGGCAAATGGATTTAAGAATGATGGAAGTGATAAATGTACACATTAAAGACACTCCAAATCACAAGTTTATTGTTTGCTTGTATGATGATGACATGTTTATCATCAGTAGAGACACTTATGGCATAAATGCTACTAAACATATACTAGAAAGCAACTTTGATATGAAAGTTCTTAGGGTTGCTAATGTGATCTTAGATATAAGAATCCTTAGAACTCTGCAATGTTTAGCATTGTCACAGTCTCATTACATTGAAAAGGAACTTGAGAAGTTCAAATATTTGAATTTCAATATTGTCAAGACATCAGTAAATGTGAGCTTTGTACTTCAAAAGAATGAAGGTGAAAGTGACTCACAATTGGATTATGATAGAGTATTGGGATGTATGATGTATATCAGAATGTGTACGCAATCAGATATAGCATGTGCTATTAGTAAACTGAATCGGTTCACGAGCAATCCCAATCAAACTCATTAGATGGAAATGAGAAGAGTTTTGAGGTATTTAAAACAAACTTAAAACTATGCCTTGCATTATAACAAATATCCAGCAGTATTGAAAGGATATAGTGATGCAAATTGGATCACTGAGTCAATTGAAGTAAAATCCACGAGTGGATATGTATTTACTCTTGGTCGAGGAGCAGTCTCTTGAAAATCTTCCAAGCAAACATGTATCGCTCGCTCTACAATGATCTTTGAGCTTGTTGCTCTAAATAAAGCTGGTGAATAAGTTGAATGGCTCCGGAATTTCTTGAAAGATATTATTTTTTGGCTCAAACCTTTGGCATCAGTATGCATACACTTTGATAGTCAAGATGCAATAGGTAGGGCATGGAGCATGATGTATAACAGAAAATCTCGTCATATACGACGGAGACATAATACCGTTAGAAAACTGCTCTCTAGTGGAATTATTACAATTGACTATGTAAAGTCAAGAGATAATGTGTCAGATCCACTGACAAAAGGCCTAGTTAGAGAGGCAGTTGAAAGATTATCTAAGGGAGTGGATTTACGGCTTAGGACAAGGCATCATGGCAGTAACTCTACCTAGCGGACTGGAGATCCCAAGAGCTAGGTTCAAGGAGAAAATAAAGTTGCGACTGACGGTTCGACATTGTCAATCAACTCAATCCATTCTCATGATGAAGACAATGTTCAGGAACAAGGTTAAAACATTAAGGCTTGTTAACCAGTTAATAAAGCTTAAAGTTTTTAATGATTTGCTAAGTTTGGCAGATTTGACCAAATGGTGTATCTACGCGATAACACGAGTTAGAAATCACCTATATGAGAGTGAAGTGTAAGCCGTTTCAAAGAGAATCATTGTAAAAAGTCTATTCTCTATACACTCATGAAACCAGGAGGTGTTCATGGCTGAAACAAACACAACCGTAAGAACCATAAACAATAAAGGGTTGATTGTGTGACATATGATTGTCTAGGTATACACCAAAGCTCGAGGGTTTAAAGGATATCGCATCTACCGATTGACCGAGTATATCCGACATATGTTCACTACGGAAAGTTTAAAGGGAAACCTACTTATCCAGATGCAATTAATTCTTGCTTGTAAAGTATACACACTTGTCCATTTCTTTGTCTTAGAGTCATTCCCCATTCATGCGGGGGATTGTTGGGTTTTAAAAGGTGTGAATGTAAAGTGAAGAGTTGCGACTTTTATGACAAGTTGTGACTTCAATGAAAAGTTGTGACTTTTATGAAGAGTTGTGACTTTTATGAAAGGTTGTGACCTTTCCGAAGGGTTGTAGCTTTTCAAAGGGTTGTGACCTTTACGATAAGGCACAATAAACATCTGTTCACACTACCCTTTGTTGTCTATAAATAGAGGATTTCCTCTTATTTTTTAACGAAAATGAAAGAACGAATTTTTCTAAGACTTCTTCTTCTACTACTAAATTTAGTATTCTAAGTGTACTTTACTGCCGTTAAGTGGTTCGCTGACATTGTGGTTTTAGGTACCGATACACCGGTGAGTAAGATAGTGCTATCCTGGGAGGATATATTTCATTAACCTAGGGTACTTGAGGGGAATAATTTCCTGAAGGGGACACTGTGCATTCAGTGGGCTCGATTTTCTTCTTTGAGAAAAATATTTTGTATATTGTTTCTAATCTGTTTTTTATTCGATTTTCCCTACAAGTTTTGATTTTCTAGTTTTGAAAATACTCTTTAAACTTTGTTGTTTCTTACCAAGTTCTTCAAAGGTTTTGTTCTAAGTATCTTAGGAATATAGGATCAATAACAATTATGCCATTAGGCGTTTTAGCCTTTAAGCTTTGGTCTAGGTTTTACTTAGGTCAACAATCTTGGTAAATGTGCTCGGATTAAAATTCTGTCAGCGCGGTCAGCTTCGAAATGTTGATTTTTTCAAGAATGACTTTACGTGCACTCCCTGAGGCTTCCGGGCTCATTCTAAGCTCCCTTGTCGATTTTGGCTTAAAATGGCGCATGGGTGTGGGACCCATTTTTCATCGAGATGACCTCGTATGGAAATTTTGACTGTGCCATTGAGTCCGGAATGTCAAATTTAGTGGGGTAACATGTCTGGTTTATTTTCATCAGGTCCCGAACAAATTCCAAGGGTCCGTTCGAAGACTTTGAAAAATAGCAAAAGTGTTGATATCTGGTGCAGGCTTTTAGCGACCAGAAATGGGACTTTTAGCGACCAGAAGAAGCCCTTTAGCGATCAGATTTCTGCTATTTATATAGCAGAAATATAAGCATATAAGCCATTCTCCCAAACTTCAAAACTCCATATCTCTCTCATTTCTGGGCCAAATGAGGCGATTCAAAGTGTGGAAGCTTCGTTTTGATAGTGGCTTTACTGTAGAGTGAAACAAAGTTTTTGGGTGCACATCAATCGAGGTACAATCGTGATAGACCAGACTGTTGTAGCTCTTTTCGAGTTCTAGATTTTTGGCTATATTGATTTGGTGATATCCTGCTCATTTTAGTTCCATTTTGGATGATTCGAAGTCCAGCATGTTCGAGAAGTTCGTGGATACGTACTAGAGTGCTCGGTGACTGTTGGGTACTCTCCGTTTGAGGTAATTTCCGCATTGAAGCTGCTACCCTTTTTATTTTAATTACCTTTATTGGTGAATAATATTGCATGGGCTGGTTTCTTTATTTCCGAGCATCGAATTGTGCCCCATTTTGGAACACAGGTCCAGTAAGTTCAAATGTACCTTTTCACGAAATTGATTTCAGGATTCCTGGCGCGGGTCCCACAATCCCTTTTTAGACCTAATTTTGGGTCTGTCTCCGATTAATGCCATTTTGGTGTCAAAACGTCCATAATGACGTTGTGATTAATATTTTGATAGCGTGGCGGCGATTCATAAAGGTGGAGCTTCAATTGGGCGGATTCGGAGCGCGCGTGATCGGCTTAGAGGTAGGCTATGGTCTCCCACTTTGATTGGGCTTTATTAGATACAGTTTAGTATGAATTACATGTGATTTAGGTTTGTACTTGCCGAGTTTAGGTTTTGCTTTCTTCCAGTTCACTTCTTTGTTCCCGATTGAGCCTTAGGCTAGAGTAGTCTCGTGAAATCCTTAGATTAGGCTATGTGCCTTGGTTGTGGTATTGACTTAGCGTTATTATCCTTATTTAAGATTGGTATTGATGGCCTTAGGATAGGTTTGAGCCTTGGATGGTTTATCATGTGATGTACCGCCCTTATAGCTAGGTGAAGCTTCCGATATGTCTTGTTATGAATGGTGTATTTTGTGCTAGTGCCTGAGACCTCAGAGGTTCGTCGTCGCCGTAGGTTTGGCTTAGCTGTGCTCGTTGGGAGCTGTGATGGCATATTTTGGGGGTAAGGCGTCGATCCTAGGGATGTTTCTCCCCCTATTTGATTCCGAGCCATCTCCCGATTACCACGCTTTCTGATTAGCGGTAGGCTTGTGATGCCTTTTTTTCTATTGTCTATTGTTGGGCCCGAGGCCCTATTCGAGGAGCGATTGGATCCCACGTCAGTTTCCCTTGCCTTGGTAGTGTGGCATGATTTGGTATTATATTTCTGATTGTGTGTACCTTGTCTGGATGCTGGTGATGACATGCTTGCATTGATTGAGCATTTTCACTTGTTTGTGTTACGATCCCGTTACTTTCATTGGATTTGTACTATTGTTTTGAGCGGACATTCTCACACTTTTTTCTATTTTCAAAAACTGGCTTTTAATGGGAGTCTTACCACTTGGACTACTTGATAAATTGATTTTGAAACTCATGAGGCGTCGAGGATGTACTTCTTTTATACTGGCAGTATAAGAGGCATCGAGGATGCACTTAATTTTTATTGAACATCGGCGCAACATCACCCTTTTTCTACATTGGCTGCATCTGGGAAGCCTTTAACCTATACTTGACTATTCGGCGCGGCATCGCCCTTTTCTACATCGGCTTGGCCACTCACACTCCGGTACCACATGGGGAAGCTATATGTTATGTATAAGACCTGGTTCGGGCCCAGGCAGTTTATACGGACATCCCGCATCCCCTATGGGCCCCTCTGGCTGGTGAACCACTAAACCGGATGAGGGAGCTACATGGGTCCCACCTGCCAGGCCGAGGTGGATATATACACTGGGTTGTTAATAATCTCTTAGAGCCACCGATGATGTTACTAGTTTTTGCTACAAACTTGCATTCATTAGCATCACCTATCACCAGTATACTTGTTTACTGTTTGGTCCCCCGGTTTATGGGGGCCGGGGGTATGTTTGTACCTTCCGGGGGTATGGGCGTCCGGTCGATTATTATTTGATTATACTTATATTTATCTTGTGTTGTATTTGTAGTTGGTTACAGGGTGTCTTAGTCTGGATTTGTTATTGGTACTTCCTGCTAGGTTCAGTTGGATTAGTTCCTAGGTAATTAGCGGTGACAGTCAGTATTTCGTTATTGATTAGTTGACTCCTATAGTGCTCTCTCATTTTAATTAGGTTGCGGCTTGCGTTTACAGGTGCGTTCTTTGACTCTGTTTCCTTTCTTCGCATATCCTAGCTCTTTACTCTTATTTCCTGCTTTACCTTGTGTTAGATCCTATTTAGTTACTTGTGTTGTTCCTACCTTGTTTATATGTTATTATACTTGCTTTATCTGTGGAGCTCAGTCGGCCTATGCCTACTGAGTACCATTTGTTTGGTACTCATACTACACTTCTGTACCCTGAAGATCATAGTACGGGTTATCACCAGTGATTGGTCTTGGTGCGGAGCAGCTTGCATTCGGAGATTGGGTGAGCTCCTGGCGTCCGGAGTTGCCGATTTCCATCTATTTGGGGCTAGGACTAGTCTTTACTTACTTTCGAAGACTGTCTGTATCTATTTTGTATCTGTAAAAGCTTTGTACTCTTGTTTTGTTTAGATGCTCGATTAATGACTGATGCCAGGTCTTGGGGACGGTTCCTTGGATATATCTATGTTGATTCCTCTTTCTTCTCTTTATTATCGTTTGTTACTTCTTTGGTTCCTCTTCCGCTTGATAGCCCGTTGCTTCTGGTTCTGAGCTAGGTGCTAGGCTTACCTACTGGTGGGTTATAGTAGGTGCAATCATGACCTGAGAAATCGGGTCGTGACAAGTTGCTAATAGAGCTCTAGGTTAACCGACAACGTTGGTATGAGGGCAGTGCCTAGTAGAGTCTTGCGGATTGGTCCGGAGACGTCCGTATCCTATCTTCGGGAGGCTATAGGGCAAATTTAGGAAATTCTATTCTTGACTCCTTATCGTGTATCCATGCTTTGAATAACCTCTAAAACTGATCCATTGGAATCTGCTCTCTCTTAGATGGATAGCACGAGATTCCCGGTGGGCACGGTCGGAGCATTACCAGGTTCTACTAGAGTTTCGATAGATAGTTCTCAAGCCAGAGATGGGTTAATGGTTCCCCAGCAGGGTTCATCATCAGTATCGAAGTATGTCACGGGATTTCTTGTGTGGGATGGGCATAACCCCACGTCATCCCCTACGGATCGAGATATGAGTCAGGAGTTCGTCAGAGGGTTGTCTTTGCCACTCCGTCTAGCGTCGGGGCACTTGATAGAGGTTGGGTCTACCTTTCCCCGGGTTGTTAGTCATGGGAGGGCCATGGAGCAAGCATGCCTCGAGTCTTACAGAGATAGTGGTAAGAGGCCTCGCCATCAGCACAGTGGTGACAACATCCCACTTCGGGGTGAGTATCAATTCAGTGAGGGTCATATTCTTTCTCGACCCATCAGGCCTGCGGCGGTAGCACCTCAGGTTCCAGGAGGTTCTGAGGCAGGTCATGGAGCTTATAGTGGACAGAGTTTAGGTATGACTTCTCAGGGTGAGCACATTGGGCCTTCAGGTGTTGGAGATCGTCCTATTCCAGCTGGGTCCTTTCAGCAGGTCATATTAGTGATGGTGGCTATGAGTGTAGAGACGTAGGCCACTTTGTTAGAGAGTGTCGCAGGACCCCGGTACAGTCAGGAGTGGTTCCCAGAGGGTTGGAGATGGTTCACAGTTTATTAGGGGCCACTAGAGGAGTTCATTGCGTTCTTCACGCCGGGCTTCAGACTATAGAGGTTGCTATGATTGTGGGGAGTTTGATCACTGGTCCAGGGAGTGCCCCAAGCGGGAGATGATCTTTCAGACATTGCATACTTCTCCTACTCCCCAGACTAGAGCAGTTGGATCTTGTCGCATCTATGGGGAGCCTTGCCACCGGTCGAGATTGTGTCCCCGGTGTGGGACCATGGTGTGGTTTGTTCAGCCGGGACATTTTCATGGGACTACAGCACAGCGAGCCAGCAGTAGTGCCCTGAGGGTAGCAAGTGGTAGTGTGGGTGCTCAGCTTGAGGTCGATCGTGATCCGTTCCATGCTTCTACAGGTCAGCCAGAGGCCGAGGATCCAGGTATTGGTTGTATATGCTCGATTTCCTTGTTTTGCTCTACAGTGCTCATATTGTGCGGTTTTGGGTTTTTCATATCCTTACGTGCTTATTTGACTTGCTATTTATCTCCTGACTGTTGTCGCCTTATTTGGGATTGTGTGTGTTTTAGCTCCGTAGTTGATTTTTTTTAGTAGTGGATCAATTAGGTCGGATTCCTATATTTGAGAGTAGTGGTTGAGCATTTCCTCGTGCCTTTGCCTTGGTGGCTATGTTATGAGTCTACGGCAGGGTTAGTTAGTTGTTCCTTTTTTTTGCCTCCTTTGGTTGTTGTTGCTGTGGTGCCGACCCCTATTAGACAGGTGGCTAGACCAGCTCTGTTAGTTCTTGAAGTTGTGCTATTAGTTCTAGTTGGCTTAGAAGGTTGCCTTAGTTGCTTTCCGTCCCTTTGGATTAGTGGTTTGGTTTTGCCAGTTGTTGGAGTTGTGAGAATTGTAGTTAGTCTTTTGTGGTATTCCGGTAGATGGGGTTTGTTGTTTCCCTCCCTTACCTTAAGCTTGTTCTCAGCTCCTGGGGTTGTGTAGAGGTGATTTACTCATTTGGTCCTTTTGAACCGTGCCTTTTGAGGGTTTTGGTGCTTGACCACAGCTAGTTGGGATTTGGAAAGTGTGATCTCTTGTTGCACCTTATTGTTGTTGTGGTTGGTTCTTTGCGGTTGGGTTGGTAGCTCTCGAGGTCTTGGTTGTGTTCTGGAGCCGGAATGGCTGTGTCCCTTGGCGGGTTCAGACTTTAGCTTCTGTTGGAGAATTAAAGGTTGCTTAGAAGGTTCATCTCCAGGATAGGGTCAAAGTGATTCTTGGAATTCATGATTCTGAATTTGTTTAGGATGCGAGGTTTGCTCTTGGCCTATTCGGTAGCTTGCAATGTTTTTGAATGGGGGTTTGTGCCCTTGGACCATTATCGATCGATTGAGTATGTTTATTCGCTGCCTACCGGCTTGGTTTCCCTTGGACTAGGATGGTTGGATCATATTTGCGCTCGCTGAGTAGTTGTGGGCATATGGTGTCGGCATTTCGAAAGTTCCTATGGTAAAAGTAAGTCACTGGAGCTAGGCTCAGTGTAGCCTTGTTGTTCGCAGGATGATCGCCCTTGTGAGTAGAGTGTTAGTTTCAGGAGGTTCAGCTTCAGCTTGGATTGTTGGTTTTTTGAAGTTGAGATTGGAATTTTGGGCCTTGCCCTGGGTTGAGTTTCTTATTTTGGCGGGTGTCGCTCCCCGATGTTCAGCCAGAGTATGTAACCCCTTCGAGGTTGGTGTTGTATGGTTCTGTAGGAAAGTTTCAGATGGTGTTGATAGTATTCAGGATGGCCAAGGACCGGCAGAACGCACTTGGTGGCTAGAAGAAGATGGATTTAGAGCTTAAGGCAAGTATTTTGAATTATGAGCTGTGTTGCATCTGTCATGGTCCTGTGTTTCTCATTTCAGTGGTTTCGGTTTTCCTCAGATGAACCTGGTGTTTTCGATAAAAATTGGGTTAATTGAGCGAGAGTTGGAGCCCAAAAGGGAATTGGAGGAGATTTTGGAGTTTGAAGTGAATTTGAAGATCCCCCCCTAAGCCTGAGTTCCGTGTCGGCGTTGTTCGATCCATGAGGGTGTCTGAGGGTCTGGCGGAGCATGCGGACCCTGTATCCTAGTCTTTTCTTGCCTTCAGATTGTAACTATCCTTCTACTTTCGCGGACGAAAGTCCTTTTAGTAGTGAATGTTATGATGACCCTCCAGGTCATTTTCTCTGTTTTCCGATCTTTTCAACGTTTAAAGCTTTTTTGTAGCGATCCCAAGTGATTTATGACTTTGTGGCACTGACTGTTTGGTCGCCTGATCAATCGTTTGGGTTGTATGCCCGTTTATGTGTTTTGGAGCTTCCGGAGTTTCAACAGTTGACTTCGGTCAAAACTCTAGGAAAACGGTCTCAGAATGGAATTTTGATGGTTCTATCAGCTCCGGAATGGTCATTTTAGGCTAGTGGCATGGTCGGCTAGGTTCTCGAGGCTTTCGGTGCGAGTTTATGCTATTAGGCGTTTTAGCCTTTAAGCTTTGGCCTAAGTTTGACATCGGTCAACATTCTTGGTAAACATGCTCGGATTGAAATTTCGTCAGTGTGATTAGCTCCGGAGTGTCAATTTTGGTCTAGACAAACCTTTCGTGTGCATCCCGAGGCTTCCAGGCTCATTCCGAGCTCCCTTGTGGATTTTGGCTTTAAATGGTGCATGGGTGTGGGACCCAATTTTCGTTGAGATGACCTCGTATGGAAATTTTGACCGTGTCATTGAGTCCGGAATGTTGAATTTAGTGGGGTAGCATATCTAGTTTATTTTCATCGGATCCCGAACAAATTCTGAGTGTCCGTTCGGAGACTTTGAAAAATAGCAAAACTGCTGATGTCTGGTGAAGGCTTTTAGCGACCAGAAATGAGACTTTTAGCGACCAGAAACAGCCCTTTAGTGACACGATTTCTGCTATTTATTTAGCAGAAATATCAGCCATTCTCCCAAACTTCAAAACCCCATATCTCTCTCATTTCTGGGCCAAATGAGGCGATTCAAAGTGTGGAAGCTTCGTTTTGATGGTGGGTTCACTGTAGAGTGATCGGAAGTTTTTGGGTGTGCGTCAATCGAGGTAAAATCGCGATAGACCAGAATGCTGTAGCTCTTTTCGAGTTCTAGATTTTTGGCTATATTGATTAGGTGATATCTTGCTCATTTTAGCTCCGTTTTGGGTGATTCGAAGTCCAGTGTGTTCGAAAAAGTCGTGGATACGTATTGGAATGCTAGGGGACTGTTGGGTACTCTCCGTTTGAGTTAATCTCCGCGTTGAAGCTGCTGCCCTTGTTATTTTAATTAGCTTTATTGGTGAATAAATTGCATGGGTTGATTTCTTCATTTCCAAGCATCGAATTGTGCCCCATTTTGGGGCACAAGTCAGTAAGCTCAAATGTACCATTTCATGGAGTCGATTTTGGGATTCCCGGCGTGGGTCCCGCAATCCCGTTTTAGACCCAATTTTGGGTCCGTCTCCGATTAATGCAATTTTGGTGTCAAAACGTCCATAATGACGTTGTGATCAATATTTGGATAGAGTGGCGGCAATTGGAGGTGATTCATAAAGGCGGAGCTTCAATTGGGTAGATTCGGAGCGCGCGTGATCGGCTTTAAGGTAGGCTATGGTCTCCCACTTTGACTGGGCTTTATTAGATACGGTTTGTATGAATTTCATGTGATTTAGGTTGGTACTTGCCGAGTATAGGTTTTGCCTCCTCCCAGTTCACTTCTTGGTTCCCGGTTGAGCCGTAGGCTAGAGTAGTCTCGTGAAATCCTTAGATTAGGCTATGGGCATTGGTTGTGGTATTGACTTTGTGTTATTATCCTTATTTAAGATTGGTATTGATGGCCTTAGGCTAGGTTTGAGCCTTGGATGGTTTATCATGTGATGTACCGCCCTTATAGCTAGGCGTAGCTTCTGGTAGGGCTTGTTATGGATGGTGTACCTTGTGCTAGTGCCTGAGACCTCAGAGGCTCGTCGTAGCCATAGGTTTGGCTTAGTTGTGCTTGTTGGGAGCTGAGATGGCATATTTTGGGGGTAAGGCGTCGATCCTAGGGATGTTTCTCCCTTTATTTGATTTCGAGCCATCTCCAGATTACTGCGCTTTATGATTAGCGATAGGCTTGTGATGCCTTATTGTCTATTGTCTATTGTTGGGCCCGAGGCCGTATTCGAGGATCCCAGATTAGTTTCCCTTGCCTTTGTAGTGTGGCATGATTTGGTATTACATTTCTGATTGTGTGCACCTTGTTTGGATGCTGGTGATGGCGTGCTTGCATTGATTGAGAATTTTCACTTGTTTGTGGTACGATCCCGTTACTTTCATTGGATTTTTACTATTGTTTTGAGCGGACATTCTCGCACTTTTTTCTGTTTTCTAAAATTGGTTTTTAACGGGAGTCGTACCACCTGGACTACTTAATAAACTGATTTTGAAACTCATGAGGCGTCGATGACGTACTCCTTTTATACTGGCACTATCAGAGGCATCGAGGATGCACTCAATTTTTATTGATATCCGGCGCGGCATCGGCCTTTTTCTACATTGGCTGCATCTGGGATGCCTTTAGCCTATACTTGACTATCCGGCGCGGCGTCGCCCTTTTCCACATCGGCTTGGCCACTCACTCTTCGGTACCACTACGGGGATGCTATATGTTATGTATAAGACCTGGTTCGGGCCCAGGCAGTGCATACAAACTTCCCGCGTCCCCTATGGGGCCCTCTGGCTGATACATCACTGAACCGAATGAGGGAGCTACATAGGTCCCATCCGCCAGGCTAGGGGCTGGGGTGGATCTATATACTTGGTTGTTGATAATCTATGAGAGCCACCGATAATGTTAAAGGTTTTTCCTACAAACTTGCATTCATTCTCATCGCCTATCACCAGTATACTTGTTTACTGTTTGGTCCCCCGGTTTATGGGGGCCGGGGGTATGTTTGTACCTTCCGGGGGTATGGGCGTCCGGTCGATTATTATTTGATTATACTTATATTTATCTTGTGTTGTATTTGTAGTTGGTTACAGGGTGTCTTAGTCTGGATTTGTTATTGGTACTTCCTGCTAGGTTCAGTTGGATTAGTTCCTAGGTAATTAGCGGTGACAGTCAGTATTTCGTTATTGATTAGTTGACTCCTATAGTGCTCTCTCATTTTAATTAGGTTGCGGCTTGCGTTTACAGGTGCGTTCTTTGACTCTGTTTCCTTTCTTCGCATATCCTAGCTCTTTACTCTTATTTCCTGCTTTACCTTGTGTTAGATCCTATTTAGTTACTTGTGTTGTTCCTACCTTGTTTATATGTTATTATACTTGCTTTATCTGTGGAGCTCAGTCGGCCTATGCCTACTGAGTACCATTTGTTTGGTACTCATACTACACTTCTGTACCCTGAAGATCATAGTACGGGTTATCACCAGTGATTGGTCTTGGTGCGGAGCAGCTTGCATTCGGAGATTGGGTGAGCTCCTGGCGTCCGGAGTTGCCGATTTCCATCTATTTGGGACTAGGACTAGTCTTTACTTGCTTTCGAAAACTGCCTGTATCTATTTTGTATTTGTAAAAGCTTTGTACTCTTGTTTTGTTTAGATGCTCGATTAATGACTGATGCTAGGTCTTGGGGACGGTTCCTTGGATATATCTATGTTTATTCCTCTTTCTTCCCTTTATTATTGTTTGCTACTTCTTTGGTTCCTCTTCCGCTTGATAGCCCATTGCTTCTGGTTCCGGGCTAGGGGTTAGGCTTATCTACTGGTGGGTTATAGTAGGTGCCATCATGACCTGAGAAATGGGGTCGTGACAATAAGCCTTTAATTCCTTCATTAGCATATATTGATTTGTTCAAATTTATTATTGAATGGCTTTACCAATGTCATTATTCCTAAACGGCTACGTACTTAGAAACTCATATCTTCATTATATAAGCCTTTTTCATCTGTGGATTAGGCTGCGAGAGAGATGTCCATTTTCTTCTACAATATTTTATATTCTTCCACTTATATATTGAGGTCGTGGAACAAGAAGAATAATTCTTTCTCCCATATTTTGTAGTGCTGGATTTTCGGTTTGTAAATCTTTGTTAGTTTTTGGCTTCTAATTTAGCATTAGAAAAGCTTATTGAATCCTGAAAATATATCTATATCGGATGAAATATCATTAAGAAGAGTGTCTTTCGACACGACTCAAGTTTTGATAAATTCCATACAAGTATTGGTGAAGAAGGCATTTTCCATTGGTAACAACATAGAATTTATGTCTTTCACCTCATCCTTCCAAAATAAAAGACAAGAAAAGGGCTTGAGATGAGCTAGTCGTAGATTTACCATATCGAAGGGAAAACAGAACGTTTCTTTAGCACAAGTAAAAGGAAGTATGAATAAACTTATCTTGAACTATTATTTCCAAGGTTATCGAGCCAAACTATAGTAGCCTTGGGTGTGTATGTTGGAGTTGCACCATATAAGTATCTTTAGAGTCTAATTGTGTTACTATAGAACTCGCACGGCTCAATGCCTTTAAAAATGATGCATTCGTCATAAGCCCCCAAATTTGAACAATCCAATTTTTTTTTAGTAATAATACCTAAAATTATTATAAGCCTTTTTTAACAAAAAAATTATACTATATGGTTTAATTTATTTGTTTTCTTAGTTCGTTTTGAAACATTAAAAAATGTTTCTTTCCTTTTTGTCAAATTTTAAATTTAACTTCCAAATGATATGTTTAAGAGCACAAGATTAAAAAAATATTAGAGGAGTGACAAAAGCATTCAAACATTTTTGTTTGATCAATGTGAGAGAAAGGAGCAACATAAAGTGCTAGAAGATGTTATAAGTACACAAATCTGATTATATGATCACGATTTCACCAAAGCATAAGTGCTACAGGATGTTACAATATTGGAAAGGAGAGAGTAATTATTCAAGATTTATTTCCAAGAAAGCTAAATACCAAAGTTGTCATACAGCTTTTGAATCAACCTGTACTTAGTTTTTTTTAAAAAGATAGTTAACAAATTTCAGGATGTCTAGAATCAGTTTTTAAAATAATTAGAAAGTGCAAATTTCAATTGCATAGGGAAAAACATCTTAATTCCTTCATACTTTTGATGTTAGCACAGATTTGACCATAGAATGAGTACGACAAACATCAATTAATTCACTCACACACGCAATTTTCAACGAACAGATACTTTGCAACATATAGAAATATTCGATATTCGAGCATAAAGGAATGTAAAATGAAAACGTGTTAAAGAAATATGCACCAATATGAGTACTCAAGGAACATACCGGAGCCAAATCGTAAAAAATTTCGATACATACAGTGAATAAAGAATAAAATGAAAGCTTCAGCATTGAGAGGCCATGGATATTTGTAGAAAACTCTTCGTTGGGGTCTCCTCGAGACTCGCTGGAGGAGAGGCAGCGTTGGGTTTTTGGTGATTCTGGACAGCAATCAGAGATGATGGGACGACGGAAAAGGGAGAGATGGTGGGAGAGTTGTGGGGCGCTGGTCTCGCGGGAGATGGAAGCGGCGGCTAGGGAAAGAAAAGAGACGGAGACAGAGAGAAGGTGAGGAGAGGTGTTTGGTTGTGCAAGGTGGTCGTCTAGTTCCTCTCGTGGAGAGGAGTGTGAAGAGCGGTAGGTTCTCACAGTTCTGGCCAGAGCCGCTGGTGGTGGAACAACGGCGACCTTTCGCTTGTTCTTGCCGAAAAAGTGAGAACAGGGTGGAGTTGAGAGGTGCGGCAGATCTTTTGGGCTGCTAATCTTATAGAATAAGGGAGATTAGGAAGTTAGGGTAAGGTATTGGCAGTTTAATATCGTGGTTTAGAAATTATGATATTTGGTATGCATTTTAAAATTTTTTGTTATTCAGTATGATTTTTGGTATTTATAAAATAAACACTTAAATACTGAATCGAATCGAAGTAAATAGTTATTACATATAAAATTCATATCTTTGTAACTATATAATACAAGCAAATATATATAATAGTAACTAATTATTTAGATGTTGAAATTTTGATTATTTTATTTTGATTTAAGTGTTCTTTTTGGATGATTGATTAACAAATAAAATTTTATACTTTGTTTTAAATATTTTTACGTGTGTAAGGAATACACAAAATACTTGAGACATTTCTTGAAAAACCAAAGTTATAATTCTTTATTATACAAATATATGTAAGTTGAAGTTGACCAAACTATGGTAACTGATTTATTGCACCACAAAATACAAAAATCAAACTTTAAAATATTGATTCATACCGAATTAATTTGGTATGATAATGGTATAATATTTTTTAAAACTATAAATCAAAACTATCAAATCAAACTTTCCAATAGCGTACCATGTCCACCCCTAGGTAAAAATAGGAAAGCGAATGAGATTTAATCTCAACCGTCTGATTAGATCATATGAATAGTTGAGATTGAGAATTGAGTTTGAGATTTAAATTTGAGTCATATTCTACTCAATTTGGCTAAAATAGCATAAATCGTATAAGATTTGACTAGAAATTAAATAACAATGGTTATAATTTAAATAAATTGAAAAGAATTGGAATATATTGTTATTTAATAAAGGGAAAAGGGTCTGATATACCCTTCAACTTTGCCATTTGGTGCTGATATGCCCCTCGTTATGAAAGTGGCTCATATATACCTTTACCATTATACAAACGGCTCACATATAGCCCTTCCGTTACAAAATGAGCTCACATGTATATTTCATTTAATGGAAGTGAAAATATTAGTTTTAAATTTATATTTTTGACTTTTAATTTTTTTTAAAATCATTTTGGGGTATATATGATCCTTCTAGTAAGGTTCAAGGTATATTTTAATCTTTTTCATACATAAATTATTTTTTGACTTATTTGATTATCATTATTTGAGTTTCTTATTTTTATTTTATTTTTTTCTTTCATTTCTTAGTGTAAAGAAAAAAAATTTAAAATATTTTTTTGTGGCTATATTATAATTTAAAACTATTTTTCGGTTATATTGTAATTTAAAAAAAAAAAGAAAAGTCAGACGTTAAGCCATTTATTAAAATGCAAACAAAGTTATGTACAAGACCATGCCCAAAAGTGGCCTGGCACCCTATTTTCTATTATTCCCTACCATTCCACTAAAATCCCTCTTTTCCTCAAAACTTTTCCTTTTCTGGATACATTACTTTCTCAACTCAACCCCATGATTTCTCTTCCTATTTTCACGCCGACAATCACAACAATTACCTCCATCAATCAATTTTTGAATTTCAAATCTTTTCTCTCTCCAGTCAATTAATTTCATCTTGTTCAATGGGTAGTTCTTCTTCTTCTCCAATTTTCAGTTCATCAATTTTTGTTTTTTTTAAAAAAAATATTTTCATCTACAAATTTTCGATACTTATTGATGATGCTCCAAGAACCTGCTAGTTTTAATGGGTCAACAACTATATTATCACTCAGAAATTAAAATTACTTCTAATTTCGTACCTGATCTGTGGCACTGCTTATTTGATTGAAATCTGAAGCGTCGTTACGAGAAGTATAAATTGAATAAAACCCTTTGTGTACTAGAATGTTATCCGTATTTTCACCAAAGATTTTTGTTGGTTGGACTAAAGACCATTTATCGTCATCGTTACGTTCTGATTCCATTTTGGTCCCTCTCCAAGCAATCAAAATGTCTCTCCTCCCTAATGCAACTTTACCCTCATCAGTAGACACAACAACAAACCCAATCCAATTTGATTCTTTCATATTTTCAGTTTTACTTGAAGGTGCATACATATATTTGGTGATTTCATATTTGTTTTTGTCGAGTCCCACTGTTGTGAAGAGGTTCTTTCTGGAGTATCGACTTGTTCCTTTGTAATTTGAAACTTTCTCATTATTGAAGGAGTCGTAGAGGGCTTGAGAATAAGGTATCGTGGAAATGTAGGTGTGGTTTTGTTTCCTTACGTTAGACAAAACAATTTTATATTTAAATTTTAAAATTATTATTCAATTTTTGTTTTCTTTAAATTTTTTTAAAATCTTTTTCATCTACAATTTTCTGATACAATGGATTCTTCTCCCTCTTTTAGTATTGGGTTTACCCAAATTAGTTTCACCTAAATAAAACTTTCATGAAAATAGATCTAATCAACGAAACGATATGTTAATCATGAAGAATTTGAGAGCAAAGAAGTCGAAAAAAGGATGCATACTCGAGTTCTAAATCTACTGTTGAAAAAACGCTCAAAGAAAGAAGGAAAAAAGTTGGATATGTCATTACACGATCATCACTACCAAAGATACAGATTTTCAATGTATCTCGTTTATTTTGATTCTAAAATTAGTCTTTGTTAGTGTTATTATTGATCCGATATATCACTGCCACATTAGCCTTTGTTTTATGCAATATATCATGTTCATATTTAAGGTGTTGATACATAACTCTAATGTTGTTGAATCTTCGATTAATGTTTATCATGTTCAATATAAATGTACTTGATTCATAAACACTACATGTAATGACCCTGAAGGTCAATTTTGGTAATTTTTATAAAATGACCATTTTACCCCTCCCGAGAGTTGCTCTGAGTCATGTTTGACTGATATCCGATGTTAGTTTTGCGAAAATTCTTGTTAAGTTGTGGTTTTGGAAAAATTTGAATTCTAAAGGCTTAAGTTGTCAAAATGTAAATTTTGAGGTCATTTGGAGTTTCGGGTCTCGGATGGAGATTCCGTCGATTTCATCAGCTCCATAATATGGAATTTGGTCTAGGAGAGTTGACGGAGTAAGTTTTGGGGTTGTATCGTGAATTTGAGGCCTTGAGTTAGAAAATTATGAAATTTTGATCATAGAGTTGACTTTAGTCAACATTCGGAGATCGGATGCTCAGAATTTGATTCCGACAACTCCCTTGGATTCGGGGGATGATTTTAGGCCTAGAGGTGGCTTTGGTTGAATTTTTAGAAGTCCCGAGCTTGTTTTGAGTTTTTGAAGCTTAAGTTAGTTTGGTTGTGCTTTGTCGAGTTCCGGGTCAAGGAGACCTTGAATCCAAATTCTGACGGTTCCATTGAGTCCGGAACGTCGAATTTAGTAGGATTGCATATTAGTTTTGTGTGCACGGGGTTCCAAACGAATCCCGAGGGCCCATTCGGAGACTTGTTGAAATTGTTGATTTTTGTTGTATCTGGTGCATGGGATTTTGGCCTCCGCATTCGCAGAGTGTAATGTGTGTTGGCCTCCGCGTTCGCGGAGGCAGGACGCGTTTGAAGAGGGTCAGCTTCTTGGTCTCTGCATTTGCGGAGCAAGGGCGCGTTCGCTGATAGTTAGCTTTTTGGTCTCCGCGTTCGCGGAGGTCATTTTTGACCTGAATAATGTTAAGTCGGGATTTTGTCCATTTTCTCCATTTTTAACATTTTGGAGCTCTCTTGGGTGATTTTTGGAAAGGCTTTTCTTGGGAATCAGTGTGGGTAAGTGATTTTAACCCTTGGCCTTGATTACCCATTGATTTAAACATTATTTTAACTTGAAAATTGGGTTTTTAAAGTGAAAATTTTGGGGTTTTTTTTATTGAACTCCGATTTTGTGATAAAGTAAGGATTGTGGGCTGTTTTGAATTCTGTTTTCCAAATGGTTTTCACTATTGGGTTGCTAATACCTTGAGGATCATTGTCATGTAAGAATTTGCGGATCCAAACCCCATTTTTGAAACCCAATTTTTGGGTGGTTTTACCTTTTCTTTTCGAATTTCATGTTCTTATCATTGTTAGACCCGAATTTAGATTGGGTTTCATAAATTGAATAGATTATGTTGCTTTGGATTGCTCTCAGAAGGGAAAAGCACCGGTGGTTGATTGATTGTGAATTAGATTTAAGGCAAGTGAACTCTTAAAACCTTGTGAATCTCTAAGAATTTTGACTTCCTTTCTTGATTGTGTTGGGGAGTAATGAGATTGAGGTATGGGTGAATTCTTTTATGAATCAATCTAAAATTCACCGGCAGGGTAATAAAATGGCTTTGTGTGCTAAAGTGATGGGTCAAAGTGTGATGGGCCATGAACTTTATATTATTGTGTAATTGATGAGTTGCTATGATAGCCTTGCTGTGATTATGAACGTGTTGAATATGTCTTTTGCTCATCGTGATTATGGAACTAGACTTGAAAACTCTTGCTTAGCGATTGATCCTACTTGTGATGAAAAGAGTAGTGAAATGGAGACTAGGCAATTGATCTTGTTTTGGTTGATGTATTTGATGATGTTGATATATTGTTGATAGTGTAACGTGATTTGCATTGATATGAATTGCGTGGTGATTGTGAACACTATCATTCTTCTCATTATTTGTGTGAACATTCTTGCGTGCATTGGTTCTGGAAACACTATGATGAGACACTTTGATGATTATGTCGATGGGAAATGGTTCTGACAAGTGATGATTATGCCAATGGGAAATGGTTCCGGTGATTGATGATTATGCCGATTATGCCGATGGAAAATTGTTCCGGCAGATAGATGGTCCATGTGTGGCCCCCGTGGATTCCGGTCTGAGATTCAGCGGATTGTATCGTAGGACAGACATGCATTACTCTACTTGTCATTGCATTGCATCACATTATCTAATCCTTGTAATTGTGGTGTTATGCTTATGCCTTGTGACTCTGGGATTGATATATTGATACTGAGATGAGTTCTTTCGTTGACGCTATTGAGCTGTTGTTGATTTTTTGTATTATTTGAACTGTGGATTGGAATCTGTTAGGTTGGGCTGATTTTCTGTGCAACTTGTAGTTATCGGAGGTTCGGTTGGAAGTCAGGGTTTCATAATTTTATTAGATTTGCCTCATTTTATTTGTTGATTTGCTGGGTACCGTGTTGTTTGGTACTCACCCTTGCTTCTACACTTGTGTAGGTGCCGAGCCCGGACCGTGATCTAGTCTTTCTTCTCCTTCTCTAAGGCTTTTGAGGACTTTTGAGAGGTAGTCGTTCGATGCTGGCGATCTCTCTCGACCTTTTTACTTTTCTCTTTGTTTCTACCCGAGATACTAGGATTTGAGACCTATATTTTCTTTTAACTTCTATAATAGTGGCTTGTATATGTGACAACCAGTGTTGGGTTGGTTTTTGTTAAGTGAAAGACTTCCGCTTGATTTCTTCTATCCTTTATTTATGCTATTCTTTTCGTATTATTGGGTTTAGGCTGACTTGTCCTGGTGGGATAGGACAAGTGTCATCACACCCGGTGTTTGGGTCGTGACAAATGGTATCAGAGCCAGGTTTCATAGGTCTCACGTGTACAAGCCAAGTCTAAGTAGAGTCTCGAAGATCGGTACGGAGACGTCTGTGCTTATCTTCGAGAGGCTATGACAACTGTTAGGAAACTTCCTTCATTTCATTCTCTCTTATCGTGCGTGGTTCTTATCGCTTGTGCTGAGTGTCGCGTGTTGTTTTGGCAGATGCCGAGAACCAGAGCTTCTGTTTCAAGTGACGGAGGGGAGGCAGTCCCCGAGGCAGTGGTTGATACCCTAGTCAGAGGTCGGGGTAGAGCCTGAGTTGGGGGCCGTGCTCGTGGACCAGCACGTGGGAGAGGCCGTGCCCGTGGAGCGGCACCTGCTAGAGGCCGTGGTATAGAGGCTTCCTCAGAGCCACATATTGAGGTTGGTGAGGACCAGGTTCCTCCAGGATTCTCAGCACCGTTCTTTCAGGAGACCTTATTGAGGATGTTGGGAGTTATGGAGAGTTTTAATCAAGGTGCTGCAGGCACGCCACAGGATTCACAGACCATAGTAGGGGCAAAGACCCAGAGCAGTATCAGGGTCCAGATGTTCAGAATCCGATGGGTCAGCCACCATTGGTTCCCATGCCAGACGTCGGTGGACAAGATGCTCCAGATGTAGTTCTGACAGTGGAGGACCAGAAATGTTATGAGAGGTTTCAGAAGATGAAACCACCCCAGTTTCAGGGTGGTAAGAGTGAGGATGCTCATGAGTTTCTGACCTTGTGACATGAGATGCTTGAGGCGGTGAGGATGGTGGATGCAAAGGGTGTCCGTTTTGTTGCTCTCTAGCTCCGTGGGCCAGCCAAGGAGTGGTGGAGGTCTTGGGTGGAGTTCATGCCTGCGGGATCTCCTCATGTTGAGTGGGATGCTTTCTCTAATGCTTTTCATGATTGCTTCATTCCTTGGAGTGTGAGTGAAGAGAGAAGGCTGAGGTTTGAGGGTTTGACTCAAGGTGGCATGTTCGTGGCGGAGTACGAGGCACGTTTCTGTCAGCTGTCTCATCATGCCACATCTGTGGTTCCAGATGAGGCGGAGAGGGTCCGTAAATTTGTGAGAGGTTTGACTTTCTCCATCAGATCATATGTGTTTGGATCATCCCATAAAGGTGCTTCCTTCCAGTCCATTGTGAGTATCGCCAAGGAGGCGGAGTTGTTAGTTCGAGAGGAGTTTGGGGATTCCAAGAGGGCCCGTTCTAGTGGCCAATTTTCTTGTGCCTCGTCTAGAGGCAGGAGTTCTGAGAGAAGTGGTACTTCATTTCAGCATCAGAGGCTGGTACATGCTTCCATGCCAACGGTCGAGGGTGTACAGCTGTCCCGTGGGTCTCACAGTTCTAGCCAGGGTAGCCGTGGTACTTCGTCTAGTTCATCACAATAGATCACCATTCCATGGTCGTGTTATACTTGTGGGAATCCGAGTCATTTGATGCGACAGTGTCCTCTATAGACTCATTCAGGACCCCATCATACTTACTCAGCAGCTCGAAAGAGAGATCCAGCGCCTTTGGCTAGAGATTGAGGTAGGGGTCAGACAATAGGTAGAGGCGGCAGAGCTTCGGGTAGTGGTGTTGTGGCTCAGCGTGGAGGTAGAGGTGTGGCTCAGACAGGAGGTGGTAGAGGAGCCCAGTGTTGGTTGAGTCTTCTGATGCAGTCATCATAGGTATCGTCCCAGTCTGCCATCGATCTGCGTCTGTATTGTTTGATCCAGGGCCTTCTTTCTCCTATGTGTCTACCTATTTTGCATCTGAGTTGTATTTGGTATGTGATCGTATGCCTGTGCTTGTGCATACTTTTACACCCGTGGGTGAGCCCTTAGTGGTGGATCTAGTGTATCGATCCTGTCCTATTTTTTTGGCTGGGTACGACACTTGGGTTGACTGGATTATTTTGGGGATGGTAGATTTTGATGTGATTTTGGGTATAGATTGGCTCTCTCCCTATCATGTGATCCTTGACTGTCATGCTAAGACTGTCACTTTAGCGATGACTGGTGTTCCGAGGGTAGAGTGGAAGGGTACTAGTGGTTCTTACTCTAGTAAGATGATCTCCTACATCCGAGCCCAGAGGTTGGTTGATAAGGGGTGTTTGTCCTATTTGGCTTTTATTCAGGATACTAGTGTTGAGTCACCTCCCATGGTGTCCATTCCTGTGGTTCAGGAGTTTGCTAATGTGTTCCCTACTGATTTTCCTGGTGTTCCTCCGGATATGGACATTGATTTTGCTATTGACTTGGAGCCGGGCACTAAGCCCATCTCTGTTGCCCCGTATCGTATGGCTTCGGCTGAATTGAAGGAGTTGAAGGATCAGTTGCAAGACTTATTGAGCAAAGGGTTTATTCGCCCTAGTGTGTCACCTTGGGGAGCACTGGTTCTTTTTGTTAAGAAGAAAGATGGCTCTATAAGGATGTGCATTGATTATAGGCAGTTGAACAAGGTAACTGTTAAGAACAAGTATCCTCTTCCCCACATTGATGATTTGTTTGATCAGCTTCAGGGTGCGGTGTTGTTTTCTAAGATTGACTTGAGGTCCGGTTATCACCAGTTAAAGATTAGGTCATCAGATATTCCTAAGACAGCTTTTCAGACTCGCTATGGCCACTATAAGTTCTTAGTGATGTCTTTTAGGCTGACTAACGCCCCTGCGACATTTATGGAGTTGATGAAAAGAGTGTTCCATCCGTACTTGGATTCCTTCATGATCGTGTTCATTGATGACATTTTGATATATTCCCAGATCGAGGAGGATCATTTTCGTCACTTGAGATTGGTGCTTCAAACTTTGAGGGAGAAGAAGTTGTATGCCAAGTTCTCCAGGTGTGAGTTTTAGCTTGATTCCGTGGCATTCTTGGGACATGTGGTGTCGAAGGAGGGTATTAGGGTTGATCCGGCCAAGATTGAGGCAGTTAAGGGCTGGACGAGGCCTACTTCTCCTACCAAGATTCAGAGTTTTGTGGGGTTAGAAGGCTACTACAGACGGTTTGTACAGAGCTTCTCTACTATTGCAGCGTCGTTGACTAGATTGACTTAGAAGACTGTGGATTTTCATTGGTCCGATGAGTGTGAGGGGAGCTTTCAAAAGCTCAAGGAACTGTTGACTTCAGCTCTTGTGTTGACTTTGCCTGAGGAGGGTGTGGGTTTTACCGTGTATTGTGATGCCTCCGGAGTTGGCTTGAGAGGTGTATTGATGTAGAAAGGGAAGGTTATTACCTATGCTTCTAGACAGTTGAAGACTCATGAGAAGAACTATCCTACTCACGACTTCGATCTTGCGGCAGTAGAATTTGTACTTAAATTGTGGCGGCACTACTTGTATGGAGTTCATTGTGAGGTCTTCACCGATCATCAGAGTCTTCAGTACATCTTTAGTCAGAGGGATCTGAATTTGAGACAGCGTAGATGGCTTGAGTTACTGAAGGACTATGATATGACTATCTTGTATCATCCTGGGAAGGACAATGTGGTGGCCGATGCTTTGAGTAGGAAGGCTCCTAGTATGGGGAGTCTCGCTGCGATCAGTGTTGATATGAGGCCCTTGGCTAGGGATGTTCAGAGGGTAGCCAACAGCTTTGTCAGGTTGCAGGTTTCTGAGGAAAGCGGTGGTTTGATTGCGTTCATTGAGGCCCGTTCTTCCTTAGTTGAGCAAATTCGTGAGCGCTAGTTTGAGGATGAGAAGTTGTGTCTCATTCGAGACAAGGTGATGAGAGGTGAAGCCAAGGAGGCTGCACTTGACTCTAATGGAGTTTTGAGGATTGGAGATCGGATTTGTGTGCCCAAGGTGGGCGAGCTTATTAGACTGATTCTAGAAGAGGCCCATTGTTCTAAATATTCTATCCATCCAGGGACAGCAAAGATGTATCATGATCTGAGTCAGCATTACTGGTGGTGTGGCATGAAGAGGGATATCGCAGACTTCGTATCTAGATGTTTGACCTGTCAACAGGTCAAGTGTGAGCACCAGCGCCCCGGATGTGTGTCTTAGAGGATGCCCATTCCTACTTGTAAATAGGAGAAGATCACTATAGACTTTGTTGTGAGTTTACCTACCACCGTGGGTGGTTATGATTCTATTTGGGTGGTGGGTTATAGGCTGACTAAGTCTGCTCATTTCATCCCAGTTCGGGTGAAGTATACGACGGAGAAGCTAGCCCAGCTCTATATCAATCAGATTGTTAGACTTTATGGGGTGCCGATATCTATAGTTTCAGATCGGGGTTCTTTGTTCACCTCGCATTTCTGGAGAGCTTTACAACATGGTTTGGGTACTCGGCTTGATATGAGCACAACCTTTCACCCTCAAACAGATGGTCAGTCCGAGAGGATGATTCAGGTGCTTGAGGATATGCTTTGTGCGTGTATGATTGACTTTGGTGCTAGATGGGATCAGCTTCTGCCCCTAGCAGAGTTTGCCTACAACAACAGCTATCATTCCAGTATTCAGATGGCCCCATTTGAGGCGTTGTATGGCAGACGGTGTAGATCGCCGATTAGATGGTTTGTTTCGGCAGAGATGGATTCCTTAGACACTGACTTGCTTAGAGATGCCATGGATCAGGTTCGTTTGATTCAGGGTAGGCTGTTGATTGCTCAGAGTCGAAAGTAGAGTTATGCCGATCGGAGAGTCCGAGACCTAGAATTCATGGAGGGAGATAATGTTTGGCTCCGAGTATCACCCATGAAGGGTGTTATGAGATTCAGAAAGAAAGGCAAGCTTAGCCTTAGATTCATTGGCCCTTTTGAGATCTTGGACCGGGTGGGAGAGGTGGCCTATAAGTTGGCCTTACCACCTAGCTTGTCAGTTGTACATCATGTGTTTCATGTTTCTATGCTTCGAAAGTACATCTCGGATGAGTCGCATGTGATTACACTCGATTCTGTGGAGTTGGGTCCTGATTTGACTTATGAGGAAGAGCCTACAACTATTCTTGATAGACATGTCCGTAAGCTTAGGACCAAGGAGATTGCTTCAGTGAAGGTGTAGTGGGGTCACCGTTCAGTTGAAGAGGCTACTTAAGAGTCCGAGTCTGACATGCGTGCCAGATATCCTCAGCTTTTCGAGGCTTCATGTACTTTCTTTTACTTTATGTTCGAGAACAAACATGGATTTTAGTGGTGGATAATGTAATGACCCTAAAGGTCAATTTTGGTATTTTTTGTAAAATGACCATTTTTCCCCTCTCGACAGTTGCCCCGAGTCATGTTTGGCTAATATCCGATGTTAGTTTTGCAAATTTTTTTGTTAAGTTGTAGTTTTGGAAAATTTTGAATTCTAAAGGCATAAGTTGTCAAAATGTGAATTTTGAGGTTATTCGGAGTTTCAAGTCTCGGATGGGAATTCCGTCGAGTCCATCAGCTCCAAAATGTGGAATTTGGTCTAGAAGAGTTGATGGAATCAGTTTTGGGGATGTATCGTGGATTTGAGGCCTTGAGTTGGAAAATTGTGAAAATTTTGATCATAGAGTTGACTTTGGTCAACATTCGGATATTGGATGGTCGAAATTTGATTCCGACAACTCCGTTGGATTCGGGGGATTATTTTAGGCCTAGGGGTGGCCTTGATTGAATTTTTATAGGTCCCGAGCTTGTTTTGTGTTTTTGAAGCTTAAGTTAGTTTGGTCGTGCTTTGTCGGGTTCTGGGTCAAGGAGATCTCGAATCCGAATTCCGACGGTTCCATTGAGTCTGGAATATCAAATTTAGTAGGATTGCGTATCTGTTTTGTATGCACGGGGTTTTGAACGAATCCCGAGGGCCCATTCGAAGACTTGTTGAAATTGCTGATTTTTGTTGTATCTGGTGCATGGGATTTTGGCCTCCGTGTTCGTGGAGCTAGGCCGCATTCGTGGAGGATCAATTTCTTGTTCTCCGCGTTCGTGGGCCTAGTGGTCCGTGTTCGCGGATGTCATTTTTGACCTGAACAGTGTTAAGTCGGGATTTTGTCCATTTTTAACATTTTGGAGCTCTCTTGGACAATTTTTGAAAAGGTTTTTCTTCGGAATCAGTGTGGGTAAGTAATTTTAACCCTTGGCCTTGATTACTCATTGATTTAAACATGGAAATTGGGTTTTTAAAGTGAAAATTTTGGGGTTTTTGATTGAACTCCGATTTTGTGATAAAGTAAGGATTGTGGGCTGTTTTGAACTCCGTTTTCCAAATGGTTTTCACTATTGGATTGCTAATACCTTGAGGATCATTGTCATGTAAGAATTTTTGGATTCAAGCCCCATTTTTGAAATTGGATTTTTGGGTGGTTTTACCTTTTCTTTTTGAATTTCGTGTTCTTGGCATTGTTAGACCCGAATTTTGATTGGGTTTCATAAATTGAATAGATTGTGTTGCTTTGGATTGCTCTCGGAAGGGAAAAGCTCCGGTGGTTGATTGATTGCGAATTCGATTTAAGGCAAGTGAACTTTAAAAACCTTGTGAATCTCTTAGAATTCCGACTTTCTTTCTTGATTGCGTTGGGGAGTAATGGGATAAAGGTATGGGTGAATTCTTGTATGAATCAATCTAAAATTTACCGGCGGGGTAATAAAATTGCTTTGTGTGCTAAAGTGATGGGTCAAAGTGTGATGGGCCATGAACTTGATATTGTTGTGTAATTGATGAGTTGCTATGATAGCCTCGATGTGATTATGAACGTGTTGAATATGTCTTTTGCTCATCGTGAATTATGGGACTAGACTTGAAAACTCATGCTTAGCGATTGATCCTACTTGTGATGAAAGGAGTAGTGAAATGGAGACTAGGCAATTGATCATGTTTTGGTTGATGTATTTGATGATGTTGATATACTGTTTATAGTGTGACGTGATTTACATTGATATGAATTGCGTTGTGATTGTGAACACTATCATTCTTCTCATTATTTGTGTGAACATGCTTGTGTGCATTGGTTCTGGAAACACTATGATGAGACACTTTGATGATTTGCCGATAGGAAATGGTTCTGGCAAGTGATGATTATGTCAATGGGAAATGGTTCCGGCGATTGATGATTATGCCAATGGGAAATGGTTCTGGCGATACCTATGGGAAATGGTTCCGGCGGATACATGGTGCATGTGTGGCCCCCATGGGTTCCGGTCTGAGATTCAGTGGATGTGTATCGTAGGACAGACATGCATTGCTCTACTTGTCATTGCATTTCATTACGTTGTCTGATCCTCATAATTGTGGTGTTATGTTTATGCTTTGTAACTCTGGGATTGATATATTGATACTGAGATGAGTTCTATCGTTGATGTTGTTGAGCTGTTGTTGACTTTTTGTATTATTTGAACTGTGGATTGGAATCTGTTAGGTTGGGCTGATTTTCTGTGCAAGTTGTAGTTATCGGAGGTTCGGTTGGAAGTCAGGGTTTCGTGATTTTATTAGATTTGCCTCATTTTATTTATTGATTTGCTGGGTACCATGTTATTTGGTACTCACTCTTGCTTCTACACTTGTGTAGGTGCCAAGCCCGGACCGTGATTTAATCTTTCTTCTCCTTCTCTGAGGCTTTTGAGGACTTTTGAGAGGTAGCCGTTCGATGCTGGCGATTTCTCTCGGCCTTTTTACTTTTCTCTTTATTTCTACTTGAGATACAAGGATTTGAGACCTTTATTTTCTTTAACTTCTGTAATAGTGGCTTGTACATGTGAAAACCAGTCTTAGGTTGGGTGTTGTTAAGTGAAAGACTTCCGCTTGATTTCTTCTCTCCTTTATTTATGTTATTCTTTCTGTATTGTTAGGTTTGGACTGACTTGTCCTTGTGGGATAGGACAAGTTCCATCACATCCGGTTTTTGGGTCGTGACACTACCTAATGTATCATTAACTTGTATCAAGTTATATAATGTAACTTTAATCGTGATACATAAATCATAATGTTCTATAACTGGAGAACTGTGTATCAAATTCAACAATAGGTATATTATACATATCAGTGATAATTTTTTACTATCAGATACATACACCCAAAATTATTCAACTAGAAGGCTATGTGTCTGTACACACTATCCAATAAATACACTTGATACATAAACCTTTTATGTTCTATAGCTAAGACACTGTGTATCAAATTAATTGATATGTGCATGATACATAATATATATCAAATTCAACAGTTTTCAAACTTTATTACATGTATCATATACATATCAACTGATCACCACTGTGTTATGTATCATACACAAAAAATGCTATTTGAAATAATTACATGAATAATGTATCTTTTTATAAAATACAGTATTTCTCAAATAAAATAAGATACATAAATAGTAATATATTTTGCACTAATTTTTTAGGCATGATACATAAATTTGAATTTATAATAAATGTATCAGATACATAGCAATTACCACACAGACATGTATCCATCAAAGCTATGTATCTCTTCAGCCTTTTTGTATGTTGTATCAATGCATATCGGATACATTGAAAATCCAGGCTCTTGTTTCTTCACCTCAACGATGTATCTGATTTACAAATTTTTACTCAATTTATCGATCTCTAATTCAGCTGCAATGGCTGATTTGAGATTCACAAAATTAATATTTTGACAAACAACAATTCCATCACTTTTGTATCGTTCATACCTCACCTTACTTTTCCAGATTCCGGAATTTCTCGACATGATCGATAAGTTCATGTTGTATTAGTACAATTTGTCGACAAGTTTGATTCAAAATTCGGATGAATACCACAATTTAAAACAACAAATATAAAAATCTAACTCACAATGGTCCGCAAATCCCGAAGAATATTCCATAAGAACAATTTTTTTTCCATGACTATAATATCTATCTCACTCTAGGTAGTAAAGAAGTTCGCGTCAAGCAATCCAATCAAGAGATTACTTGGGACCAATATACCTCAGGGCATTAATCTGTTCCTCACCCATGGCTGACATAACAGGCACGAGGTCTTTACCCTGAGCAAATCCATCCTTGATATGTGTAAGGAGATTATCACCAGTAGGAAGCCTGAGGTCATCCTTGGTGTTACCATTCTGAGTGAGCAGACTCGCAAATCCATCTTCAGAGATGTCAATAAGGTGACAATCTATTGGGAGAAGAATTTTGAATTTTGTGAAGCTGTTACAGATTGGAATGGATTGATATCAATCAGATCTGCATGATTTGTGGGAAAGAAAATCAATTTTACATTAATATTCCATATTAAGCGCAACAGACAAGTTTTATAATATATCACAATTAATGTATCCAAATGAAATTTATGTATCCGGATGGCTGATATTTTAAGAGATTTTTGTAAAATAGAAAAGAGTAGGGATAAGATGTAATTTAGGTCTTACACCAGAAACAGTAAGTAGCATCACATTAGGAAAGTGAATAGAAGCTTTTTCATCTTCCTCGGTGCTTTGCTCAAGCTCTCTTGGTGCCTTGTCGATTTGCTTTCACGTGCTGATGGTTGCACTACACGCTTCACCCAGTAACCAGCTTGCTCCTCCACCATTAATGTAGCTCATCAACTCGATTGCTGATAGATCACTTCTACAGGTAAATTCTACTAGCTGAACATTTGAGTCAATATGCCTCTTTATGTCTCCTTATGTATTGTTGTAGTGTCGTAGGTTTGTTATCGTCACCGTTCTAGAGTTAGTCCGTTCATGTTCTTAGATCTAAACCCCGATGGGTTGAACCCCAATTGGGGTTAATACCACCATTGATATTTAAATCTATAAAAATTTACGAACTATTATTGTTGAAGGTGAATCCGCTCATTGGTACTGCTTACAGATATTGCTTTATCTACTGTGATTTTCAATTGTACCGAATCTTGGCAAAGACTGATATATAGTTGTACTTGATCTTCTATAGCCTGTGATCTTGAATTTTTTGGTGCAATGCCCGAATGTCTCACTTTGTCGATCATGATGGAGCTGAGTAAAGAAGGTCAGCAACACAGAAACAGGTCACTGGTAATTTCCACTTCTTTTTTCCATTGATAATCTTCTCTCTTTATTGTTGTAGCTGACCTCTTGAATTTGTACATCCATTTCGACTTTATCATAGATTGGTGAAAAGGTAAAAGATTCATGAACGAGCTTGGAACAAGGATGTCAAAATCATCAAAACGCAGTAAGTGATCCCTATCGCCTCTCCATTTCCATCGATAACCCCCAACAATGTTTAAGAACCAAAATTCTCTCCTCCATTATGATGAACCTGAAATTAGATCTCAAGATCTAGATTTTGGCCCTTTATCTAGATTCTAATGGGTTGAATCTCAAAGGAGATTAATACCACCATCTAAAAACTAAATTCTAGGCCAAAACCTATAAATTAAGATCTAATATATTATGTACAATTGATACAGGTGAAGAAGGAACGTCTCAAGACAGCAGCAACTCACTAGATTTACCCAACCAAGTCTTGATTTAGCATCAAAAGGACACCCCAAAGCTCTCACCAGGTGCATGATGCTATAACCATATTGTAATTTAGTTTTTGTATATGAAAAAAATTGGGTCATCTATAATAAAATTTACAAGAATATTAGTGAAACATAAATAAATTTGACCATCAAAATAATAAATCTAATTTTGTCATTGAAACGAAAAAAAATATATTTGAGGAGGATTAAATATACCAGTATGGGATTATATATATATTTTTAAAATAATTAAAAAATTAAATTAAAATTATTTTTTCACTTCCTTTAGAGGAAAAGGGTATATGTGAGCCATTTTTATAACAGTAGGGGTATATATGAGTCACTTTCCTAACGAGGGGTATATCAGCTCTAAATGACAAAGTTGAGGGGTATATCAAGCGCTTTTCCTTTTAATAAAAATACTTATAATTAGTAAATAAAAATGAGTAATCAATATCGCGTAAAACCTTTTTAATAAATAATAATTTTTTATGTAAAAAAATAAACATCTTGTTAATTTACATCTATATTTTATAAGTTATATTAATTTATATCTATATTTTATAAGTTATATACTAAACACATACATAATTATATATATGAAATATAAAAATAAATATACAAAATTCATCATTTGGAATCGATAATTGATAAAAGTAAATAGCAATGTCACTTGCCCTTTTTCGTATAGTATAGTTCGGCATTATCATATCATTCTATGATTTCATCTTATTATTTTTTACGTGAAAAAATATTTATCATTTGTCACTTGTAATTAGCAACATGCGTAGCCAAAAGATTATTTTCTATATTTAGTTATGAATTATTATTTTTAGCAAATAGTTAGATTATTTAGCAACAAATTTTATATAGTCGCTATTTGAACATTGCATTTGTTTATATAATTAGTGACAAAAATTAAGGTCACAATTAATAAAAAAATTTGTGGCTAAAACAATCAACATTTAACAACGAACTCTAATTTGTTGTTATTTCCACAACCTATTTTTCGTGATGAAATATTTTTTCGTCCAAATTTAAAGCAACTTTTAAGACGAATAATAGTTTGTCACAAATTGAATGTATTATTAGCGACAAAATAAAGTGTCACTAGTAACATTAAATTTGTCGCTAATGATCCTAAATAAATGACGCCAAATTATGTTTTGGTGAAAAATTTTAGAGGACAAAATTTTGCTACAAAATTAGATATTCCGTCACTAAAAGTATGTTGCTCATGCATTTAAAGACGAAATGTAATTTTTGTCACAAAAGGTGAATAATTAGTGACGAACTTGATGTCGTGCCTAATAATTTCGTAGCTAAATATCACTTTTGTTGTAGTGGGTATTTCAATTATATTTGCCACATTTATTATAATTTGAACTTGATGTAAAAGAAATGAATGTTCAAGTTATTAGTCTCACAATTTAGTTTTTTCTACTTTGTTCTTTTTTTTTGTTTTTGTCATAGTTCGTTATATTTACCTTTTAGTAGACAAATATTATTGGAAGTATCTAATTTTAAGGACAAATATATATACATATTTTAATAATTTAACTTTTTACTTTTTCACGGAGTTACACTAAAAATAAAAGGGAAAAGGCTCATAAATATCTCTTACCTATGGGAAAAAGCTCATAAATACCCTTTTTCCACCTTTTGGTCCATAAATATCCCCAATCTATTTTTTTTGGCTCAAGAATACCCCTAACCTATTGGAAATGACTCAAAAATACCATTCTTCCACCTTTTGGTCTAAAAATACCCTCAACCTTTATTTTTGGTTCAAGAATACTCCCCCTTCCACCTTTTAATTTAAAAATACCATCAACCCAAATTTAATTTAATTAAATTCTTTTACTAATTAGTTAGTTTTTTTATTTGTTCTAAAAGACAAATTTTATTTATTCAAATTCAATTTTTTATTTGTTCGAACATACTGACTATTAGTAATACTTCGAGGACATTAGCATTATCAGAAGCGAACATAATAAGATCTAACAAATTATGTGATGCGTTATCATTATTCTAGTATTTCTAACTTTTTTTGCTTTATATTACTGATATTTCTTTTTTGCCATTACTCAATTGATGTTACTAAAATGCAAGCAAAATTTAAAAACAAGGGGAGAATGGATGTAGGCTAGCATATTGTACCGATAAACAGATTGAGTAAGCATTCTTTACCTAATTCTAAAGTTAACTGCTTTAATTAATTTATCTTGTTAACTCAGACTTAAAACTGATTATTTCTAATAAAGAATTTTCAAAACTAAAATTTTCAAAGTTTGAGCTTTATAAATCAAATTATTTTGTAGGCCAAATTTTCTAGTTTCCTTTAGTAAATTTTTGTTTGAAAGGACATTATTTTATATAGTTAGACTTAAATATTTTAAATATTTTGGGATGGGTTAATATTAAGAATTTGAATAAATAAAAATTGTCTTTTTAAATTAATAAAAGAATTAACTAATTAGTTTTTAAAAAATCAATTAAATTAAATTAAATTTGGATTGATGGTATTTTTAGACTAAAAGGTGGAAGGAGGGTATTCTTGAACAAAAAATAAAGGTTGAGGGTATTTTTAGACCAAAGGGTGGAAGAAGGGTATTTTTGAGCCATTTCCAATAAGTTAGGGGTATTCTTGAGCCAAAAAAAATAGATTGAGGGTATTTATGGACCAAAAGGTGAAAGAGGGGTATTTATGAGTCTTTTCCCATAGATAAGGGGTATTTATGAGCCTTTTTCCAAAGTAAAATATGATAAGCAATCCATCAATACATTTTAAAATTAAACTCCAAAAGAACCCACTTCATAAGCTACCCAAACTCAATTCCTCCTTGATTTTCTTCCAAAATCCAAGATGCAAAGAGAGTTGGAGAAGATAAAATAATTATATAAAATCTCAAAATAAATAACTGAAACCCACTGAAAAAATAAAATACGATGTCCATTTTCTACACAAATATTGAAGTCTAGTAGATTGGTTGGAATCCATAAAATTAAAACATAAAGGACATTATTTTGAATATTTTTTTGGGATAATTTCAGAGACCTTCCTCGAGGTTTCGCTCTACAACACTCACCTCCCCTGTGGTTTACGATATTATGCCTTCCTCCTTTATTTTGATTTTTTTTGTAACCATTCTTTAAAACTATTTAAAACAAATATAAATCAATTATAACTTGACAAATTTGCCCTTCTTTATATTATTTTCTTCATATTAACACATATTATTTTAAAAAATGACTTATTTAATAAATACTTTAAAAATAAATCAATATGAAGAAATGATGTATATATATAAAAAACTTATTTGTGTTGATTTGTTTTTAAAGTATTTTGTAAATAAATCATGTTTTTAATAATATGTGTTAATATGTAGAAAATAATATAAAGAAGGGCAAATTTGTTAAGTCATAATTGATTTATATTTATTTTAAATAGTTTTAAAGAATGATTACAAAAATATCAAAATAGGGGCGGTAGACGTAATATCGCAAACCACAGGGAAGGTGAGTGTGATTGAGCAAAAACCTGAAGGGAGGTCTCTGAAATTATCCATATTTTTTTTTTATCATTTCCATTTTCTCCTCAAACACAAACACAGAGAATATGAAATAAAGAAATTGAAACTCAATTACGAAAACTAAAACTTCATCAAAACAAATGACTCTATATATTATTGTTATGTAATTTCCTTCTCAGTATACTACTTAGTCTAGAGATAAACTAAGTATCTAATGAATTTAAAATAAATTTTTTTATCAGATCCAACTTTTTGATTCTTCCTTTTCTTCAAGTACTTTAGCTGCAGGTTAAAGCGTTATCCATGCAAGTTAATAACAATATAATATACATATAAATAGACAAAAAGAAGGATGATTTATAAATTGTAAAAAGAGAAAGACATATGGAAAAGAATGAAATTAAACAACGTTGAAATTCATTTCCTCTTAATCTTGTATAAAATTTATTTTGAGAATCATCCACTAATAGGTTATTTAAGAGCTTTCAAATCCTAATTAATGAGAAAGAAAATTTTCAACATGAAACGGATATCATATATTAAAACCATGGGATGCAATAATTCAGAAAGTAAAATAAGGAAAATTAGGGGAAAAGGGAAAAAGAAATTGACAAAAAAAAAAAAGACAAATATATTCCAAGCCTAATAAAGGTACATGTAACCTTATTTTTCTATTGCCAATTTAAATACTTTCTCCTTTTCATATTACTTCCTTTACACGACTTTTAAAAAATAATATTTAGGATGGTCATTTTTACTTATTTATTGTTTAACTATTTTTAATACACTTTATTTATGTGCCTTAACTTATTCATTAATATCAAGATTAACAATGAATTTATAATATGTATACTTTCAAAAGAATTAACTTAAAAGAGAAAAATAGATTTTTTAAAAATTAATTCTATCTTGATTTTGTAAATTTATATGAAACGGATATAACTGGACGTTATATATAATGAATTACTTATGAATTAATGTGACTTTTGAAGATTTTGAGAGAAGACTTAGATATGATTAGTGAATGACCATTGAGGTCCAATACCAAAAATTGAAATAACGTTTCTATTCCAATTCCTAACAACGCCATAGCTACAAAATTTAAGTGCAGTTGTTGTACTTTGATTTTTTTTTAATTATGTAATTGAAATATTAATATATAATTAGATATTTAATTATATTTTAATTTAGTGGAGGGGTAAAATGGCAATCCAATGTGATGAAAAAGGCTTCCCACTCTTAATATATATATATATATATATATATATATTGTCACGACCAAAAAAATAGACGTGATGACACTTGTCTATTCCCACCAAAACAAAGCCAACCTCAACCCAACGAAAAACGAAACAAATGCGGAAAGGAATTAAGCAAAAACAAGACAAAGGTGGAAAACTTATTCATTCTAAACACCACCCCAAAATCTGTTTGTCACGTGTACAAGCTACTAAAGTAAAAACAGAATTCGAAAGATAAATACAAGTCTCATATGTCTTTGCTTCTCAAATATAACAAAGCATAAATAAAGGAAAAAAGGGTCCACCGAGATGACAAGCAGCTACCTCTCAAGTCCTTCCACGAGCCTCGAAGTCAGAAGAAGAAGGAGAAGATCACACGGGTTCGGGCTCGGAACCTACACAATTGTAGAAGTAAGGAGTGAGTACCACCAACATGGTACCTAGCAAGCAACCTAATAAACTAGGCAACCTAGCTAAATCGAATACTCTTTTCCATCCCAACCGAACCTCCACAAACTATAACCGGTAAAAAAAATCAGCCCAACCTAACAGTTCTACGATAAACAAGTCTCAAGGCTCAAAGATCATAGACCACAAAGTCACATTTGAACAACCAACAAGTATCACATCAGTTACTCTCAAGTATAAGTCGTTTCAATCACAAATAACAAGTATTCAACTCATATATCAAATAACCAATTCAACACATCAAATATCTCAATCGCATGCATCAAATAAGTCCAATATATACATCAAGTAGATTGATCACAAAGGTTAACATTTGCCAGAACCATTTCCCTTCGTCACAATGTCCCTAGCCTGAACCATTTCCCTTTGACTTTCACATTAATCACATGCCAGAATCATTTTCCTTCGGCATTTATATCACTAACCGGAATAATTTTCCTTCGATTATTATCAGAAAATATCACTTGTCGGAACCATTTTCCTTCGACATTTATATCACTAGCCGGAACCATTTTCCTTCAGCTTTTATCACAAAATATCACTTGTCGGAATCATTTCCTTTCGGCATTTATATCACTAGCTGAAACCATTTCCCTTCAGCTTTCATATCAAGTGTCTCATCATGGTGCTCAACAATCAATGCACAAAAACAACATCACACCACACGGAGAGACAACAATTCATACAATTCAAGTCCACTTTTATGCTTTCAAACAATTCACCAATCAATCAAATAGGGGTCACAACAAGGCAATTCACAATTTATTATTATCATTAAGAAGCCTTTTCATTTCCCCCTTTTTGTTGGTTAACATTAATCAAGTGGAACAAATAACCGTTCACCTCATTCCCTTTTACTCCTCAACACATAGACAATGAAGAGAAGTAAACAGTTCAACCAAATTGCAAAGTTTAAGAGATTACTTGCCTTAAAGTAATTAATCAATCAAGCCAAAGCTTAAGTTTTCCTTTTTCCGACTCACTTCCAAAGCCATACAATCTATAACAATCAAGTATTCACAATCACTCATCGGAAACAATAAAATCCACATCAATTTTTTAGAGAAATGGGTCAATTTTCTCAAAACTCAATTTCAAAAAGGAGGTTTGAATCAGGAAATCAATACTTGAAAATAATGTTTAAAGCTTTAGGAACTCATTAGATAAAATCAATTCGAAAAATGATTTAAAACCACTTCAAAATTACCATTTTAGATCAAAAGTCAAGTTCTTGCAAAACCTTGCCATTTTCCAAATCAAATCCCAAATTTTGATGTTAGAATATATAAATGATCAAAGGAAAATGAAGTTTTAAGGTCATAAAAGCTTACCCAAATGATTTAGCACTATGAAAAATCTTCACAAATCGCCACCAAAGATTTCCCAAGCTCAAAAATAGAAAATGGGGCTAGAACCCCAAAATTTCAAGTCAAGATGCGAACCCCGCAAATATCGCGGGCATCACAAAAGAGAACGGCCTTAGCTTTCGTGAAGGTCGCGATCGCAACATGCCCTTCTTGATCGCGAAGGTCAGTCCACCTGACCCTTCGCGAAAGCAACCTCCTCCTCGCGAAAGCGACGTTCGCAGAAGCGAACACACTTCGCGATCATGAGGTACACTAGGTCAAGAAAAACCAGCCAACTCTCAAGAATCGAAAGGATCCTCGAAATTCGTTCGGAAAGCCATACATACAAACTAAATATGCAAATCAATTATACTCGACTTTTCGGACTCAATGGAACCGTCAAAATACGAATCCAAGGTCTCCTTGACCTGACATTCGTGAAAACCACAAGAAACTAACAAACGCCCAAAAGGGTCAAAACAAGCTCGGGACCTCTCAAAAATCAACCAAGATTACTCCTAGAACAAAACATCATCCCCGGAATCCAACGAAACTCTCGAAATTCTGATGCGAGCATCCGAAACCCGAATGACACCAAAAAGCACTTTTAGGCAATTTAAACCTTTCAAACTCAAAACTTGCCAAAATCTCAACTTTTTACACAAGGCTCAGAACCAACTTCGAAAACTCAATCAAGAATAACTCGGGTCAAAAGTCGAAAGGAGAAAAATGGTAAATTTCATGAAAATACCAAAAATGACCAACCAGGTCATTACATTATTCACCATTAAAAACCATGTTCGTCCTCAAACATAAAGTAAAAGAAAGTACCTAAAGCCTCGAAGAGATGAGGATATTTGGCACACATATCCGACTCTGTCTCCCAAGTTGCCTCACCAACTGAACGGTACTTCCACTGCACCTTCACTGAAGCAATCTCCTTGGTCCTAAGCTTTCGAACCTGCCTATCCAAAATGGCTATAGGCTCCTCCTCAAAAGATGAGTTTGGACCCAACTCAACCGAATCAAGAGAAAACACATGGGACTCATTCGGTACGTACTTCCGAAGCAAAGAGACATGAAACACAAGATGGACAGATGACAAGCTAGGTGCCAAGGCCAACTTATAGGCCACCTCTCTCACTCAGCTCAAAATCTCAAAAGGTCCAATGAATCTAGGGCTAAGCTTGCCCTTCTTCCCGAACCTCATTACACCCTTTATGGGTGACATTCGAAGCCAAACATAATCACCCTCTATGAACACAAGGGCTCGAACTCTCCAATCTACATAGCTCTTCTGTCGACTTTGGGCTGTCAACAGTCTGTCCTGAATCATACGAACCTGCTCCATAGCATCTCTAAGTAAGTCTGTATCTAATGAATCCATCTCAGCTGAATCAAACCAACAAATCGGAGATCTACACTATCTGCCATACAACGCCTCAAAAGGGGCCATATGAATATTGGAATGGTAACTTTTTTTGTAGGAAAACATTGCTAAGGGCAAATGCTGATCCCATCTAGCATCAAAATCAATCACACAAGCTCGGAGCATGTCCTTCAACACCTGAATCGTTCACTCGAACTGACCACCTGTCTGAGGATGAAAAATTGTACTCATATCTAACCGAGTACCTAAACTATGATGTAAAGCCCTCTAGAAATAGGAAGTGAACAAGGGACCTCGATCAGAGACAATGGAAACTAGAACTCCATGTAGTCGCACAATCTAACTAATATAAAGCTCGGCTAACTTCTCTGTCGTATACTACAACCGAACCGGGATGAAGTGGGCAGACTTGGTCAACCTATCAATGAGAACCCAAATAGAGTCATAACCACCCACTGTGGTAGGCAAACCCACAACAAAATCCATAGTGTTTTGCTCCCACTTCCAAGTGGGAATAGACATCCTCTGAGATATACCTCCGGACCGCTGGTGCTCACACTTGACCTGTTGGTAAGTCAAACACCTAGAAGCAAAGTTTGCAATCTCCCTCTTCATGCTACACCATCAATAATTCTAGCTCAAATCATGATACATCTTCGTCGCTCCCAGATGAATAGAATATTGAGAACAATGAGCCTCCTCAAGAATCAATCTAGTCAATTCGCCCGTCTTGGGCACACAAATCCGGCCTCCAATCCTCAAAACACCATCAGGAACAAGGACAGCCTCCTTGGCTTCCCCTTTCAACACTTTTTCTCGAATGAAACACAACTTCTCATCATCAAACTAGTGCTCTCGAATCTGCTTAACTAAGGAAGAACGAGCCTCAATGAAAGCAATCAAACCACCCGCCTCATCAGAAATCTGCAACCGAACGAGACTATTGGCTAATATTTGAACATCTCTAGCCAATGGTCTCTCCTCAACACTGATAGATGTAAGACTTCCCATACTAGAAGTTTTCCTACTTAAAGCATCGGCCACCACATTGGTCTTTCCTGGATGATACAAGATAGTGATATCGTAGTCCTTCATTAGCTCAAGACATCTACGCTGTCTCAAGTCCAGATCCCTCTGAAGATGTACTGAAGACTTCGATGGTCCGTGAAGCCCTCACAATGAACTCTATAAAGATAATGCCACCATAGCTTAAGCACAAACACTACAGCTGCCAACTCAAGATCATGGGTAGGGTAATTTCTCTCATGGGTCTTCAATTGTCCAGAAGCATAGGCAATCACCTTACATTTCTACATCAGAACACCTCCTAACCCAACTCCAGAAGCATCGTAATACATGGTGAAGCCTACACCCTCTTCAGGTAAAGTCAAAATAGGAGCTGGAGTAATGAGGTCTTGAGCTTTTGAAAGCTCTCCTCACACTCATGAGGCCAGTAGAAACTCACACTTTGTCGAGTCAATATGGTCAAAGGAGATGTAATAGTGGAGAAACTCTAAGCAAGTCGTATGTAATAGCTTGCAAGTCCCACAAACCTTCGAATCTCAGTGACTGAAGTAGGCCTAGTCCAACCTCTAATTGCCTCAATCTTGGCTGGATCCATCCTAATACCCTCCTTGGACACCACATGTCCTAGAAATGCAACTGAATCAAGATAAAACTCACACTTCGAGAACTTGGCATAAAGTTTCTCTTCCCTAAATCTCTGGAGCACAATCCTCAAATGTCGATCATGATCCTCCTCAATCTTGGAGTACAACAAGATGTCGTCAATGAAAACTATCACAAAAGAGTCCAAATAAGGTCGGAACACCCCGTTTATCAACTCTATGAATCTTGCAGGGGCGTTAGTCAAACCGAAAGACGTCACAAGAAACTCGTAGTGTCCATAACGAGTCCTGAATGCTATCTTAGGGATATCCGATGCCCTAATCTTCAGTTGATGATAGTTAGATCTCAGATCGATCTTAGAAAATGGAGATGCACTTTAAAGTTGATCAAACAAGTCATCAATACGAGAAAGAGGATACTTGTTCTTCACTGTCACCTTGTTCAACTGCCGATAATCAATACACATCCTCATGGATCAATCCTTCTTCCTCACAAACAACACAATAGCACCCCGTAGAGAAACACAAGGGCGAATGAACCCCTTACTCAACAAATCCTGTCACTGATCCTTCGGTTCCTTCAACTCAACTAGAGCCATCCAATAAGGAGGAATAGAGATGGGCTTGGTGCCCTACTCGAAGTCAATGGCAAAATCAATATCCCTATTCGGAGTAACGCTTGGAAAATCAGTAGGGAACACATATAAAAACTCTTCAACCACGGGCACAAAATCCATGGAAGGTGGCTCAACACTAGTATCCTGAATGAAGGCCAAATAGGTTAGACACCCTTATCAACCAATCTCTGAGCTCGAATGAAGGAGATAACTTTGCTAGGGTAAGAACTACTAGCACCCATCCACTCAACTCTCGGGACACCTAGCATCGCTAAGGTCGCAGTCCTAGCAAAAAAATCCAGAATAGAATTATGCAGGGAGAGCCAATCCATATCCAAAATAACATCAAAGTTTACCATCCCCAAAATGATCAAGTCTACCCAAGTATCATACCCAACCAAAGAAATAAGACAGGATCGATACACTCAATCCACCACTAAGGATTCATGCACCTACTGGTGTAGAAACATGAATAGGCACATGCATGCAGTCAGACATCATGTCAAACCCACCAGCAAAATAGGTAGACACATATGAGAAAGTAGACCCTGGATCAAACAATACAGACGCAGGTTGATGACAAACTTGGACAATACCTGTGATCACAACATCAGAAGTCTCAGCCTCAGGTCTCCTTGGAAAAGCATAACATTGGTCCTCTCGGTCACTTGCAGTCTGAGTAGAACCCCGACCTCCACCCTGTGGAGTTGTAGCACCCCTACCAAGAAGTCCTGCCATCTCTGTCGGACTGACCTCTGCCTCGACCCCTGGTCGGAGGCTTTGAATATCTAGCTGAATATATACGCTAGGTCCTGAGTGAGTTTATAGAGGACACTGCCAAATCATATGACCTAGATCCCCACAATCATAGCAAGACCTCGGCACGAATAACTGTTGTTATGAACCAGATGAGCTACCATGGCCACCTCGGCCAAAACCATAAGACCCTTGGGCTGACTGCCCACTCTCAGCTACTGGCATAGATGCATGAATCGGCCCACAGTGCTGAAAAGAGCCACTACCTCGATGTGAACCCTTGCCTCCAGATGAGGCACCAAAAAACTGACTAGAAGAACGGGCCCTCTTAGGCTCTCCAAACTCCTCTACAAGCATCAACTCTGCCTCCTTAGCGGTGCTCACAATGGACTGGAAGGAAGCCCCCTCTCTGGCTGCTTGGAACACATATGACTTGGTAGAGAAAGACAACCCTCTCACAAACCTCGAACTCTCTCTATCTCATTAGGAACAATAGTCATAACATGTCGAGAAAGCTCACAAAAATGGGCCTCAACTACCCTTTCTCAAGTCCTTAAACCTCTGTCGACTCTCCTCCCTCACACTCCATGGGATGAAGCGGTCCTAAAAAGCACTAGAGAACACATCCCACTTTATTATTGGAGACCCAACTGGTCTAGACCTCCCAAAATTTCTCCCCCCACTCTCCGGCACGCCCACACAGCTGAAGGGAAACAAAGAGAACACCTCAAACATCCACCATACCCACTGCCTCAAGCATCTCATAGCACAAAGTCAAGAACTCATGAGCTTCCTCGCTCTTACTACCCTGAAACTGGTTGGTTTCATATTTTGAAACCTCTCATAGCACTGTTGCTCAGCTGTCGTCAAATTAACATCAGGAATACCCACAATTGGTGCCGAAATCACTGGTGGATAACCCACCTGATCCTGAATACCTGGAGTCTGCTGCTGACCTGGAGTCTGCGCTCCTAATCCATTATGAGAACCATGTGGTGTACCAGTTGCAGCACCATGAGAGAAGTTCTCCATCACACCAAGCATCCTTAACAAAGTCTCCTGAAACAAAGAAGCTCCAAACTCGGAAGGAACTTGGTCCTCAGTAACCTCAACCTATGGCTCAGGAGAAGCCTCTCTACCTCTGCCTCTGGCTGGTGCCGCTCCATAGGCACGACATCTATCCCTAGCAGGGGTCTTAGCAACTTCCTCAGGGACTGCCTCCCCTCTACCACTTGAAACAGAAGCTCTGGTCCTCAGCATCTGCCAAAACAACACGCGGTAACTCAGCACTAACGAAGGCAACCATAAACGATAAGGAAGAATGAATAAAAGAAAGTTTTCTAACAGTCTTCATAGCCTCTCGAAGATAAGTACAGACATCTCCGTACTGATCCTCGAGACTCTACTTAGACTTGTCTTGTATACACGTGAGACCTATGAACCTGGAGCTCTGATACCATTTGTCACGACCAAAAAAATAGACGTGATGACACTTGTCTATTCACACCAAGACAAATCATCCTCAACCTAACGAAAAATGAAAAAAAAGTGGAAAGGAATAAAGCAAGAACAAGACAAAGGCAGAAAACTTATTTATTCTAAATAACACCCCAAAATCTGATTGTCATGTGTACAAGCCACTAAAGTAAAACCAAAATTTGAAAGAAAAACACAAGTCTTATATGTCTTTTCTTCTCAAATAGAACAAAGCATAAATAAAGGAAAAGAGGGCCCGCCGAGATGACAAGCAACTACCTCTCAAGTCCTTCCACGAGCCTCAAAGTCAGAAGAAGAAGGAGAAAATCACATGGGTTCGAGCTCGAAACCTACACAGGTGCAGAAGCAAGAAGTGAGTACCACCAACACGGTACCCAGCAAGCAACCTAAGAAACTAGGCAATCTAGCTAAATCAAATACTGTTTTCCATCCCAATCGAACCTCCACAAACTACAACTTGCATAGAAATCAGCACAACCTAATAGTTCTACAATAAACAAGTCTCAAAGCTCAAAGATCATAGACCAAAAGTCACATTACAACAATCGACAAGTATCACATCAGTTACTCTCAAGTATAAGGCATTTCAATCACAAATACCAAGTATTTTACTCACATATCAAATAACCAATTCAACACATCAAATAGCTCAATTACATGCATCAAATAAGTTAAATATATGCATCAAGTAGATTGATCACAAAGGTAAACATTTGCCGGAACCATTTCCCTTCGGCACAATATCCCTAGTCGGAACCATTTCTCTTCGGCTTTCACATTAATCACTTGCTGGAACCATTTTCCTTCGGCATTTATATCACTAGCCGGAACCATTTCCCTTTGGCTTTTATCACAAAATATCACTTGCCGGAACTATTTTCCTTTGGCATTTATATCACTAGCCGGAATGATTTCCCTTCGGCTTTTATCACAAAATATCACTTGCCGGAACTATTTTCCTTCGGTATTATAACACTAGCCGAAATCATTTCCCTTCGGCTTTCATATCAAGTGTCTCATCATGATGCTCAATAATCAATGCATATAAACAATATCACACCACATGTAGAGACAACAATTCATACAATTCAAGTTCACTTTTATGCTTTCAAGCAATTCACCAATCAATCAAATAGGGGCCACAACAAGGCAATTCAGAATTTATCATTATCATCAAGAAGCCTTTTCATTTTCCCTTTTTTTGTTGGTTAACATTAATCAAGTGGAACAAATAACCCTTCACCTCATTCCCGATTACTCCCCAACACATAGACAATGAAGAGAAGTAAACAATTCAACCAAATTGCAATATTTAAGAGATCACTTGCCTCAAGTTATCAATTAATTAACCCGAAGCTTGAGTTTTACCTTTCCGACTCACTTCCAAAGCCACACAATCTATAACAATCAAGTATTCATAATCACTTCTCGGGAACAACAAAGCGCAGATCAATTATTTAGAGAAATGGGTCAATCATCTCAAAACCCAATTTCAAAAAAGAATGTTTGAATCCGAAAATTAATACTTAAAAATGATGTTTAAGGCATTAGGAACTCATTAGAAAAAATCAATTAGAAAAAGAATTTAAAACCACTTCAAAATCACAATTTTAGATCAAAAGTTCTTGCAAAACTTTGCCATTTTCCAATCAAATTCCAAAATTTGATGTTAGAATCTATAAATAATCAAAGGGAAATGAAGTTTTATTAGTGTCATAAAAGCTTACCCAAATGATTTAGCAGAAGAAAATCCTTTACAAATCGCTGCCAAGGGTTCCCAAGCTCAAAAATGAAAAATGGGGCTAAAACCCCAAAATTTCAGGTCAAAAACCCTCTCTGATGTCCCAAAAGCGACCTATTTGCGAACCCCGCAAAAATCATGGGCATCATAAAAGCAAAGGGCCTTCGCTTTCATGAAGGTCGCGATCGTGACAGGCCCTTCGCGATTGCGAAGGTCAGTCCACCTGACCCTTCGCAAAAGAGAGGTTCGCAGAAGTGAACATACTTTACGATCGCGAGGTACAACAGGTCCAGAAAAACCAGTCAACTCTCAAACATGGAAAGGACCCTCGGGATTTGTTCGGAAACCCGTACACACAAATCAAATATCCAAATCAATTATACTTGATGCTTCGGACTCAATGGAACCATCAAAACACGAATCCGAGGTCTCCTTGACCCGGCATCCGTGAAAATCACAAGAAACTAACAAACGCCCAAAAAGACCAAAACAAGCTCGGGACCTCGCAAAAATCAACCAAGACCAATCCTAGGCCTAAAATCATCCTCCGAATCCAACGGAACTCTCGAAATTCTGATCCGAGCATCTGAAACTCGAATGACACCAAATACCACTTTTAGTCAACTAAGGCGTTTCAAACTCGAAACTTGACAAAATTCCAACTTTTTACACAAGGCTCAGAACCAATTTCCAAAACTCAATCAAGAATAACTCGGATCAAAAGTCGAGAGGGGTAAAATGGTAAATTTCATTAAAATACCAAAAATAACCAACCGAGTCGTTATATATATATATATAATAAAGTTTTTTTATTAAAAAGAAAGAAATAATTTTGTATCTCAAAAATAAAAAAATAATTAAAAGTTAGACTTTTGATTTTTGGCTTTAGCCACTAATTAGTTTGAGTCGCCACTGCATTGTATACAGTAGGGCTTACATGTATTAGAAGAGTTGGATGATTACAAGTATGTCTCTCAGAAGATTAAAAATGACTTCCATTGATAATAAATGTAAGCCCCACTGAAAATTATTTATTTTGAAAGAAGTAAAGTATGAAAAAAATAGTATCTTGCTCTCCCTCACATTTCTATTTTTTCCACATTTATGATTAAGAAACAGTAGTCATCTAGGTTTTACTTTGACTATCAGTGTAATTGCAGATTTTTCAGTTAAAAGTGTAATATGAAAGTTATTTAGTATCCCTATCATGAATTTTTGGGTCTTAAGGTTTAGGAAAAATACATAGATAGTCGCTTAATGTTGACACCAACGATCATACAAATGCCTAAACTATTGATTTATCAGAATTGGATAAATCAAGAAAAAATGTTATTGATTTATCAGAATTGGATTATGAGTTAATGGTTTGAGAACAATTTTGAATTCTTCTTATATTGGCCTATTGATTTTATCATCGGTTCTTTGAGTTTTCTTAACAGTTAAGTCGATAAGTCCTATTAAATTTATCTTTTTACCAATACTTTGATATCGAAACCAATATATCGAATTTGCACTCCTGAGATTTTGTAGGGTGCTATCATAGAATTAAACATCATTTAACATAATAATATTGCCTTTTTTTTTTAATAATATGTAATTGAAGAAGTGCATGCAAGAGGAGCAAGTTGGTCGTTCACCCCTAAAATACACTTCTTATCGATTAAAGTGGTGCCGAATCATTAAGGACTGCTAACTTAGTTAACCAATAACAAAGCATATTTACAACTGATAAATCAAGTAAATTGATCCGGCCAATAAGCAGCCCTAAGTAAAAGTGTGTTTCGTGCACACTTACTCTTACATGGCAAATCACCTAAATTTGAGCGTGTGATTGATTTAATCATATGTTTTCTGTAATGGTGGTAATACCTTAAAAACTGACAGATGATCTCTACTCTTCATGTTATGCATACAAATTCTCAAAAAAAGTGTTAAGTCTCCTTATCTTCTATGATTACATTGTCCACCATAAGCCTCTCAAAAAAATCATATATTTTCTCTTATATTAAAATGTATGCTAATTATCAATTTAACAATAGTGCTTGAAATACAAAATATCAGCATTATTAGTGCACGCCATACATATGAAAGAAACAACAATAATTGATAAAGCATTTCCCAATAGTGGCGGATTCAGGATTTCCATTAAGGGGTGTCGGAAAAAAAAATTGTGCCTATAATTTGAACTTGAAACCTGAAGATGAGTTTTGAACCCCTCAACCACTAAGTCAACCTCTAATCTTACCTTCAGGAGGTTCAAAATCAATATGTAGACATAAAAATTCTTTAAAATATCTTATAAATACAATGTAATTTTCTTGCTGAGGGGTTCGGTTGAACCCCCTCGACTACCTCTAGGTCCGCCCCTATTTCCCAACGTCAAATAATTTCAACTAACAAAATTACAACCAGTAATAACACTTCACATCGAATAAAATATAATCAAGTGCTTCTGTTCTCAAAATTCGATCAACTAAGTAACCCAATATACTTGGTTAAGATGATTCTTATATTTATACTACTTCTACGAACATGCATCGCATGTTTATTCCTAAATACTTTACATAAATTTTTTATTACAAATGACATATTTTATCCAGTGGTGGATCTAGGAATTTTGAGATGGGTGTGCAAATTTTCTTCTCACCTATGTTAAGGATGTGCAAAATCAAATATACACTCATAATAACTAACATTTAACCTTTATACACTATATAATTTTTTGGCTAAGGTGGCTCCGCCCTTGATTTTATCCCCTTCAGATCTATTAGTATTTACTAAAAGAAAATCCATTATTTTTATTATAGAAAGAACATATATATTTCTAATAAAAAGAATACATCCTTAATTATAAAATTTACTAAAAGTGCATAAAGTAAATATAACTATTATACAAATACAATAGTCAAATGAGAATACTAAAATACCACATGCTAGACTAATGCATACAAGCAACAAACCACCGTAAATTCTCAATAATAATAATAACAAAATAATAGAAAGTTGTACAATGACCACAAATAAGAAACATAAACATTAAGCAAATTAAAACAAATGTAAAAAGACAAGAGAAGAGAGCATATAAATTTTCTCCTTTTTTTTTGGAACTATATTAAGTATGTATAATATTGTGTCAAATGTAACTATTTATAGGATAGGATTGAGGAACACAAAGAATTGTCATGAATATGACATTAATCCATTTGAGATCACAAATGAGAGGTGAGAGTAAAAATCATAATAAATATAATTAGTGAAAGTTATATATTTACATAATGGAGAGTTAGTGGTAATATATTTTATATAATGTATTTCACATTAGTAGAAATATTTATATAACAAAGAATATTATATAGATATGTACGATTTTTTTCTTTTTGTGAAGGGCAAACATAACCATTCATATTTTTAATTGAATTAAAGATGAACAAAACAAAAAATTCATGAATTTACTCTAGAATGAAAGTAATACAAAGAACACATACTCAAGAGACTTATTGGTGATTAATTCATGTACTAATATGATGATTTACTATTTAATATTTAATTTATTAAATTTAAATTTAATATAGGGATAAAATTGTAATCTAACTTTTGCCTAACATTCTTCCGGGGCAAGCTCTGTGCTCTGTTGAATAAGGCATTGGCCTTAGGCCCCCATTTTTAGGGGACCTCAATTTTTTTATCAAGAATAAATGTGTTAAATTTTTATAGAAAAAAATTGATTATTTATAATAAAGAGTATATTTTTTAAATATTATTATTTTATTCTCTTCAACTCCATTCAAATAAAAGAATAAAAAAAATATTTTGTTTTCTTACACTCTCTATACTAATATTCAAATTATTTTATTCTTTTAACTCCTTTTACACTCTCTTCTTTAAATTTTTGATATGTTAAGTAATACTTTGTAAATATAAATCAATAGTCAAAAAATGTTGAACAAAGTGAATTGTAAATTCTTTTTCTATTTCTTCTTGGATTTTCAAGCATTACAACAAGCATAATGAAATGTGGGGTATACTAAATTATCAACTTCTTGAGTCAAATTCTATGGTTCTAACTCAGTAACTCTTATCTTTATTTGAAATTTGTCAACTTATTACTTATAGAACTATGTTAACAATTCGTATAATGATTGTCAGAGTAAAAGGATGTTTTTCAACGTTGACTTGATAAAATCTTACCTAAAACTAAAAATTGAAAAAGAAATATAATAAATCATTTATAAAAAAAAATATTAAGTAATACTTTGCATTTAAAAATGTAATAAAAATAAATTTTAAATAAATACATATGAAGTTTATTTAGATTTTTAGGCCTCTAGTTGAGATTTCGCTTTAGGCCTCCGATTGCGTTGAGCAGCCCTGCATTCTTCCCACTTTAAGTGCTGATGATATGGTTTAATCATCAATTAAACCCATTCACCTTCAATGAACTAACTATCAGTGCAATATTTATCCGCTATTGTTTTGGTAAAGTAATGTGCTAGTTAAATGAAACTTGGCTAGTTGCAACTTGAACTCGCAAGTTCTAAGCGGCCTGTCAACTTTAACAAGAGAGGAGTACCCATTTAAATATGGCAGATGCAATGAAGTTAGTTGATTGGTATATATAAGAGCTCAAAAAGGGTCACTAGAGGAATGCTACAACAACAACAACCTAGTGTAATCCCACAAGTGGGGTCTAGGGAGGGTAAAGTGTACGCATACTTACCCCTACATTGAGAAGGTAGAGAGGTTGTTTCCAACCGACCCTCGATTGAATGATCGATGAAAAAGAGGCAGCTCTAACAATCAGAAACAACAACAAGAAAATAAGATTTCAATGCTAATAAATAACAGGTAGTAATAGAAATATAAAGATAAGGAAAAACAAGAAGAAGAATACTAATACTCTGAGAAAGGGAAAGAAAAAGAAATATGTTTGCCTTCCTACTAACCTTCTACCCTAATCTTTGACCTCCACACCCTCCTATCAATGGTCATATTGTGCATTATATCCTGCCTCATCACCTCACCCCAATACTTCTTAGATTTACCTCTACCTGCCTCAAGTCCCACAACGACCAACTTCTTACACCTTCTAACTACGGCTTCTGCAAATCTCATTTTGAATCATCTAAGTCTCACTTCTCGCATCTTGTCCTCCATGCGGTCCACTCTCACCTTGTCCCAAATAACTTCATTCCTAATCTTATCTCTCCCGTTATGGTCACACGTCCACCTCAGCATCCTCATATCTATCACTCTTATCTTCTGAAGATAAAAGTTTTTGACTGGCCAACACTATGCCTAAGAAAGCATAGTCAGTCTAACCACCACTCTATAGAACTTCCTTTAGATTAGGTCGCGCATTCTTATCACAAGACACCGAATGTGAATCTCCATTTCATCCACCCTTCTCCAATATGATGAGTGACATCCTCGTTAGTCACCCCATTACCTTGGATTACTGACCCCGGTACTTGAAACTTCCTTTGTTGTCAAGCCTCACGTCCACTACATGAGGCACGTCATTGAACTTACACTCTAAATATTCAGTGTTGGTATTACTCAACTTGAAACCTTTTGACTCCACGATCTGTCTCCAAACTTCCAACCTCGGGTTAACTCCTCCTTGTATCTAATCAATAAGTACTATGTCATATACAAATTGTATGCACCACAGAACCTCCTCTTGAATGGGTTGTGCCAATATGTCTATCGCCAAAGCATGTAAAGATGGGCTAAAAGAAGATCCCTATTGCAACCCCATCACGAGGAGAAAGTATTCTAAGTCACGTCGCATAGTCTTGACTCGGGTCTTAGTGCCATCATACATATCCTTAATCATCCTAAAGTAAGTTCTAGGAACTCTTCCAGCCTCCAAACATCTCCAAAGAACCTCTTTTGGGACTTCGTCCTAAGCTTTTAATAGGTCTATGAACACCATATGCAAATCCCTCTTCCTCTCTCTGTACTGCTCCACCGACCTCCTTACAAGGTAAATGGCTCCTATAGTCGACTCCCCCAGCATGAAACCAAATTAGTTCACCGAAATAGACACACTCCTTACCCTCGCTTCCACCACTCTCCAAAAGTGTAGTTCACCTCCCTAGTTCATAAATTTACCCTAGAAAGAAAAGTTTTCAAGAAACTAACTTCCTCCAAGGTTCATCCATCATCCAAGGTAAGATTTTGACCATAGAACTTCTTAATTCCTTCATCTTAATGCGAATTAATAACTCCTACTCATGAAATTCATAGATTTTTCAAGAAAGCTTCTCAAGGACTCATCTCCAAGGTTCAAGAAAGGTTTTGTAGGTCTTCTTCTTTCAAGATCTTACTTTCTTCGGTAATTGGAGCGATTAAGATACGTAATACTTCAATGAGGAATTCCTTTCATCCTCATATCCAAGATTTATCAATGTTCATGAACTAAATTTCATAGTTAGGGTTATCAAACCCACTTTCGAATTCATCTATAATTATGACCCGAATTGTATGATTTCTTAAATTAATTATTCATGATTAAAGATTCTTGACCTATGTACTTCCTTTTTATACTTAGTAAGGTTTTACATTGTTGTTCTTGTGAGTTATTGACATGATATTATTATGATTTCATGAAGCTTATATTTCAAAGCATGATTTTAGAGTCTTTATGCTATTATGAAAATTAATTTCGAATACTTATGAGCTATGCAAGTTAGAAAACTTTCTCATGATTTAAGTTATATACATGACTTTGAAAGATATATTTTAGAAAGATTTGAGCTTTGACTCACAGATTTGAGCTTGGTCTCACCCTTTATTCAGACAGACAGATAGTTTATCAAACTATGAGCATATTATACAAGTATATTATTTTGGGAGTAGTATTGAGCACCGATATGGGGTAAGAGTTCAGACAACTCAAATCCTATAAACTACATAGCCAGACGGGTGACTCCTCACCTACCTAAAGAAGGCTTTTTAGTGGATCCATTAGTTCAGTTGCGTTCTACACTCCGGTAAGGTATAGAGCGGCTCTGGCAAAGTGGGTAAGACGTTGTATCATCACGAGGCTCATAGTGATGGTTGTCGGTTAGAGAAACTCCCAGTAAAATAAAGAGTATATATATATTCCAGTTTAGTTCAGTATTTGCTATTATTGCTTTTTATTTGTGAAGTTTAAATGATTTTATCTCATGTTTATGCTTTACTTCAACTGAGTTATATTTCAGTCTTTCAGTCCATTTATTGCTTCACTCAGCCTTATTACATACTCGTACATTCAATGTACTGACGTCATTCGACCTGCATCATCTTATGATGCAGATACAGGTGTCCAGGATTAACAACAGGCGCATTGTTGATATCACCCAGCTTCTTACCAACTTTGGTGACGCCTCCTTACTTTCGGAGGACTCCAGTCATTTATTTGCTTTAGTAGTTTTATTTAAGGTTGTCGTGGGTTTGTCCTGACGCCTATCTCAGACAATAAACGCTTCATAAATAGATAGTGTTAGAGAGTCTCTTGGTATTTATTTTCAGATATTTTGCTAAATTATTATTGTTTACATTCAGTATTCTCAGACAGTTCAGACAGTATTTGACTTAAATGTTTTCCCTTTAGATATTTAAAACTAAAAATGCTTGAGTAAGTCTTTTGCTAAGTAGTAAGTAGGCTCGGAGCGTGACACATATACATATGCCCATATATAGTCATGTAATTTTATAAAATATAATATTAAAATGATGACATATTTATATATATTATTAATAGAATCTTGTCAATTATATTGAAAATATTTATTTGCTTTTACTTTTTACTTTTAACATATGAAATTTTTTTTAAAAAAAAGTACTCATAATATAAATATTGTATAGAGTATGAATATGAAAATATTTACCGTCAACATTAATTAGTTATTTCAAATTATATATTAATTAACATGGTTCCCTTGGCCTTATTATAGAGGCTTGACCGCAAAGTTTTTATAATATAAATAGGAATCATTCCACTTAACAATAATAAACTTTTCATTAATAAATTTAATTCACCTAATCCTAATAAACTCCATAAAATATAATAGAATGACAAATTAACAGCTAAAACAATTATTAAAAACATAATACAAAACTTACAACAGAGGAAAAAATTGTATAATCGATCAACCCTATTTTTTTGTATTCTAAACATTCATAACTTTCTACTAATGAAACAGCTAACTTGTCCAGATATTTGACTTCTCTATCCCTTTGAGTCTTAACCCAAGAATCTTTTAAAATATCTTGATGTTTTTTGTTTTTAACATGATTGTTATCTCCAAGAACATGACATTACCTCATGATGTTCTAGCAGTTACTAACTTCTTTGGCCTATGTATGTAAAAAAGCATTCTAGCTTCTTCACCTTGTAATAAAAGACATAACATGATTGTTTTTATCCAAATAAATTTGCTGGAATCTTATTTCCAAAAGGAACTTTCCATTATTACTCTTTCTAAAACATTTTGGATAGCGCTTAACATAAATAATTTTTTATATAGATTTCATGTTGAAAAAAATGATGAGTTAGTAAAAAGCAAATTGCGGTAAAAACATTTTAAATGAATAGAATTATGAATAGTATATGATAAATCTGTAAGTGAAAGTAGTATATATAGAGAAATCAATAGGTGTAAGGACTGGTCACAAAAAAACCTTAAAGTAAAGCACATGGGTCCTTGTGCCTTGTAAGACACAAGGGCTCTTGTGTCTTATTTTAGGTTTTTAAAATTATGTATATTAGACAACTTTGCAGTGTTGATGCAAAGGTTTAAAAATTATTTATATTAAACTTTGAATTATTTGTGGTATTCGAGAATTGCTCTCTATATTAATTTAATTTAATTATTACATAATATTTTATTTAATAAAAAAAATTAATTAACTATTTTAGTAATGATATAGATAATTATATATCTGAAATTTATCAAAAGATATGACAATACTTATAGTTTTTACAAATCTCCAGATTAAGCAAAACCCTAAAGTAAGGCACATGGTACCTTTTGCCTTGTAAGGCACATGCGCCCTTGGGCCTTACTTTAGATTTTTAGTTTTGTAGTTTTGAGTTGATCAACACTAATTTTTAAAAAAATTTATCTATATTCGACATTTTACAGTGTTGAATCAAATCAACACTGCAAAATTTAACATGCAAAATTCTTATAGATATTCGACAACTTTGTAGTGTTGAATCAAATCAACACTGCAAAAATTTAACACGCGAAATCCATATCTATATTCGATAACTTTGCAGTATTGAATCAAATCAACACTGCAAATATTTAAAATGCAAAGTCCTAAAGTAAGATACATGGTACCTTGTGCCTTGTAAGGCACATGGCCCTTGCACCTTACTTTAGATACTTTAGATTTTTAGTCCACAAAATTCTATAGTAAGGCACAAGGTGCCTTGTAAGGCACATAGGCCCTCGCGATTTACTTTAGGTTTTTAGTTTTTACCTCGTTGATTTAATTCAACACAAAAATTTTCTTAAAATTATTTTTATTAGTAACAAAAGAATAAGTAATTATTTATTTTAGTAATAATATTAATAATTATATATCTAAAATTTAACAAAATATAAGACAATATAAATAAATTTAAAAATTTAGCAGTGTTGAACCAAATCAACACTGCAAAGATTGAACCTGGCAAAAAACAAAATCCTAAAGTAAGGCACATGGGACCTTGTGCCTTGTAAGACACATAGGCCTATGCGTCTTGTTAAACACATAGGCCTATGCGTCTTGTTAGACACATAGGCCTATGCGCCTTGTAAGTACGATTTTATTTTTATGACAATGTTGATTTGAATCAACACTAAATCAAATTAACATCATAATTTTAAAAACTTAAATTCAGTTTATAATTTTTAAAACTTAAATTCAGTTCATAATTTTATAAACTTTGTAGTGTTAAATCAAATCAACATTGCAAAGATTCAACACACAAAACAAAACTCTAAAGTAAGGCACAATGGACCTTGTGCCTTGTAAGACACATTGCCCCTTGAGTCTTCCTTTACCGTATTGATTTGATTCAACACTGTAAAATTTTTATAAATAATTTACATTACACTTTAAATTATTTTTCTATAATTAAAAAATAGTATAAATTATTATTTAATAATTGAATTTAATTAATAAATTGAAGTCATTATAAATAATTTAAATTTTTTTGTAGTGTTGAATCAAATCAATATTGCAAAGATTCAACATGAAAAAACAAGATTCTAAAGACCTTGTGCCTTGTAAGGCACATTACTCCTTGCACCTTCCTTTAGATTTTTAATTTTATAGTGTTGAGTTAAATCAACACTATAAAAATTCACATGCAAAAAAGTAAAATCTAAAGGAAGGCAAACCAAAAATTTAAAGAAAGGCAAACTTTGCAGTGTTGAATTAAATCAATACTGCAAAATTTGCAAGATTCAAAAAGGTAAAATCTAAAGGAACGCAAACTCTGCACTGTTGAATCAAATCAACACTGCAAAATTTGCAAGATTCACGGGGAACGAAAACCTAAAGTAAGGCTTAGGGGTTCTTGTGCCTTGTAAGGCGCAGAGTACCTTGCGCCTTCCTTTAATTTTTGTCCAGAAAATCTAAAGTAAGGATCAGGGTTTTTTGTGCCTTGTAAGGCGCAGTATAACTTGCGCCTTCCTTTAAGTTTTGTCCAGAAAACCTAAAGTTAGGCTCAGGGTTTCTTGTCACGCCCCCTATCCTACACCCTGGACGTGACCGACACTCGAGAACCATTTTTGATTCCCAAGCGAACCCTTGGCCTAGCTAACTATGACTCACATGACTCAATAAGATATGCGGAAGCTTAAATAGATGAGCACTTAAACCTTTAAAGAAAAGTGTTAATACACTGTCTTAAAATACCTAACATAATTCATAAGTTAAATAAAAATCTTGAGAAAACAATGGATATCATCTAACTATGTCTGCCTATGAAGCCTATAACTGTTCAAGATAGATGTCTAGAGACCCACGACACCTCAAATGCTACTAAAACTGAATATGAAAAATAGATATGAAATCCTTCGGAAAGCAAGGAGGCTCACCAAAGCTATCTGAAGCACCAAGTGATCTCAATGAAACGTCTGTTGATGATCCTGAACACATGTATCTGCATCATAAAAGATGCAGGTCGAATGATATCAGTACATTAAATGCACGAGTATGTAATAAAGCTGAATGAATAGATAACTAAACTGATAAGGCTGGAAGGATACTCACCTCTACTCAACTCAATACAAAGCAATAATAAGAGATAAAATATTTAAAGCTTCATAAATAAAAGATGCTAACTTGAGGATGTATATAAAAATACAGTAAATTACTCTTTACTCTTATTTGGGAGATTCTTTAATCAACAACCATCACTATGAGCTATGCGATGATACAACATCTCACCCACGCTGCCAGAACTGTTCTATACCTTGCCAGGGTATAGAATACCTCAACTAAGTGGATCCACTACAGCTATGCTCGAAAGCAATAAGGATTCTTCTAAAAAGTACGATCATTTACCCATGTTTACGACATGGTTTATGAGGAATGTGAGTTATCTAAACTCCTCCCCATATCGGTTCTCAATACTACTCCCAATAAATATATATACTCATGCTCAAGTAGAAATACTCTTTCTCTATTTGAGGCAATTACTCAAAATAACCTCTTAAAAGAGGTAACTGCTCTGAAATATCCTGAACTCATAAACTCTTTTTAGGAATCAAAGTTTCTCTTTGCTCAATGTAAAAATGTTACATTTGGGAATACTTAGTTCCCTTATATTTTTTCTCAATCATGTATAAAACTCTTCTCAAAACTCATTTTTGTTTTCTCAGAGAATTAGTTTAAGATCATTGTTGATTAAAAATGATTCTCAATAATAACTCAATAAAGCTCTTAAACTTTTCTCTTAAACTCACTTTAGTTTTGAAAGTGCATTAAGACATATGATTAGGATATGCATGAATTTTCAAAGGTAAATGGAGTTTATAGGAGCTAATATAGAGAAGGAAAACGTGGACACAACTTAAAGGAGCATGTCCGGATGAAACAAAGAAGAAATCGGCCCAGGCGACCCCTGGCGTACTACTGGCGCAGGGCGCCAGGCCCCAAACTACTGAGCCTCAGCCCTGGCGCCGCCCCAGGCCCTGCCCGATATCCCCGACGAATTTAAGTTAAATTAGGACCCCAAATTAGTTTAGAATTGAAAATTTTCTCCTAAACTCTACTTATCTTTCAACCCAAAATCAATATATAAGAAACTTTCATGTGATTTCCTTTGAAGACATAACTTTACTAGATTAATAAAGTCTATGGGATACCAAGCATGAATAACATTATACGATTCACATGCCAAAGTAGGAAATTAAAACCTCAACTGTTAAAAAACTGAATTCAATATCAAGAATTATGAATGGATCCTTTAAATGTGACGATTTCTGACTGAATAAAGATGTAGGGCGTTAGGACGAACTAGTCCAATACTAGGAATAGCCTTACATATCTGGAAAGAACAAAGGTTCTTGGCTAAATCGATGAAAACTTGAAGAACACTTGAACCCTAGCGTTTTCTCCTCTTGGAACCTTGCTCTAATTCTTCTAAGTGTTAAAGAACGTGAAAAGATATTTTAACACTGTTTAGACCCTTAATTAGGTGAAGAAAAAAATGTGGTCCCTCTTAAAAACTGACGAGGTGCCATAAAAGGAAGGTTCACTAAAATTGACATATCTTTTTACTCTGAACTCGAAATAAAGCAAACTTGGTGGCATTGGAAAGAGGACTCAAAGACCTTTAATTTGATAGTTCATGGGCCACCGAATTCATTATGAGATGAGAGATATAATTGTTTTAAGTTGACCCAAAACTTAAAAACTGATGGGTGACTTGTACGGACCCCTCTTTAGCCCTTATCGAAGTTCGAGGTGTTACATTTCTTGTGCCTTGTAAGGCGCGGAGTACCTTGCATCTTTTTTTAGTTTCTGTCCGTGTTGAATGAATAAATATTTTTAAATAATTTTGAAGTTTAATGTATTAAATAATTAATAAAATTTAGCTTGTGATAATATATAATAATGTATGCATGCATTTATAATTTTTTTTAAAATTTTTTTTGAAGTATTTAATGTATTAAATAATTAGCAAAAAATTAGCTTATAATAATGTATGCATGCATGCAAAAAGTAATGTGACACATGGTGCCCTTTGTAAGCCATTTAGGTAGTTGTGCCTTCTAAGGCATTTTGGTGTTTGTGATTTGTTTGTTATGATGTGCCTTAACATATTTGTCATGAAGTGCCTTATATTCTCCGTCGGACTCTTATAAATACTCACACAATTCTCCAAAGACTTTCAAATCCTAAAACACTAAATCTCTTTGATCTTCTATACCCTAAATCTTTTCTTAAGTACTCATCGAAGTAAAAAAAAACTTTACATCAATCATTCGTAGAATCAAGACTAATATAAGGTAATTTAATGGTAAACTTTTAAATTTATATTTTTAATTAATGATTTAATTTTAATTTGTAGTGTCAATATTGATGTAATTTTTTTCTCATTTTGATATATAAATGAATCAAGGAAATTTTGTACATCGGGGACCAATTGAGTATGATGTTTTAACATTACAACAATAACATCGGTCTGAAAAAATCTAGACTGGTGAAATAACTACGAAGGATGCATGTTTAACAGTGCGCCGACATGATCATGAATTATGGAAACACATACAAAATAATCCACTTCATCCTTGTATACTAAATTATTTTAATTACACAGGTTTTAGAGGTGTTCTTGAATGTAATGACCTCTAGGTTATTTCTGTGTTTATGTCTTCTTTTCGTTGTTTAGAGCTTTCCTATAGCGATCCCAAGTTATTTATGACTTGTTGGGACTGACAGTTCAACCACTTGACCGTTCGTTTGGTTTTTATGCGAGTTCTAGTGTTTTGGGAGCTTTTGAACCTTTAATGGTCATTTTTTATCAGAAGTTCAAGAAGATGACCTCAGAATCCAATTTTGACGATTCCATCAGCTCCGGAAGGGCAATTTTATGCTAAGGGCATAGTTGGTATGGGCCCCGAGACTTCTGGGGTGAGTTTTTGCCGTTAGGCGTTTTAACTTTGAAGCTTAAGCCAAGGATTGACTTTGGTCAACATTCTTGGTAAACGTGCTCGAATGAGAATTTCATCAGCACGGTTAGCTTCGGAATGTCGAGTTTGGTCTAGAACGACCTTTTGTTTAGGTCCCCAAACTTCCGGGTTAACTTCGAGGCCTTTTGTGGAATTTGCCTTAAAATGGAAATTGAGTGTGGGACCCACTTTTTATTGAAACGACCTCAGATGGGAATTTTGATGGTTCCGTTGAGTCCGAAATGCCGTTTCCGATGGGGTAGCATATTTACGTGCACGGATTTCTGAATTAATCCCAGACACCCCGTCAGAGAATTCTGAGTTGGAGCAAATTAGCTGAAGTGCTGATATCTGGTGCAGGTTTTTAGCGACCAGATATCACCCTTTTAACGACTAGAAATTTAGTTTTTAGCGACCAGTTTTGCATTTTATATACTAGAAATTTCAGCTTTCAGTCCTTATTTTCAAAAGGCGATTTCTCCATCATCCGAGCTCCGATTTGAGTGATTCGAAGTCCTAGATGATCGTGGAGGTTGTGGCTACGTGGTTGAACGATCGGATTATTTTGGTGAACCCTCGTTTGAGATTAATTTCAGCTCGAAGCTGCTGCCCCTCCTCTTTTTGGTGATTAATTTGTGAATTCTTTACATGTGCTATTTTTGCTGCTTTCAGGCTTCGGATTGTGTTTAATTTTGGAACACAAGTTCGAGGCATAGTTTAGGACCTTTTGACGGAGTCAATTTTTGAATTTCTGGAGCGGGTCCCATGATTCCTGATTGACTCTAAAAATTGGTATGTCTCTGTTTTGGGTGATTTTTGTGTCTAAACGACTGTATTAATGTTATGATCCTATTTTTGATAGTGTGGCAACGTTCAGAGGCTGTTCGAAAGGAAAAAGCTTTGGCCTTTTGATTTGGAGCGTGCGCAGTCGACCTATGGCTACAGCTTCCTTTCTAATTAGATTGAGCAGGAATGTGTAAATTCATGATGATTAGTGTGAATTGGGGCGGGTACCTAGTAAATAACTTTTCTTCTTAGAAACCATGATTTAGGGTTGATTACCACTGTTTCGATGGTAGTACCTTACCTGGAAGAGGGTTGTATGTGTGTTGTAGCATGATATGTGATTTACTTGGTTGATTACTTATTTTGGAGCATGATTTGGCCTTAGTCTAGGATAGACTAGTGTTGCCTTAGACCCATGCACCTTGTGACTATGGTATGTCTCCGACGCCGCTTCGGATGGACTAGGTCCTTGTAGACCGGAATAGCAGACTTGGGTCTGGTAGTATGAGCCTTAGCTTAGGCTTTTGCGCTGCTTGTTAGCCTTTCTGTCTCCTCTCCCTATTTTTGAGGCTCCGATGCATTATCGAAGATGCGGGATTGGAGTGCTTCTGGCTTGGAGCCTTTGGTGATATCGTCGGGAGTGGACGTCGATCCACGATGGCTTGGAGCCTACTTGAGATCCTCTTCGGAGTCGATATGCCCCCGGGCACTCTTGCCAGCTGGGCGGTCTGGATATCTGAGATCCTCTACAGAGTTGACACGCCTCCGAGGCACTCTTGCTAGCTGGGCAGTTGACGACCCTGGGAGTGGATGGTATGGCTGGGCGGCCTGGGTTGATAGTCACTCTTGCTAGCTGGCTGAGAGTTGACTGGTTAAGTTGGTTGTCACTCTTGCTAGCTGGGCTGGAAGTTGACCGGTTGAATTGATCGCCACTCTTGCTAGCTGGGCTGGGAGTTGATTGGTTTTTCGATTCAGATCTGGATTACTCTTCGGTCTTGTAGGCTTAGCTATTATGTGTACTTGTCGAGCTTATAGGGGTCCGTTCGAGTTTTATTTAAACTTGTGCACGAGTGTACCTTCTGGGCTTATGGAGTCCAGTTAGGTTTAGTTTAGATTTACTTTCGGTGCGCTAGTGTGCTTTTTTTCATATCCACTTTGACCTCTATTCTTGTCTAGATTCTATTTTTTCTTATTGTTTTTACCTTTCTTGCTCGGTCGGCCTATGATGCCTACTGAGTACTTTTATTTTGGTACTTATGCTACACTCTGCATCTTTTCATGATGCAGGTCCTAGTACCAGCTACCAACGGCGATCGTTCGTGCCGTCTTTTACAGCTTGTGGATATCCGAGATGAGGGTGAGCACTTGGCATCCTGGACCAACCTGTCTCCTTCTATACCAATGTTAGCTTGTCTTTTGCCTTTGAGACGGCTTGTTGTGGTCCACTTTTGGGACTTGTATTTATCTCGTTAGACAGCTATGTACTCGTGACTTCCAGGTTTTGGGAGGTTCCTTTGTATATAGTTTTGGTTTGCTTTCCGTTTCTGTCTTTTCTTATTATTAACATTGTTTGCTGTTTAGTTCTACCCTTGTACTCACTACTTGTCGTTCTGGGTACGGATTAGCTTACCTACTGGTGGATTTTAGTAGGTGCCATCATGACTCAGGGAGTCGGGTCGTGACATTGAAGTAGGATACATTCTGTGCGATACTGGCATTATTACTGCTTTAATTGAAAAGTGGAGGCCAGAAACTCATATCTTTCATATGAGAATTGGTCAAACAACAATAACTCTGCAGGATATGAAAGTTATATTCGGTATGGTTGTTGATGGTACACCGATTCTTCTAAAAAATGCTAAATCCATAGATTTGGTTACTAGACCAAATTTAATTTATGACTTAACCGGTTGGTCTCCTCCACAAAATTGCTTTCAAGGATATAGAATTTTTTTCATCATCAATAATTAATAATATAGAAAATTCAAATGAAACAACCGATAATTCCACTGATGTAAAGGTACTATAAAAATTTAGATTTTACCTATTTTGGTTGCTCGGAGGAACATTATTCCTAATAAGTCAGGAAGTAAATTTACCTCTGATTTTTCATTGAAATGGGCGACATACATGCAATGGAAACAATAACTTGGGGAGCAACCACACTTTTTTACTTGTATCATTCATTATGTCGCGCATCTATATGCGACACTACCGTTGTAACTGATTTTCTATCATTATTATAGGTTGGTCACCTTTTTATTTATAATTATTATGATTGAAATTTTTTTAATACTAATAATAAAAAATATTTATTATTTTATAGGTATGTGTCACGACCCGATCCCTCAGACCGTTATTGCACCTACTACACCGACCAGTAGGTAAGCCTAACCCATATCCCGGAACCAAAAGCAATGGGCTATCAAATGAAAGAAGAACCAATGGAGAAATAAACGATAACGAAGAGGAGAAAGAAGGGTCGACATATATACAACCAAGGAACCGTTCCCAAGACCTGGCATCAATCACTATTTGAGCATCTAAACAAAACCAGAGTACAAAGCTGATAAAATACACTAATTTATAGAAAGATACAGACAGTCTTCGAAAGCATGTAAATACTATTCCTGGCCCAAAATAGATGGAAATCGGCAACTCCGAACGCCAGGAGCTCACCAAATCTCCGAATGCAAGCTGCTCCGCACCAAGACTAAATCACCGGCGATAACCGTACTATGATCTGTAGGGGTCAGAAGTGTAGTATGAGTACCAAACGAATGGTACTCAGCAAGCGAAGGCCGACTGAGCTCCACAGATAAAGCAAGCATAAAAACCATATAAATAGAGCAGGAACAGCACAAGTAAAGAAAATAGGATCTAATACAAAGTAAAAGTAGGAACAAGGGCAAATGGCTAGAAAATAAGAAGAAAGGAGAAAGAGACGAAGGATGCACCTGCAACCACAAGCCACACCCTAGTTAAGGCAAGAGAACACCCTAGGAGCTAACCAATTAAGAGCGATATACTACAGCCACCACTAAACACCTAAGAGCTAATCCAACTGAACTTATCAGGCGCACCAATCACAAATCCAGACAAAGATACCTGAAGACAAACCACAATGACTACACAAAATAAGAGCAAGTATAATCAAATAATAACCGGCCAGTTACCCATACCCCCGGACGATGCTGGTGATGGACGATGCTAATGAATGCAAGTTTGAAGTAAAAACCAATAACATCATCGGTGGCTCTCAGAGATCATCACAACCAAGTGCATATACCCACCCCGGCCAGCGACCCCCGGCCTACCAGGTGAGACCCATGTAGCTCCCTCATCTAGTTCAGTGGTGCACTGGCCAGAGGGCCCATAGGGGAGGCAGGAAGTCCGTATACACGGCCTGGGCCCGAACCAGGTCTTACATAAAAAAAGGCATCCCCATAGTGGTACCGGAGAGTGAGTGGCCAAGTCGATGTAGAAAAAGGGTGACGTCGCGCCGGATATCAATAAAAACAAAGTGCATCCCGGATGCCCCTGTAGCTGCCAGTATAAAAAGAGTACGTCCTCGATGCCTCGAAAGCCTCAAAATCAGTTCTCAAAGTAGTCCCAGTGGTACGACTCCGTTAAAAACCAGTTTAAGAAAATAGTAAAAGTGTGAGAGTTCCCTCTAAAAAATAGTAGAAAAATTCAATAGAAGTAACAGGGTCGTGCAACAAACAAGTGAAAATGCTCAACCAATGCAAGCATGTCATCACCAGCATCCAAACAAGGTGCACTTAATCAGAACCGACAAATCCCATCATACCACACTATCACAGCAAGGGAAAACTGACCTGGGATCCAATTGCTCCTCGAACACAGCCTCGGCCCCAACAATATACAATAATAACAAAGCATCAAATCGTACCGCTAATCCGGAAATACGAAAATCGCGAGATAACTCATCATCAACACAGGGGAGTAGAAATATCTATAGGATCGACGCCTAACCCCAAAACATGCCGTCCCCGCTCCCAACAAGCGCAACTAAACCAAACCTATGGCTGCAACGGGCCTCAGAGGTCTCAGGCCCTAGCATATGGCACACCATCCAAAACAAGCCCTACCAGAAACTACGCGTAGCTATAAGGGCAGTACATTCTATGATAAAGCACCTAAGACTCAAACCTAGCCTAAGGTCAACACTACCAATCTGAAACAAGGATAACAATGCTAAGTCAAAATTATAACCCGAGCCTAAAGCTTAATTTAAGGGTTTTACGTGACTACTCTAATCTAAAGTTCAAACGGAGTCAAGAAAGAGGAGATGAACAGGAGGCAAGTTCTATACTCGGCAATTACTGCCCTAAGTCACATGCAATAAATATTAACGATATCTAGTAAAGCTTAGTCAGAGTAGGAGACCAAAGCCTACCTCGAAGCCGATCATGCGTCTCTGATTCCGCCCAATTGAAGCTTCCCACCTCTGAATCACTTCCAATTTCTGCCACGCTGTCAAAGTAGTAATCACAACATCATTACAAATGTTTTGACACCAAAAATGCAAGAATCGGAGATGGACCAATTTCGTAGACGAAATCGGGAATGTGGGACCCACTCCAGATTTTTTGGAATTGACTCCGTGAAGAGGTCCCTAAACCTCCCCTGAACTTGTGTTCCAAAATGGAACACCCCTCAGGCTCGGATCAACTCCAGCAACACAATCAAGAAAAAGCAAAACTTTACAAATAAACAAGCTTAGGATAACAACTTATGCCTCAAATTCATGAAAATCGAGGAACACCCGACACTCTCCGACCCAAGACCCACACAGCCAACGGAAAACAGAACACCTGAACTTCGAATCATCGAAAACCGACTTAAGATGAGAGAGATACAATTTTCCAAACTTTTCTTCAATTGAAATGCAACCTCCAATTTATATTCTGCCAAGCGCACATACCTATGAGAATGCACCCACTTGCCCGCTAACCCGGAGGGGAAGTACCCACTACTCCGCGAACGCGGACGGGAAGGATTCACGCCTCTGTGAACGTGGAACCTTATCCGCAAACGCGGAGAGAAAGATTTCCCAAACCTCCGCGAACGCGGTGCCTCCCATGCGAACATGGAGAAGAGAAGGAGAAGGGAAAGGCAGAGCTCCGCGAACGCAGAACCTCTTCATGAACACGGAGAAGGGATAGGCCTGCAACATAAGTTGTTGCACTAGCTGAGTTTGGCCTTGACAAAAACTCCGATAGAGTGCTCGAAATTCGTTCGGAACCCCGTGCACGCAAACGAGATATGCTACCCCATCAAATTGAACATTTCTGACTCAACGGCGCAGTCAAAATTTCCATACGAGGCTAGTTTGATAAAAGGTGGGTCCCACACCCAAAGCGCTATTTAGGCCAATTCTACAAAGGGTCTCGGAATTAGACTGGAAGCCCTGGGAAGCACACGAAGGGTCATTCTAGACCAAATTCATCATTCCAGAACTAACCACGCTGACAGAATTCTCATTTGAGCATGTTTTCCAAGAATGTTGACAAAAGTCAACCCTAAGCCAAATTTCAAAGGCTAAACCGCCAAATGGCCCAAAAGTCACACCAAAAACCTCGAGACTCATGCCAACTATGCTACTAGCCTAATTGGTCACTCCGAAGCTGATGGAACCATCAGAATTCCATTTTGAGGCCATTTTTCTGGAGTTTTTATTGAAGTCATCAATTGAAACTCCGGAAGCTCCCAAACACAGAGACGTGCACAAAACCCAAATGAACGACCAGGCGGCTGAACAGTCAGTGTCAGCAAGTCATAAATGACTTGTGGTCGCTACAGAAAAGCTCTAAACGCTGAAAGGTTCAGAAAGCGGAGAAAATGACTTGAAGGGTCATTATAACATCCACTACTAAAAGGACTTTCATCCGCAAAAGTAGAAAGATAGTTACAATCTGAAGGTACAAAAAGAAGAGGATACAGGGGCTCGCATGCTCCGTCAGACCCTTAGACACCCTCACGGATCGAACAACGCTATCACAGAACTCAAGCTGAGAGGAAAAACCCTATATTCCCTTCGAACTCCATAAGCTCTTCCAATTCCCCTTTTTTGGCTCCAACTCTCGCTCAATCAACCTGAACTTAAATGAAAACACCAGGTTCATCTGAGGAAAACCAAAACCACGCCGAAATCACCGAAATGAGAACACAAGACCATAGCAGGTGCAACTCAGCTCCAAACTCAAATACTTGCCTTATGCTTCAAATCCATCCCCTTCTGGACAGCAAGTGTGTTCTGCCGATCCTTGGCCATCCTGAATACCACCGACACCATCTGAAACTTCCTTACAGAACCATACGACATCAATCTCGAAGAATCTATTCACTCTATTTGAGCATCACGGAGCGACGATTGTTAGAATAGGAACTCAACCCATGGCAAAGCCCAAAATTCCAATCTCAATCTTCAAAAAGCCAGCAATCCAAGATGAAGCTCAACCTTCTGAAGTTAACACTCTACTCACAAAGGCGATCATCCCGCGAAAGGCAAGGCTACACTGAGCCTAACTCCAGTGACCTACTTTTACCATAGGGACTTCCGAAAAGCTGACACCATAAGCCCACAACTACTCAGCGAGCACAACTCTGATTCGGTCATCCTAGTCCAGGAGAAACCCAACCGGAAGGTAGCGAATAAGCATAGTTAACCAATTGACAATGGTCCAAGGGCACCAACCCCTATCTACGAACACCGCAAGACACCCCATATGCTAAAAGAAAATCTTCCATCCTGAACAAGTTCAACATCTCGCATTTCACGAATTACTTAAACCCCATCCTGGGTGATGGACCTTTTAATCAACTCTAATTATCCAACAGAGGCTAAAATCTGAACCCGCCGAGGGACACCAACATTCCGGCTCCAGAACACATCCAAGACCTCGGGAGCTATCAGCTCAACCCCAAAGAACCCACCACAACAACAACAAGGTGCAACAAGAAGTCACATTTTCCAAATTCCAAGTAACTGGACAGCACCAAACCCTCAAAAGTGACATTTCAAGAGAACCAAGCGAGCAAATCACCACTATGCAATCTCAGGAGCTGAGAAATATCTAGGGCAAGGGAAGGGAAATCGCAAGTCCATCTACTAACACACCCCAAAAAGCTATTCCACCTTTCTCTCAACTCCATCAACCACAAATTTTCCAACCACCAATAAATCCCCAAACACCAAGAATGCCGCAAGGAAACCAACCAGGTAGGTAAAAAGGGAGCAAACCTCAACCTCACAGTCTCAGGGCTGGAAATACTGATAAGACAAAGGGAAGAATCAACAAGCGGGATCTACTACAACTTCGAAGAAGCTATACCTCCATTCACATACCATCTCAACAACCCACCCTTTAGCTGTGAATCCAACAATACCAAGCAACGAAGATAGTCGTCCAAGCCAAGAAAACTGGAATGACAAGAGAAAAATACTAATCACGGCAACACCAGCAGCATACAAAGGGGAGAAAAGCCACTCAACCACCAGTCCAACAGAACGGCACGCAACTAAGGTGACTTTCAAAGCCAACTAGATCCACAAGCACCAATATTCTCAGAACTAACAAAGCTGGTCCAGCCACCCAACTAATAAGGATCGGCACCAAAAATAACAACCACATGCAAGGGGTACAAGACACAAAAGGAAGGGGACAACTAACTCACCCGGCCTCAAACTCAACACTGCCACTAAGGCGAGAGCACGGAAGGTGGCCCAACCACTACTCTCAAAAATAGGCATCCGACCCAACCGATCCACTACTAAAGAAATCAACTACGGAGCTAAAACACACACAAAAACCCAAATAAAGGCAGCTGTCACAATCACGAGAGAAGAAACAAGTCAAATAGACACATACGGATATGAAACAATACCACACAATAAGAGCAAAGCAGGGAAAAACAACGGAGTCGAGCAAATACAACTGATACTTGGATCCTCGGCCTCTGGCTGACCTGTAGGGGCATAGAACGGATCGTGACCGACCCTGGCCTGAACACCTAAAGTAGTACCTCCAGCTAGAGATTATGCAAACCCACAATGCTGACCTGGCTGAGCAAACTGCACACTGGCCCCACATCGGGGACACTCTCTAGATCGGTGGCCAAGCTCTCCACAGTTACGGCAAGGCCCAACCACTCTAGCCTGGGAGCATAAGAAGATGTAGGTGCTTGGATGAGTAACGCCCACTTGGGGCAATCCCTGGACCATCGATCTGGGTCACCGCAGTCATAAATACCCAGAGAAAAATGAGCCACAAGGGGACGGCCACCACAGCCAGTAAAACCCAGATTTGAACCTCTCGAACTCTGGCCCGTGCTAGGACCACCCCGATCACCCTGACGCTGACCTCCTCCAATAGTTAGAGGTGCTACCGCTGATACCGATCTCGCTACCCGAGGGGCTGGTAGGGCTGGTCTGGAGACAGGGCACTTCCTAGATCAATGACCAAGGTCCCCACAAGTAAAGCAACCCAGAGAATATCCACTCCCAGCTGGAGGCCGACCACCCCGACCTGATGAACCTTTCTGAGACCACTGGTAGACCTGGTCCCGAGTAACTCTAGGCCTAGAAAGCGGCCTTCTTACTCTACCATCCAGCCTGACCCTCTGGCCGCTGCCCCTGTATGCCTCAAGATATGCTTGTTCCACTGCCCTCACATGGCTAACAATCTGAGGAAAGGTAGACCCAGCCTCTAACATGTGCTCTGACGCCAAACGGAATGGAAATGACAACCCCCTGATGAACTCCCGACTCATATCCTAATCTATAGAGGATAATGTGGGGTTATGCCCCGCCCATTCAAGAAATCCCAAAACATGCTCAGATACCGATGATGAACCCTGTTGCGGCCCAACCAACCCAACTTTGTCCTGATTAGTGCCCACTGCACCAAGAACTGCACCTGTCGAAAGTGTACCTCCAAAGGAACTCGGGCCTCCTAACACTGAACCTCGAGAAGACAAGGTAGCCAATGACTCTAGCAGAGCCTGGGCTGGCCCCAAACTCTCCGTCTGCTGAAGAACACCTCTAACCTCAGGGTCTGGGAGTGGCTGAGGCCCTACAGCCTTACCAAGTGTTGAACCTTCCTCCACGCCTGCCGAACGCCTCGAGCTATCCATCTAAAAAGAGAGAATTCTAAAGAAGCAGTTTTAGAGGTTAAATGGAGTGAAGACAAACGATACAGAGTCAGAAACAGAATTTCCTAAGAGTGCCCTATAGCCTCCCGAAGATAGGATACAGACGTCAACGCACCGATCCGCAGGACTTTACTAGGCATTTGCTCTCACACCAACGAATACAAAACTGTCACAACCCGATCCCTCAGGCCGTGATTGCACTTATTACACCCACCAGTAGGTAAGTACCAATAGCCCGGAACCAGAAGCAACGGGCTATCAAACGAAAGAGGAACCAATGGAGAAATAAACGATAACGAAGAAGAGAAAGAAGGGTCGACATATATACAACCAAGGAACCGTTCCTAAGACCAGGCATCAATCAGTATTTGAGCATCTAAACAAAACTAGAGTACAAAGCTGATACAAATACACTACAAAATAGAAAGATACAGACAGTCTTCGAAAGCAAATAAAGACTATTCCTGGCCCAAAATAGATGGAAATCGGCAACTCTGAACGCCAGGAGCTCACCAAATCTCTGAATGCAAGTTGCTCCGCACCAAGACCAAATCACCGGCGATAACCCGTACAATGATCTGCAGGGGGCAGAAGTGTAGTATGAGTACCAAACGAATGGTACTCAGCAGGCGAAGGCCGACTGAGCTCCACAGATAAAACAAACATAAAAAGCATATAAATAGAGCAGGAACAGCAGAAGTAACGAAAATTGGATCTAATACAAAGTAAAAGCAGGAACAAGGGCAAAGGGCTAGAAAATAAGAAGAAAGGAGAAAGAGACGAAGGATGCACCTGCAACCACAAGCCACAACCTAGTTATGGCAAGAGAACACCCTAGGAGCTAACCAAATAAGAGCGAAATACTACAGCCACCACCAAACACCTAAGAGCTAATCAAACTAAACTTATCAGGATGCACCAATCACAAATCCAGACAAAGATACCTGAAGACCAATCACAATGACTAAACAAAATAAGAGCAAGCATAATCAGATAATAATCGGTCGGACGCCCATACCCTCAGACGGTACACAACATACCCCCGGCCCCCATAAACTGGGGTACCAAACAGCAAACAAGTATGCTGGTAATGGACGATGCTAATGAATGCAAGTTTGAAGTAAAAACCAGTAACATCATCGGTGGCTCTCAGAGATCATCACAACCAAGTGTATTTACCCACCCCGGCCTCCAGCCTACCTGGTGAGACCCATGTAGCTCCCTCATCCGGTTCAGTGGTGCACTGGCCAGAGGGGCCCATAGGGGACACGGGAAGTTCGTATACACTGCTTGGGCCCAAACCAGGTCATACATAACAAAAGGCATCCCCGTAGTGGTACCGGAGAGTGAGTGGCCAAGCCGATGTAGAAAAAGGGCGACGCAGCGCCGGATATCAATAAAAACGAAGTGCATCCCGGATGCCCCTGTAACTGCCAGTATAAAAAGAGTACATCCTCGACACCTCGAAAGCCTCAAAATAAGTTCTCAAAGTAGTTCCGGTGGTACGACTCCCGTTAAAAACCGGTTTTAGAAAATAGTAAAAGTGTGAGTGTTCCCTCTCAAAAATAGTAGAAAAATCCAATGAAAGTAAAGGGGTCATGCCACAAGCAAGTGAAAATGCTCAATCAATGAAGCATGACATCACCAGCATCCAAACAAGGTGCACCTAATCAGAACCGACAAATCCCATCATACCACACTATCACAGCAAGGGAAAAATGACCTGGGATCCAATTGCTCCTCGAACACGGCCTCAGCCCAACAATATACAATAAATAACAAAGCAAAAAAGCGTATCGCTAATTAGGAAATGCGGAAACCGCGAGATAGCTAAGCATCAACACAGGGGAGAAGAAAATCTAAAGGATCGACGCCTAACCCCAAAACATGCCGTCCCCGCTCCCAACGAGCGCAACTAAGCCAAACCTACGGCTGCGATGGGCCTCAGAGGTCTCAGGCCCTAGCACATGGCACACCATCCAAAACAAGCCCTACCAGATGCTACGCGTAGCTATAAGGGCAGTACATTCTACGATAAAGCACCTAAGGCTCAAACATAGCCTAAGGTCAACACTACCAATCTGAAACAAGGATAACAATGCTAAGTCAAAACTAAAACCCGAGCCTAAAGCTTAATTTAAGGGTTTTACGTGACTACTCTAATCTAAAGTTCAAACGGAGACAAGAAAGAGGAGATGAAAAGGAGGCAAGTTCTATACTCGGCAATTACTGCCCTAAGTCACATGCAATAAATATTAACGATATCTAATAAAGCTTAGTCAAAGTAGGGGACCAAAGCCTACCTCAAAGACGATCACGCGCGCTCTGATTCTGCCCAATTTCAGCTTCCCACCTCCGAATCACTTCCAATTTCCGCCACACTGTCAAAGTAGTAATCACAACGTCATTACAGACGTTTTGACACCAAAAATGCAAGAATCGGAGACGGACCAATTTTGGAGTCGCAATCTGGAATGTGGGACTCGCTCCGGATTTTTTGGAATTGACTCCGTGAAGAGGTCCCAAACCCTCCCCCGAACTTGTGTTCCAAAATAGAACACCCCTCTGGCTCGGATCAGCTCCAGCAGCACAATCAAGAAAAAGCAAAACTTTACAAAGAAACAAGCTTAGGATAACAACTTACGCCTCAAATTCACGAAAATCAAAGAACACCTGACACTCTCCGAGCCAAGACCCACACAGCCAACGCAAAACCGAACACCTGGGACTTCAAATTACAAAAAACCGACTTAAGATGAGAGAGATACAATTTTCCAAACTTTTCTTCAATTGAAATTTGACCTCCACTTTATATACTGCCAGGCGCATATACCTCCGCCAACGCGCCCACTCACCCGCGAACGCGAAGGGGAAGCCAACCACTACTCTGCGAACGCGGAGGGGAAGGATTCACGCCTCCGCGAATAGGGAATCTTATCTGCGAACGCGGAGAGGAAGATTTCCCAGACCTCTACGAACGCAGAGACCTATCCGCGAACGCGGAGACCTATCCGCGAACGCGGAGAAGAAGATCTCAGGCCTTCACGAACGAGAGAGCCTCCCACGCGAACTCGGAGAAGAGAAGGAGAAGGGAAAGGCAGAGCTCCGCGAATAAGGAGAACACCAAAGCAGAGCTCCGCGAACAAGGAGAAGGGATAGGCTTGCAACATCAGCTGCTACACCAGCTGAGTTTGGCCTTGACAAAAACTTCGATGGGGTGCTCGGGATTCGTTCGGAGCCCCGTACACGCAAACGAGATATGCTACACCATCAAATTCGACATTTCGGACTCAACGACGCAGTCAAAATTTCCATACGAGGGTGTTTAGGCAAAAAGTGGGTCCCACACCCAAAGCGCCATTTAGGCCAAATTCTACAAAGGGTCTCGAAATTAGACCGGAAGCCCCGGGAAACACACGAAGGGTCATTCTAGACCAAACTCGGCATTTCGGAACTAACCGCGCTGATGAAATTCTCATCTGAGCATGTTTTCCAAGAATGTTGACCAAAGTCAACCCTATAAGCCAAATTTCAAAGGCTAAAGTGCCAAATGGCCCCAAAGTCACAACGAAAGCCTTGGGACTTGTGCCAACCATGCTACTAGCCTAATTTGGCCGCTCAGAGCTGATGGAACCATCAGAATTCCATTCTGAGGCCGTTTTCCTGGAGTTTTGATCGAAGTCATCAGTTGAAACTCCGGAAAACAAAGAGACGGTCATAAAACCCAAACGAACGATCAGGCGACCGAACAGTCAATGCCAGCAAGTCATAAATGACTTGGGGTCGCTACAGAAAAGTTCTAAACGCTGAAAGGATCGAAAAGTGGAGAAAATGTCCTGGAGGGTCATTATTGTATGGGCGTGTGAGCGTATTATCCCAGTACAATCTTCACTAGTGCCTTCCAACAATGATCATCTAGAGGGACCAAAATCACTTGCATGTAAGTGGTCTCGAGGAAGGTTTCATCAGAATGAGGCACGAAATATGTTGATTGTACTTAGAGATGTTTTAGACAATCTACAACATGATCAGGTATAAAAAAAAATTAGTTTATCACAAAATTTAAAATAGTAAAAAAAATGTGTGATATATGTTAACTTTTTAATTCTTTTTTTATAGTTTATTTGGGAACCTTATTCTCAAGTAGTTCTTAATGTGTTGGTTGAATGGTGTCGACGGGGATATAATGTGTGGATGGTGAAGATGCCACTTATTTTTTAAATTAGTCGTCATGAGTGGCACATGGTTGATCGTGTAGTTACACAATTTAATTTTGTGCAACATATACCAGAAAATGTGCATAATCGTGTTGATCATTATAGCATTGATAAGCGCAAAACAATATTAGCAAATGTTCATCAAATGTTAGTTGATACTGAAACATAGAATCAACACTATGAACATCTTGTACAGATAAATCATGAAGCAAACCAAATTAATTATTTTCATTGGTGTCTACAACATTCACACATGTTCATTGGAAATTCACAACATAATGTTCAAATTGGATATCAACCAATCGCAAGAAAATTTGAGGCATTGGTATGTAATTTTTTTTTAAATACATAAATATCATTTACTTCTTTCATTGACTTCTTTTTTTATGTTTTTAATGAATTTTAGGTAAGGGGACAACATGAAAGATTGTATAGAAGGAATCAAATGATAGAAAATGATAATACTCATTCATTTCAAATGAGAGAAAATGCAAGGGAAAAGGCATGTTATTCTAGAGATGCTATGAATTCTGCCATTTTGAACGCACGATTGAACTTTGAACAACAATTTACTCCACCAAATGAATGTCAACCACCACCACCACCAGTTCATAGATGTGGTAGACAAAATCGAGGAGGTGTTCATATAGAAGAACATAATACAGAATTTTCGAGAAATCAATATGAGGACAACACCAATTTATTATTGGCTACTCTCGACACCTCATATTACCCTGTTTTTTACTGTGCTAGAGCATCTACGAGTGTGACCAACTACACACAAGAAGAAGATAGTGGCTTTCAAACTCCTAATGTTGGAATTTTGGGTTTTGAGCAATTCAGTGGTGGAAATTTTGGTTTTGCACAAAATACACACCAAAGTGAATTTCAAAACTCACCATTTGGTGCTGGGAGATTAAATTTTTCGACTGTAAGTAATATACTCTTTAAATAATTATTGAAATATTTTATTTATATGAAATTAAGTGTTAATAATTTTACACCTTATTGCAAGATGATATGTCTCAAAGTCAAAATGATGATGAAGATGAATCTTCATAACTATATGTTTGTTGTAATAATGGACAAAATTTCAATATTCACATTTTTTAAAATAGTTCAATAATAAATTTAATTTTGCAGGACATTAACAACCCTCGAAGAACAACAAGGCCACACGTACCAACCATGTGTGGAACGGGTACACATAAACAACAACAACCGCGTCGAGGCATACGATGATCTCTAAAATAATATGCAATGTCAAGAAGTTTTGTCCTTTATATTTTTTTCATGTCCCTTATATTTTGTCCTCAATATTATCAAATTATATAAAAAAACTATTAAATTTGACCGCATCACTTGCATTTTTATCTACATATAAATAGTGAAAATAGAAAATAAAAAATAAACACAACAACAAAACAATTGAATAAATAATGGAGGAGAAATATTAATATTTTTTAAACGTCTTTTTTAATTGTAAGGCGCACGCCGACATGCACCTTAAAAGGCGCACGCTGACATGCACTATGTAAGGCGCATGTCATGCTGCGCCTTTGTATATACAACTTAACGGCATTCACCTTCCATCTAAATATTGTCCTTTTGGTTTGATCCTTATTTTTTGTTACCCTTTTGGCTCCGGACTCTAATACTTATTAAAACAAACCAAAAAAGTTGAAATAAAGAGCCTTTCTACTGATGCTGTCAAATTATGGGAGTAAGTTAAAATTATTATTATTATTACAAATAAAAAAAAACTTTCAGCGACTTAGCAAGATACAATCTCCCAACCTCCGTGCAACTATTTGACCCTTTGCCAACGGCACCACAAAGTACTTTGATTTTATGGATGGCACGTTTATTATTTATAAGTATATACTATAGTTTCCGTCTGTGGGTGACTGGCACCCCCACGGATCTTAATTGACGAAGTTAAAGAGGTTCTATTTTCAGTATATACTTGCACTAGTGTATGATAAAATGCCAAGACAAGTTTTGTCAAACAAGCTTTCTTCTGGTACTGGAGCTACTAAAGGAATTTTTGAACTTTCAAATTTTCTAGTTGTTGTGTGCTTTTAACGTATCATTTGTTCCTTGGGCAGGCAATAAGTTTGGATGGAATACTAGAATGAATGTGGCGACTCAACTTGCAAGCCTCTTCGCCTTGTTTCATGAGAGGCGATATGCATTTGGTTGTGTCAGACCAAAAGACATAATGATTGACAACGTAACAACTTAATACCTTGATTAGTTTTGGACCTCCTAATTACGTGTTGCTGTTTTACAAGTTATGTCTAGAGGCTAGTCTCGGGGCGTGACATAAAGACACCCCGGATCGGAACATCTAGAATTTAGCAGGTGGAGGTTGGTACTCGAGGATATCTGGAATCAGTTTTCTAGTGTCATTTCCTTTCTTCTTTCATTTGAAGGCGAAAAGCTATTAAAAAAGTAACGTTCCACGACTATTAGGGCTTTAAGTGCAATTCAAGTGTGGGCTTTAATAAAAAAAGGCTAAATCAAGAAAAAAAGTACAAATATATATGTAATGCAAGAAAAAAAAAAGTCTCTGCCAACTTGTCCAATTTGGTAGGAACAAATCCAAATTAAGGAAGATTTATATTAATTAGTTACATGCTCAAAACATTACTCAATAGAATATCATGGTTAACTATACTATTTCTACATGGTTAAAACTATTTTTTATGTATATATAGTAGATGTCGAACCCCCTTTAGCTAGTTCATGTTCTTCAGATTTTGAGCTCTCTCCGTGAAAAAACTCGCTCCGCTGCTGCTCAGACCAATTTCATACTATAACAGACGTGGACGTTCAGATGATTCATCATTAGAATATCATACTCAGTTGCGACCATTCGATAAGGTAAGACAAATATCTACTCTTAACTTATTTATGCCAAAGTTCAATGCAGAGCTTTTTGGTTGTTAAGTTATATAACACATAAATTGGAACGAATGGAATATAAGTAAAGCTGAAAATTCAGTTGGGACTCGATGAGCTGGGGTTTCCCATGAGTAGCCATCGAAAATATCACGTTTTTGCGAGTTTTTTTATATGAAATATTTTTTATTGCTAGTTTTTAATTTGAACTATCTCGTTTTTCTACATGAAATGTAATCATAGTATATATATGAAAAGAAAACAATTAATAATTGAGGTATGCTTGATAAATATTTGGTGATACTTTAGATAGAAAAAATGAATATTTTATACTTTAGATAGAAAACTCGTAAAAACGTGATACTGTAACTACATTGCTTTTACTATTATCTTTATACAAAAAAATATACACAAACAAATTATCTTTTTGCGAGTTTTATATTTAAACTATCGAGTATTTATGTTTCATATTACCAACTATTTATTACAACATACCTCGACTAATATGTAATAGTGTGTGATGTACATTTTCTTTTTTGGCATAATACATAAACATAACCCTTAACTTGGCACTAGCTTACAACTATGACCTTTAACTTTGGGTGTGCACAAATAGACACTTAAACTTGTATAAAATTGAACAAATAGACACATTTGTCCTACATGGCAATTTTGTGTCCTACATGGCGTCCTACGTGTATTATGCCATGTAGGACGTGTGTGCCTACTTGTTCAATTTTATACAAGTTTAAGTGTCTACTTGTACACACTCAAAGTTGGAGGGCATAGTTATCCACTGAAGCCAAGTTAAGGGTCATATTTATTTATGCCTTCTTTTTTTGTTTACAAATGTTATCAAATAGCATTTCATGTGGATAATTACAGAAATCAACTGAAAAAATTTAAACAAGAATTAAGCATAATGATTAAAAACAAGCATGATTATTTTTTTTGCAAGTATCAATAATAGTGAATTGTACAGATTTAAAACTATTCAATAATAAGACTAATTTTATTTCATTTACATTTTCAAAGAGACAAAACTTCTTATTATATAGTATGTATATCTTAATTCGTCATATACAAAATTTGCTTTATTAGACAAACTTTAGTTCGATAATTATTCTACTTTTTATGTTATAAATTTCGATTATTATTTCCTCGAAGCAAAACTTTTCATTATCTACATCGTATATATTTTTACTCGTTATATACAAGTTTCACCGGTAACATAATGCAAAAGTTAGCTCGATAACTATTTTACTTTTTTTATATAAAATTTCAACTACTTTTACCTTGAGATAAAACTTTGCATTATAAACACAATGCATATCTTGCCTTGTTATATATAAATTTTGCTTCATACGCCAAAACTTAGGAACTTTAGACAAGGGCTAACATTCCAACACTTGCGATACACTATAAGTTGGAATCATTTATGCCTCAATACATATAAAATATAATTAGCAAAAATTTGCATATGAAAATAAAACATCAACGATATGTTTAAAAGGATCAAACAAGCATTTTTTAACTAACATAATGTAAACTGCATTACAAAGCATTAGTCACCGACTAATGTCATTATTTCACAACTTAAACATTTCATCCAATGTTCAATACGTTAATACTAAGAATGTGTCTGCTGAAACACTTATTCTTCTTACCTTTGGCTTATGCTTTATCATCATTAACATCCACCAATTTCAGCTTCTTTTTATTACATTTCGGTGATGTCGATGGAATATTAGGTGCATAATGCATAAATTTGAAATCCAAAGGATCGCCACCCTATAATAGAAAGAATCAAGTCATGACAAAGCTATAAAAAAATAATATCTGAATATCTAACAAGAAGTAATCTTCTTTTCATACCTTCTCCATAAATTCTAAATATCTTTTTTGTTGCTGAATGAAATTATACTCCTCTCTATCAATAAGAAGAAATCACACCATAAGTATGAATACGATAATTTATAATCAAAGAACTTCACATAGATAGGTAGGTTGAAGAAGCAGATGAAGCTAACACTATCTGTGCTTGAAGCTTCTCAAATTTTATCCTCTTTTTGGTACCAATATCAACTCCGCCTCCAACAAATTTTTCTGCTCCATTTTCCGCTAATCCTCCTCCGATCAAATTAGCTTCAAATAGATAAAGATACTTTTGTCCAGAAAACCCCATTAAATAAGTAACAAAAGCAAAAATTAAGTACCTGAAATACGAAAAGTAAAATTAAACATCGCTTCGTTTGAGGGGCAATCCATATAACTTACGAGGTGGAGTGAAGATAAGATGTGTTAGAGGATAGAAAAGACACAATCAACATAGATTATTATTTGCGGAACTTGTTTTCCCTATTTTAAAAAAACCATTCCACTCATTTTTGAATAAAAATACATTTTCTAAACATGAAAAATCGAACCCACAAGGAAATCCATGTACTTGGCCCAACCCAATACAAATTAGAGTCCGCGGCTGTGAACTATAGATGGATTGCTTGCAAAACCCCTCTAATGGCAAAACTTCATCTTTCCTCTATATGCTCATCAATGGTTCAGTGACCAAATTACCAATAAACCCACTAATGATATACTTGAGAAAATTCAATTCTTGGCGTTTTCTAATAGTTCTTCAATTTCCCCCAAACTCAATAGCATCAACATGCTTGAATTCTTCAACTCCATGCCAATTTTCATCAACTTTTGGGAGACCCTTTTCGTTTTCAGCTCAGTCTCATAAAGAATCAGCTAGTTCAGATAGTGTAGCAAAGAAACCTTTGGGGTTTTCTTTCAAGAAGCTGCTGGTCTCTTAGAAAAGTCTGAAATATCAGAAAGTGAGGATGAAACTGAAAACAAAGAATTGAACTGTAAATTGAGAAAATTGGAGGAAGAAGTGAGGGTTTTGCAGGAGAAGAGGAAAAATGAGAAAGCTAATGGTGATGGGGTGACAGAATGAAAATAAGGGGAAGAGTAAGAAATTACATGAATTGTTTATGAAAGAGGAGGTTAAGAGTGTAGAATCAAGAAAGTCGACGATGTTGAGTATGGAGGATCATACTGTTTACAAAGAGCTTTCACCTGATATGGTGATGTTTGTGACTAATTTATACAATGAAGGGTACTTTAAAGATTCAAACTTTTTGCCTAGGAAGAATTTTGATATTACTTGCTTCGAGAATAGCTATGCCCGTGATTTTGTAAGGTATGCAGCTGAGCAGTTTGGAAGAGATCACCAAGAGATTACTAAGTAAGAATCAATTTAGTTACATTCACCCATTTTCATTTTGATTGCTACGATTAGTTTTCTATTTGTTACATTTATTCGTTGAAGTTTATTAGTCTAATTTGTGTTTTGTTAGTCTACCAAAATCTATCAACAATGACATTTTTGATAGAATTCAATATACTAATTATTGGGAAAATATGGAAAGTATTTGTCTATGCCTTATGCAAACATAGAAGGGAAGAGTTTGTCAACTGATGATGCCCATGATAATGGAGAAGAGGAAAATTGAAAAAGCTAATAGAAGGTGGAGGCTAGAAATGGTAATGGGATGTCGGAAAATGAGGGAAAGAGTAAATAGTTAGACAAATTGTTTCTGGATGAGGAGAGTAATAAGAGTTTAGAATCAAGAAAATCAACGCCGTTGACTATGGAGGATCATACGATGTACAAAAAGCTTTCATTGTGACTCATTTATACAATGAGGGGTACTTTAAAGATTCAAATTTTTTGCCTAGGAAGAAGTTTGACATTACTTGCTTCGAGAATAGATGCCTTTGATTTTGTAAAGTATGCAGCTGGGCAGTTTGGTAGAGATCACCAAGAGATTGCTAATTAAGGTTGAACATTAATTATGAGATCACCAAGAGATTGCTAATTAAGGTTGAACATTAATTATATTCACCTATTTTTAATATTGGTTGTGGTCAATTCTCTGCCTATTACATTTGTTCATTGAAGACTTAAGTTTAGGATTGTCTAATTTGTGTTTTGTTGATCTACCAAAATCTTTCAACAATGACATTTCTGATATAATTTAGTTTGCTAAGTATAGAAAAAAGGGGAAAGTATTTGTCTCTCTGTCTATGCCTTATAGAAGTTGACATTTCGTAAATTGATATTGATTATGTTGTGGTGTTTGGAAAATATGTCATTCTTTCGGATTTCTCAAGTGTAGAAAAATGTTGAGCAGACTTTAGCACTTCTAATCAACAAGTACAAAGTCATAGATTTGTGCTATTTTAAGCGATATGCGTAAAACATTATATCCCCCTCCCACCCTTTTCTTCATGAGCAGGAAAGGAAAGAAAAAGGAGATAAAATTCTCTATAAAATCATCAGATTGTCAAACATGTATGAATTACTCCTAGTATTATTCATCATACTAAAGTTTCTTCATGTACCGTATATGTACTAGGTGCAATCGCATTCTCTTCAACCTCATCTACTGCAAATTGTTTAGTACATTGAATTCACTACACAACAAATATTGAAGGGCTCTAATACCTCCAGCACATAAAACCTACTAGGTGGTCATGTAACTAACAATTGATTCACCTCACTAAACCTTAGCTTTTCCTTACATTCTCGACATATATCAATATATGACAATAGGTCTACAGCATACCCTTGCCACACGTATATCCATCTTTTATTATAGATCAACTGAGATTCTCGAACCCAAATACCCCTATAGTTAAAAGTCAAGTCCGCCTATTCATTCATTCTTCTGAAACTAGCACATGCAATCCATAAAAGAAAGAAAATAGGAAGTACACCAGAGATATACAAAAACATGCCTAGTGTAATCCCACAGGTCTTGGGAGGTTAGAGTGTATGCTTACCTTATCCCTACCTCATAGAGATAGAAAGGTTTTCTCTAGACATCAGCTTAAAATAAAGAAATTTGAAAAAGGGAATACATAAATGAGAATAGTAACAACAACGAAATAATGTGAAATGGGAGCAACACACAACATACCGAGGAAAGAATAGTAATGAAAACCACATAATGCGATAACAAAAGCATACGTGATAATTGAGATCGAAGAATAAGAAATTATGATAATAGTGCTAATACCACCGATAAGAAATAAGGTCCAAGTATGAAAACCAATCCTATACCGAAGGAAAGCGAGAGAACGCTCAATTATCAGCTAACCTTGTACCCTAATCTATGACCTCCAAACCCCCCTATCTAAGGTCATGTCCTCGGTAAGTTCAAGATGCACCATGTCTTTGTCTAATGACCTCTCCCTATACATCTTCGACCCGCCTCTACCTCTCTTGATGCACACCATTGCCAACGTCTTACACCTCCTCACTAGGCATCTAACTTCTCCACTTCACATGTCCAAACCATCTCAACCTCGCTTTCCTATCTTATCCACCTATTAGGCAACTCCTACCTTGTCCCAAATATATTCATTCCTAATCTTATCTCTCCGAGTATGCTCACACATCAACCTCAACATTCTCACCTTTGCAATTTTCATCTTCTAAACATATGATTTCTTTACTGGTCAACACTCCATCTCATACAACATAGTCGGTCTAACCACCACTCTATATAACTTACCTTTAAATTTTGGCGGTACCTTCTTATCACATAAGACTCCAAAGGTGAGCGTTCATTTTGCTCATCCCGCATCAATATGATGTGTGACATCCTCGTCGATCTTCCTATTACCTTGAATTAATAACCCTAGATACTTGAAACAACCTCTTTTGGAGATGACCTGAGCATCAAGTCTCACTTCTATGCCGACCTCATGCGTAGCTTCACTGAACTTACACTCTAAGTATTCAGTCTTGGTCTTGCTAACTTGAATCCTTTAGTCTCTCTAGAGTTTGTCTCCAAACCTAGAGCCTACCGTTAACTCCACACCAAAGATATACAGACATAAAAAAATTTATTGGAATCTAATGACATACAACAAAGAAAAAGACCACATATAAATAAATAACCCCTCATCCACCAATTCAATAACCATAAATTTCTAACAAATCAAGCACCACATACGAAAAAGAATTAGTCCTTGCGTCCTAATTTATGTAGGCACCATTTGACTCGGCACAAAGTTTAAGAAAAAAAGGAGGAATTTTAAAACATTTCGTTTGAAAAAAATCTTAGATATTTGTGTGACTATAAATCATTTTACCAAGGGTAAAAGTTGAATTTTAAAGTTAAGTTATATCTAACTATAGAAATGTGACATTCTTCTTGTGGACAGACTTAAAGGGAAAGGGTACCACATAAATTGGGATAGAGAGAGTAGTAAACAAATCCATTAAAAGCTTCAGCAACGATAGAGTAAAAAAAATCAGCTTCAAGAGAAAGCAACAAAAGCTTCAACATGACTAGAGTAAATTTTTTTATCGAATGCCAAAAATATAGAAATCTCAAACCATAACAAGTTTCATACAAACAACATCATACCTAGTGTAATCCTACAAGTGAGTTTGGGGAGGGTAGAGAGTAAGCAAACCTTATCCCTACCTTGTGGAGGTAAAGATGTTGTTTCCGAAAATCCCTCGGCTTAAGTGCATTATTTTAAAATAGAAAAAGTTTCATAGAAAGCAGTAAAAAAAACTACCTTAATTATAAGACTTTGAAAATAATTTATGAAGAAGAATCCTTCAACATCTAATGAAGTTATGACCCACAATCTCCTGTTTGAAGTACTAAAAGTTTTGCCCTAAATCGCCTATCACCTCTAAGCTTCGAGGAAATAACGGATGCTTTGGGGAATCCTACTAGTGGGTCGGGGGAGGGTAGAATGCACGGAAATATTTTCCGTACCTTGGGGAGGTGGAGAGGTTGTTTCTGAAACACCCTCCGCTCAAGTGTATCCAATCAAAATAGAAAAAGTTTCATATAAAGCAGTAAAAAGAATTACCTTAATAACAAGACTTTTGAAATTGATTCTTCAAGAAGAATCCTTCAACATCCAATCGCCCTGTTTGAAGTACAAAAGTTTAGCCCTAAATCGCCTATCATATCTAAGCTTCTAGGAAAGGACGGATTCTTTGGGGAAAAAAGATTGTATTGGGTAATTGATTTGTAAAATGAAAACGGGTTGGGTTTTAATAAATGAGTGGGCTTTAATTTAATCCTATATTGAAAATGTGGCAAGCTTAGAATGACACGTGACTATTTTAAAGACCCAAATTTGACCCAAGCTGGTCCGATAGTTTCAGGGCTATGTTTGAGCCCATAAGAAAATGTTAAGGATATTTTTAGACCAAAAGGTTAACAAATGGTATTTGTTAGCCATATTCAATACGTTAGGGGTATTTTTGGCCCTTTTATGTTTTTTGAAGACCCAAATTTATTAGTTTCAGAGGTATGTTTGAGCCCCCAAAAAAAATGTTACAGGTACTTTTAGACCTAATGGTTAACGGAGGGTATATGTAAACCATTTTAATAGGTTACAAGTATTTTTGGCCTTTTTCCGAACTTGAAAAGGTATGGACTGATGCTGTATTTCATTTGGAATGGTTTATCTTGACGAATTCCCACATGTCGCCTGTACTGTGTTCGGGATGTTTTTCTTTGTTTAGTTTAGACACTGCTTTATATCCCTTAGCTTTCTTCATTCAGTTCCTTAATCTATTAAACTTGGTTGTTCATATGATTGTCTAGTAGTGACATGAAAAAAGTCGCCCTTTTTGGTTGCCCTTCTATTGCAAAGAAGAATGTTTTATCTACTAAGAGATTGTGTACATATTTCAGAATTCAAGAAGATAATGTGAGTCACTTTTGTTCTTAAGAAACTTCATCACTTCCCTTCTCTACTCCTAAAATCAAATAAGATTATGTAAAATTTCCTTTTTTTGGGATATTCTCGAATTTCTTCCCACCTTTCTCCTATATTCCCCTTATGACCTGAAACTTTACGTGCTTTTACTTCAGGTATGCAGCAAATGTGCCTTAAAAGCATCATGCAAGTTTGTGAATCAGAATGTCCGGAAAGGCGATATGACAAATTTACACTTGGCTGTTGTAATGAGGGTTATTACTTTGTATGCGCTGGAATCAGTTCCTCCCCAGTTAGTAATACCATATGAAATAAGGTCTTCTGTCAGTCGGTTGCTGATGGACATCTTGAGACTTAGTCAAACTGTGTCTTAACGCTTCTTCAGAATCCGATGAGTTGATCAGGATACAAGTAAATTGGTCTGATTGTCAGTGAGGTGCTTATATCCCGACGTGATCATCCTAGTTCTCTGCCTGGTTTGCACTCTATTTTGTCATGCTTATTCACGACTAGTAGTGCGTATGGTAATGAATCAATGTCCCAAGTATTGGAAAAATGCGGACTAACACAAAAATATATATGGTCAAAATAGTGGAAATAAAATGAGAAAATAGTGACACCAAGAATTTTACGTGGAAACCTTTCTAAATAAGGGAAAACCCACGGGTCAAGAGGAGCAACTAATATTACTATAGCAAGGAATATTTACACTGTGTAGTCACGAGTACAACACTCAAAGTGACTACTACACACTCAAAAGGAATAACACTCTTTCGATTTACCACATTACTAAAAATATCGATCATACTCTATTTTTCTTCACAGACTATTTTCTTGTATAGTCTATGGAAAACCTCACAGTTCTCTATATTTTTTCTTTCTCTGTGAATTGGAGTGTTTAAACAAAAGAGCTAATGAGCCCTTTTATAGAAGAAATTTGCAACTGCAAATTTCAACACCATCCATAATTGTCAAAGTTGTACCATCGAAAGTTTTCAATTGCTGTGGTTTTCAATATTTGCTGCCAATTACTTTGCCAACCTTTGACAATTTCATGCAACAATTGTTGAAATCAACAATAGGGATAGACCCCACAATGGGGCTGGACCCCACAAATCTCCCCCTCCAGTCCTATGCACCTGAAAGGAGGTGTCTCTATCTTCTTAGAGAGTGCTCATACCTACAAGTTCTTTGCATACCTCAAACTCATCTTTTGGTATCACCTTGGTCAACATATCCACAGGATTTTCACTTGTGTGAATCTTTGTGACGTGAAATGATTCACTCTCCACTTGCTCACGAATTCAATGATATCTAACGTCAATGTGTTTTGTTCTTGCATGGTACATGGAGTTATTGCTCAAGTCTATTGCACTCTGACTGTCACAATAGACAACAAACTCCATCTACATCAATCCAAGTTCTTGAAGAAATCGCTTGAGTCATATCATCAATTTGCCGGCTTCAGTTGTAGACAGGGCAACACACTTCTACAACTTTGACTGCCATGATATAGCTCCCCCTGAAAAAGTAAACAAATATCCAGTTGTGGATTTTCTGTTATCAAGGTCACCTGACATATCAGCATCTGTATAGCCCTTCAAAATTGGATTTGATGCTCCAAAACACAAGCATTCATCATAGCTTCCTCTAAGATACCTGAGTATCCATTTCACAGCTTCCCAATGCTCTTTTCCGGGATTGCCTAGAAATCTGCTAACAACACCAACTACGTGAGCAATATCAGGTCTAGTGCATACCATTGCATACATTAGACTTCCGACGACGGAGAAATATGGAACTTTGGCCAAGCTCTCTTTTTCCTCCCTAGCTATAGGACACATCTTCTTGCTCAATTTCATATGACCAGCAAGAGGTGTGCTAACAGGCTTAGCACTCTTCATATTGAAGTGCTCCAGTACACGTTCAATGTACTTCTTCTGAGACAAGTGAATCTTCCTTTCATCTCTAAGACGAGTGATTCTCATGGCCAAAATTTGCTTGGCATGACCCAAGTCTTTCATAGAAAAAGACTTACACAACTCTTTCTTCAACTCGTCAATCTTGGAAGTATTTCTTCCCACAATTAACATATCATCCACATACAGCAAGAGGATGATAAAATCATCATCAGAAAATTTTTGTACATAGATGTAATGATCTGAAGAAGTTTTCTTATAGCCTTGCTCCCCCATGATAGATTCAAACTTCTTGTACCACTGTCTAGGTGCTTGCTTTAGGCCATAGAGACTCTTCCTGAGTTTGCACACAAAATTTTCTTTACCATTTACTTTGAAGCCCTCAGGTTGTTCCATATAAATCTCTTCTTCTAGGTCACCGTGAAGGAAAGTCGTCTTCACATCTATCTATTCAATCTCTAAATTAAGACTAGCAGCCAAACCTAGAACTGTACGTATAGAGGACATTTTCACGACAGGAGAAAATATTTCGTCAAAGTCAATACCCTTCCTTTGACCAAATCCCTTAACAACCAATCTAGCTTTGTATCTGGGCTTCAAGTTGTGTTCTTCAACTTTAACTTTGAACACCCACTTGTTCTTCAAAGCTCTTATGCGTTTAGGCAATTTCACCAACTCATAAGTGTGGTTCTCATGCAGAGACTTCATCTCATCTTGCATGGCTTCAATCCATTGATCTGTGTGCTCATCTTCCATAGCCTCCTCATAACATTCAGGTTCTCCCCCATCAGTGAGTAACACATACTCATTGGGTGAATAATGAGAGGAAGGAACCCGCTGTCTTGTGGACCTCCTAAGCGGAATATTTGATTCGTCCACAACTTCATGAGTAGAAGGATCATCAATAACAACATCATTGTTATTAACAACATCAATGTGTTGATCCGAGACATGATTCTGGGCATCACCCTAGTCATCAAGGCCAACAACATCATGCACACTTGTGTGAGGAACTTCATCAAGATGAACTATGCCATCAAAACTTGAAATTTCTAGCTTCTCCGCTTTGTCAATATCTTCAATGGTTTGATTCTCCATGAAAACAATATCACGGCTTCTCACAAGCTTCTTCTCAATTGGATCATATAGCCTGTAACCAAACTCATCAAGGCCATATCCAATGAAAATGCACTGCCTTGTCTTGCCATCTAACTTTGACCTCTCATCTTTCGGCACATGTACAAAAGCTTTGCAACCAAATACTTTCAAATGGTCATAGAAAACATCCTTTCCGTACCAAACTCTATTTGGAACATCACTTTGCAAAACAACAGTAGGAGACAGATTAATAACATGTGCAGTGGTCAATAAAGCCTCACCCCAAAATGAGTTCAGCAACTTTGCTTCAGAAAGCAAACATCTAAATCTTTCCATCAAGGTCCTGTTCATTCTCTCAGCCAAACCATTAAGCTGAGGAGTCTTAGGAGGAGTCTTCTGGTGTCTAATACCTTGATGCTTGCAGTATTCGTCAAACGGACCACAATATTCACCACCGTTGTCAATACGAATACATTTTAGTTTCTTTCCAGTTTCTCTTTCAACTGAAGCCTGAAACTGCTTTAAGACACCTAACACTTGGCCTTTAGTCTTCAAGACATAGACCCAAAGTTTTCTCGAGCAATCATCAATAAAGGTGACAAAGTATAGTGCACCACCCAATGTCCTTGTTCTCATTGGGCCTTATAAATCAAAGTGCACCAACTCAAGCAACTCTATCTTCCTTGAAAGAGGGTTAGACTTAAAGGAAACTATATTTTGTTTTCCAGCCAAGCAGTGCTCACACTTTTCTAATTTAGCACTTTGGAAATCTGACAATAATTTCTTCTTGGCTAGAACATTAAGTCCTTTCTCACTTATGTGGCTAAGCCTCTTGTGCCATAACGTTGAAGAGCTATCGCTCTCAACTGCATTCACCATATCAACACAAGTAGAAGCCGTAGTCCAATATAGACCACGACGTTTGTTACCACAAGCCACAACCAAGGAACCCTTAATGAGTTTCCATTTTCCATCACCGTTGGTACTAACATATCCTTCATCATCCAAAACATCAAAAGAAATTAGGTGGAAACGAACATCAGGTGCATGTTTCACATTGTTCAAAACTATTTTAGTTCCAACATTAATTTCCAAACAAATTGTACCAATACCAACCACCTTTGATACAGCCTCATTGCCCATACTCAAGGTTCCAAAATCACCAGGAGTATAGGAAGAGAAAAAATCCTTCCTTAATGTCACGTGAGATGTGGCACCAGTGTCCACAACCCAGCTTGACTCATCACAAGCAATATTTATCAGATTCCCATCAAGGACGGTAATAAGATCTTCGGTGGTGACGGTGGCTAGGTAATTTTCATTGCCATCTTTTTTATTTTCCTCTTTGTCTATGTTCTCCCTCTTCAACTTACGGCAAAACTTATTTGTGTTCCCTTTCATGCCACAATGGCAGCACTCAATATCCTTAAGTTTGCCTCTAGATTTGCTTCTGTTATATTCTCTATTTTGAGAACCACGAGTTTTGTTTCTCCCCCTGGAGCCAGTTACCAGGACATCTGATGAAGAAGAACCTTGAGATTTTCTTTTCATCTCTTCGCTCAAGACACTACTCTTGGCGGAATCTATAGAGATCACACCATCCGGAGCAGAATTTGACAATGAAGTTCTAAATGTTTCCCATGAGTCTAGTAGGGAACCAAGTAGAAGCAAGCCTTGAATTTCTTCATCAAACTTGATGCCCATAGAAGATAACTCGTTCATGATCCCCTGAAAATTATTCAGATGATCTTTCATTGGAGAACCATCATGATACTTTAAAATCAGCATCTGCTTTATTAAGAACATTTTGTTATTGCCAATCTTCCGAGCAAACAAACTCTCAAGATGCTCCCATAGGGTTCAAGCATGTGTCTCCCCAGAAATATGGTTCAACACATTATCGTCAACCCATTGCCTAATGAATCCACAAACCTGTCTGTGCAACAGATTCCATTCTTTATCTGTTTTATTTTCAGGCTTTATAGTGGTAAAGACTGGTTGATAAAAATTCTTAACATAGAGCAGATCTTCCATTTTTCCTTTCCAAATGGCATAATTAACGACATTCAAAGTAACAATTCTACTTGTGTTGGCTTCAATTGTTTTTCCCAAAATATAGTTATTGCAAATAAAAGTAAATCTTTTCTGATGTGGAAGTTCAGACTGTGTTGTAACCACAGAGCATACTCAGATAAAACCTTGTCTCTAATACCAGTTTTTTGGGAAAACGCGGACTGACACAAAAATATATATGGTCAAAATAGTGGAAATAAAATGGGAAAATAATGACACCAAGAATTTTACGTGGAAACCCTTCTAAATAAGGGAAAAACCACGGATCAAGAGGAGCAACTGATATTACTATAGCAAGGAATTTTTACACTGTGTAGTCACGAGTACAACACTCAAAGTGACTACTACACACTCAAAAGGAATAAGACTCTTTTGATTTACCACCTTACTAAAAATATCGATCACACTCTATTTTTCTTCACAGACTATTTTCTTGTATAGTCTATGGAAAACCTCACAGCTCTCTATAATTTTTTCTTTCTCTGTGAATTGATGTGTTTAAACAAAAGAGCTGATGAGCACTTTTATAGTACCATCCATAATTGTCAAAGTTGTGCCACCGAAAGTTTTCAATTGCTGTGGTTTTCAATATTTACTGCCAATTACTTTGCCAACCTTTGACAATTGCATGCAGCAATTGTTGAAATCAACAATGAGGATGGACCCCACACCTAGATAGGCAGTCAGGTTGAATCTCTAATTAACAATGGAACCTTAGTTGGTAGAGGTGATCGAAGTCAATTTCTCGTTTCTTATAGGAAAATTGTAAATGCATCTCCTTCGAAACACATCTTTCTTGATCCAAGACCCGAGATCTTTAACAAGATTTCGTTCAACTTTGCAGATAACCTAAATGTACCGAAGTCAAATATTTACGTTTACAGGAAATGTATCAAGAAGTTTCTCCCATGAATGTACTAAGAAATACTTCTTTAGAACAGAAATTTGGTTATACTTGTCATATTTGTTATAATACTGAACATATATAGGGTAATTGTGGATGAATGTGGTATTCATTTGATTGAATTCAATGTACATATAATAATCTTATTGAATGGAAAAATGAAAGGCAAGTAAAATAGTTCTTTACTCGTTACAAGTATTTTGCTCTAGCCAGTAAAAGTGAAGTTAAATTCAATCCAACACGTCCTCTAAAAAGAACTATGAATTCGGCCTTTGAACTAAATGTGGCAAAAGAAAAGGAAAATTCATGGACTGATTCCATCATCTCCACCTTGTAGGAACTACGATATCATCCCAAGGACCCTTTTGGCATTCAGGGTTAGACCAACGATCATAGATTGATTGTTGACTCATTTTTAAAACCAGTGTTTTTAAGATTAAAGAGTTGGGTGGAAAGGGAAAAGGCCTCTGTTCAGGGAGGATCCAAGAATCCTTAATTTGAATGAGATTTTAACAAAGCGTTGTGCTGAATTTTAGCATGGTATAAAAATTTGTGTGTCTATAATCATTTTATTAAAGATAAAATTGGAATTTTAAAGTTAAGTTATTTCAAATTACATAAATGTGACATTATTTTAGGTATAGACTAAAAAAAGTATGTTATATAAATTGAAACGAGGAAATATTACTATACCATTTAAGTATTTAAATATTTATTAAATCTAAGGGCGAAGCAAAGAATAATTGTCTAGATAGGCTTGAGATAAACTCTCTAAACAAGCATAAAACTAGATTATCGTAGTAGGGGTAGCTGAACATAATTACTTCTGGCTCTGTTTTAATTTATGTTGCGCAGTTTAAATTGTGCTAGTTAAATAATTTAATTTTGACTTTTACTGTGAATTCAAAGATGAAATTTGTAATTCTTTAAAAATAAAATTTACATATTTGAAAACTACATAAAAAGTATCATAAGTTATACTAGTAATTGATAATTTAAAATATTTAAAAGGTATTTGAAAAAAATTGTGCTTAAAAAAACTTATTTGAAACTCAAAATTCAAAAGGTGCTACATAAATTGAGACTGAGAGAGTAGAAAGTAAAAACCTTCTCATAACCAAGAAAGTAAAACTTTTTTTTTTCCCATTTTCCATTTAGAATTTGATATTTTTATTTGAAGGTCAATTAAATTTATATTTACGTCGGAACCCAAATTTTTTTTTTTAAAAAAAAAAAGCCTCCCCTTACTGACAAAGAAAGTAAAGATAGTGTTTCGTTAATATTCAGAATGTATTGGTTCTTTCTATTTAATTTAGTGAAAGTATAAATCACGTGACGAGGCTAATTTTGTGTCCGATAATTTTTTTGTTTTAATATGTATGTTTTAATTTGATTGGATATAAAATCTTAAAAAATATTTTTAAAATATTTATTATCATAAAATAAAGTTATTTATAGTGTATCAAAATATTTTCTAATATCGTGATTTTAATATGTCACGTAAAATGTTGAAATTAAAAAATCACTACTAAATTTTTAAAAAAATATTTATTTTGAAAAAAAAGACTAAAAAGAAAAGAAAGACAAATAAATACTTTTTTCGTTTGTAATTATCTGTTGTGATTATAAAAAAAATAGTTATATGATATGTTGTCAATTTAGAAGTTTAAGACAAAGTTAATTATTATTATTATTCATTATACTTTAGTAGTAATTGTTTTTGAACACTATAAATACCTCAATTATGGAGAGATGAGATGTAAATAGAGTAAATATTTAATGAACAAAGATTATACTAGTGTTTAATTTGACCATATATTTGGATCAGATTTTAAATTTTTTTCTTCAAATATCTGTTTGACCATATATTTTGAAAATGTGTTCTCAAATATTTAATTGAACATAAATTTTGAAAATTTCTCTACAAATTTATGTTTGACCATAGATTTTGAAAATGTATTCTTAAATATTTGTTTAACCATAAATTTTAAAATTTTATCTTCAAATATATGTTTGACCATAGATTTTATAAATCTACCTTTAAAAAATTTGAAGTTCCAAAAATTGGTCTCACTCACAAAACTTCAAAAAAAATTTCAAGTTCTAAAAATCACTAACTTTTTAAATTTTAACTTTGCAATCTATAGCCAAACAGAAATTACATTGTAATGTGTGAAATACAATACAACTTGTGTTTTCGTAATGACTTGTTTGGATGGTTGTTACCTTGTGTTGTTAGATTAAATATAATATTTGTTTTAATTTTAATTTATATTTTATTTTATCGTAATGCTAAATTCATCATTATGTAACGATGAAAAATCTCATTTTATATAATAACCGATTAAGTGTAATTGCATTACTTTTCTCTTTCTTTTTCTTATTTTATTTTTTATCTTATTTTTTATAATAATTTTATGTTATACCGTACTTTTCTTGTATGCTTATTTTTCACATTGTTGAAATGAAACATTATGTAATAATGAAAAATAATACAATATTCTAAATAAAGTATAAGAGACGTAAAAAAAATACCCAATTTTTAGAGCTCTCAATTTGAGTTCTAAATTTTTCACCATGTCTACTAAAAAAAGTACCAAATTTTACCTTTTTGTTGTTTTTTTACATCTTTTATGAAGACCAATAATTGAGGAGTTGTAATTTTTTTTTTTTGAAGGAAATTGGATTTTTGATGAATGTTATCCAATTATGATTCTTTGAAGTGTCCATTTATAGATCAAGGTCTAAATTGCATTAAAAAATGGAAGAAAAGATCAATTTTATCTCAAATATAGATGGGAGCCTACTGATTGTGACCTCCCAAAGTAAGAAACTTCTTTCTAGGTTCAAGCTAAATTCAATGATGTCTGCCTCTTTTTTTGTTGATGTTGTTGTTAGTATGACGATGATATGAAATGAGCTTAAATGACGAAGTAGATATTCATATATAGTCGACCCCAACTTGTAACTTGTTTAGGAGTGAGGTGTAGTTGTTTTTGTTGGCGTGTTTGAGATGTGTACACACTACCCTCTCGAGACCTCACTTGTTAGATTATATTGGTATATTGTTTTTATCTCAATTTAGTGACACTGCTTTCAAGAGACAAACTTTTGAATTTCAACCGAATTCAGATATCAAATTGTTTAATTTTTTGTTTAAAATAAAATTTATATATTTGGAAACTATTAAAAAAGTCTTATAAATAACATAATTTATAATTTAAATTATTTAAAAGATATATGAAAAGGTCGTTATCAAAGAAGAATCGTTTAACTCTCAAAATTCAAAAGGTATCACATAAGATGGGACAGAGGGAGTATTATAATTTCACTAATTCAGTAAGTATGAGCTTTCACATATTGTCAGTTCCAAATCCAAATAAAGGAGAAGGATTGTGTAAGCTGAGCACTATCATAAAACTAGTTAATTTAGGTTGAATATTATATGCCCCCCCACCCCCAACCAATGTGTGAAGAAAATTATTCAATTGAATCCCCTACGTTGAAAAGTTATTATGTGGTAGATGATTTGGTTGATATCCAATATATATCAAATTTATTATGCAATGTCATGGTTTTATATACAAATTTGAACACAATCTGCAGTTCAAATTGCAACTTATCTATTTAATATCATCAAAGACTTGTTTAAATGCATTCTTATGGATTATGGTGTATGTAGGTTCAATGGTGAAAAACTTCAGAGGCAAAAACTTCATGTTTGTGGGGGATTCCTTGAGCAGTAACCAGTGGCAATCACTAGCATGCATGCTTCATGCTGCAATTCCAAATTCTAATTACACATTTGACAGCACAAAGGATCATTCCGTTCTCTCATTCCATGTAGGTCCATTTAATCGTTGCCCCTCCATCATCTTCTCTTTGGTACAGTTGAATTCTATATAATGATTTCGTTATTATTTGTTATGTTTGCATTGCGTCTATATGCTATTTTTAACATTGATTTGTATGAGTTACTTGAGCTGAGGATGTTTCGAAAATAACATCTCTACCTCCACGAGGTAGGGGTAAGGTCTGGGTACATCATACCTTCTCCAGACCCCACCTAGTGGGAGTTTCTGGATATGTTGTTCTTGGTAAAAGTGTCCCAATGTTCAATAGAGGGCTGCCCCCTCTTCCCATCACTCTCATTTCTGTAATACAAAAGAGTACCACAAAATGTCTTAGATACAAATGGAATGTTAGATGTCTTTTCAAGTGTTTATATTTAAGGATGGACAAAACCAAACATTTTAAGATCAAGACTTTGAACTCCAAATCACCAGTGTAATCCAGATTACCAAAATCGTGGAGGTGATGCTCAAACTTTAGCATAATACTTTAGGAGAGAAGTCCAGAATAATCCTAAGTATAAGATCAATGATATGAGAAGATCAAAGATAAGAGGAGAGACGGGGAGGGAGAATGTTCGCAAGTTAAAGATGAAAAGAGTTAAGAATATTGCTTTGGAGAATTGTAGGGAGTTACCCGGATGATTACAATAGATTTGAGGTGTATGCACAAGAATTGAGAGAGAGAGAGAGAGAGAGAGAGAGTAATCCTGATTTTGATGTGGTGATAAATATATCCAAGGAAGCTTTGATAGAAGGTAAAAGAAGATTTCTTAGAATGTATGTGCGCTTCCAAGTCATGAAACATGGCTTTGAAGTTGGGGTTGAGACCATTAGTAAGGCTGGATGGCACATAAACTTGTATATAAGCCTCCTTAGAGTTCCATTAATGCACCTCTGTCAAGTGGTACTCTAATATTAAGCTTGAATTCTCCCCTCAGATTAGTTAAAACACTAATCTATAGTGCTCGAAGAAACTTTACTATGATGAATAATTCTAGGAGCAATCACATTCTCTTCACCCTCATCTAGTGCAAGTTTTTTAGTACATTGAATTCAATACACAACAAATATTGAAGGGTTCTAATACCTCCAACATATAGAACCACTAGGTGACCCTGTAACTAATAACTGCATTACCTCACTAAACCTTAGTTTTTCCTTATATTCTTGACAAATCTCAATATATGACAATAGGTCTACATCATACCCATGCCACACGTGTATCAGTCTTTTAGTATAGATCAACTAAGGTTTCTGAACCCTTATACCCCATAATTAAAAACCAAGTTTTCCTTTTCAGTTATTCTTCTGAAACCAATATATGCAAGTCATAAAACAAAGAAAATAGGGACCACACCAAAGATATGCAAACATAAAAAATTATTGAAATTATGAGGTCTCTGATTCAAATCCCAACAGAGACCTCGTTGCTAGTGGGAGGAGGTAGGTATCCTGTGGAATTAATCGAGGTGCATGAAAGCTTTCTCGGACACCACGATTATTAAAAAAAAATTTCAGCAAAGGCACAAACACTAGGAGATTTCTTTTCCTCTATCCTAGCCTTGATGGAGAAGTGACCTATTACTGGTGGGTAACAGGTATCCCATGGAATTAGTCGAGGTGCGCACAAGCTCGTCGAGACACTACTACTATCGAAAAAGATGTTGGAATCTAACGACATACAACAAACAAAGGGACCACACACGAATAAATACCCCCCATCCACAAGTCCAATAACCATACCAATCAAGAAGGGACTACATACAAAAAAAGAATTACTTCTTCCGTCCCAATTTATGTGGCACCATTTGACTTTGCACAAAGTTTAAGAAAAAAAAGACTTTTAAAACATGTTGTCTATAAAAAAAAACCTTAGATATTTGTATAAATTTAAATCGTTTCATTAAGGGTAAGTTGAATTTGAAAGTTTAAGTTATTTCTAATTCAACTACTTTTGCTTCGAGGCAAAACTTCCCATTATATACACTAGTATGCATATCTCGTCTTACTGTATACAAATTTTTCCTCGTAAGGCAAAACTTAAGATTTTTTTTCTAAGCAACCCACCTAGTACTCTTTACCAACAATACAGGGATAACAGTTCAACACCTTTGGTGCACTATAAGTTGGAATCACTTATGTCTTAAACCTTGTAAAATATAATTAGCAAAAATTTTAATAGGAGAATAAAGCATCCATAATATGATTAAAAGGATCAAGCAAGCATTTGTAAACTAATAAAATTCAGAATTGCATTAAAAACCACTAGCCACTGACTAATGACATCATTGTACAACTTAAACATTCCATCCAATGCCCAATACATTTATATTAACCATGTGTGTCCGGAAACACTTATTCTTCAGTTTTCTTCTTCTTCTTCCTTTTCTTTTTCTTTTTTCCTGTAGTTTATTTTTCATCATCATTAGCATCCACACGTTTCTGCTTCTTTTCTTTACTTTTCAGTGAGGTGGATTGCATACTAGGTAAAAAAAAATTACCTTGAATTAAGAAATGTGAATTTTGTTTCACCTTGTGTGCGAACCACTCACTGAAATGTAAGGAAAAAAAGTGGAAACATATGGATGCTAATGATAATGAAAAATAAACTACATGTAAAAAGAAAAGGAAGAAGAAGAAAACGGAAGAATAAGTGTTCCCGCACACATTGTTAGTATTAACATATTGGGTATTGAATTGAATGTTTAAGTTGTACAATAATGTCATTAGTTAGTGGCAAGTGCTTCGTAATACAATTCAGGACTTTGTTAGTTAATCTTTTGTCCTTCGACACTTTAAGTTAATAATAAGTGGACAAAATTACCTTTCCCATATTGCTTAGGTTTCTTCCCCAATTCACCTTCTTTCCCAACTTCATCCTTCTCTACTTCTTCAGATTTCAAACCTAGAAGCTACAAGTATCAACAATGTTAAATTATAGAGATTTTAAGCTATTTAATCAATAAGACTAGTTTTGTTTCCTACTATTTTTTCAAAGAGACAAACCTTCCTATTATATGCACCGCGCATATCTTTGGCTCGTTATGTACAAGATTTACCTCATAAGGCATAGCTTAGCTCGATGATTATTCTATTTCTATTTTTTTAGTCATGAAATTTTAATTACTTCTGCCTCGAGGTAAAACTTTCCACTATACTCGTTGTATACCAGTTTTGCCTCATAAGGCAAAAGTTAGCTTGATAATTATTCTACTTCATTTTTTTCAAGGAAATTCAACTACTTTTGCCTCGAGGCAAAACTTCCCATTATATACACTATGTATATCTTGTTTTATTGTGAAGAAATTTTGCCTCATAAGGCAAAACGTAGGATTTTTCTTCAAAGTAACCCACCTAATACTCTTTACCAACAATACATGGGCAACAGTTCAGCGCCTTTGGTGCACTATAAGTTGAAATCACTTATGTCTTAAACCATGTAAAATATAATTAGCGAAAAATTTCATAGGAGAATAAAACATCCCTAATATGATTAAAAGGATCAAGTAAGCATTTGTTAACTATTAGAATCCTAAATTGCATTACAAAACACCAGCCACTGACTAATAACATCATTGTACAACTTAAACATTCCATCCAATGCCCAATATGTTAATACTAATAATGTGTGTGCGGGAATATTTATTCTTCAATCTTCTTCTTCTTCTTACTTTTCTCTTTCTTTTTACATTTAGTTTATTTTCCATCGTCATTAGCAACCACACGTTTTCGCTTCTTTTCCTTACATTTCAGTGAGATGGATTACACACTAGGTGAAAAAAATTCAAGGTGAATTTTTTTCACCTAGTGTGTAATCCATCTCACTGAAATGTAAGGAAAAGAAGCGAAAACGTGTGGTTGCTAATGACGATGGAAAATAAACTAAATGTAAAAAGAAAGAGAAAAGTAAGAAGAAGAAAGCTGAAAAATAAGTTTTCCCACATACCCATTATTAGTATTAATGTATTGGGCATTGAATGAAATGTTGAAGTTGTACAATGATGTCATTAGTAAGTGGCTAGTGCTTTGTAATACAATTCAGAATTTTGTTAGTTAATTTTTGTCCTTCGACGCTTTAAGTTAATAATAAGTGGACAAATTTAGCCATCCCACACTACTTAGGTTTCTTCTCCATTTCATCTTTTTTCCCAACTAAATCCTTCTCTACTCCTTTAGATTTTAAACCTAGGAGCTGCAAGTATCAACTGGTAAATTATAAAGATTTTAAGCTATTTAATTAATAAGCCTAGTTTTGTTTTTAACTCTTTTTTTCAAAGAAACAAAACTTCCTATTATATACACTGTGCATATCTTTGGCTCGTTGTGTACAAGATTTACTTCATAAGACAAAGCCTAGTTAGATGATTATTATATTTCCTTTTTTTTGGTCATAAAATTTTAACTACTTCTGCCTTGAGATAAAATTTCCCATTGTAAACAAATTTTTCCTCATAAGGCAAAAGTTAGCTTGATAATTATTTTACTTCATTTTTTAAAAAAAATTCAATTACTTTTGTCTCGAGGCAAAACTCTCCATTATATACGCTATGCATATCTTGTCTTCTTGTATACAAATTTTGGCTCATAAGGCAAACTTAGGATATTTTTTTTCAAAGCAACCCACCTAATACTCTTTACCAACAATACATTGGCAACAGTTTAGCACTTTTGGTGCACTATAAGTTGGAATCACTTATGTCTTAAATCATGTAAAATATAATTAGCAAAACTTTTCATAGGAGAACAAAGCATCAATAATATGATTAAAAGGATCAAGCAAGCATCTGTTAACTCTACAATTTTGATTTACTCTTTTTTAATAAAACTAGTTTTAGTTTATGTGTGTGCATGTCAATAGATTAAGTATCCTATACAAAAAGAATCAACTACGTAAAATAGCGATGGACGTCAAAATAGGTGCAACATTTACATTGACTTGTTGTTTAATTATGTGTAATAAGTATTTAGATTTTCCTTTCTTTACATGTAATTTTTTGTTATAATTTTCAGTAATGATATTGCCTATATGAGAAATTTATTTTTATTTTTAAACACTCGAAAACTGAACTTGTATGTTTATATTTAAACCTTTGTTTTTTAAGTCAAAATTCTATGTTGAGTATAGTGATTTATTCTATGTCCATCCCTTCATGCATGAGTCTAACATTTTTACATATGAATGATGCATCATATGCTTGATAACCAATTCAAGCAAAAGTGTTATTCTATTTTATATGAGGAAGTTTTGTGCAATTTATGACACCATCTACGGTCGTGAATGGGACTTATATTTCAATCACCGGACATGGAAGGCCCCTCCCCTTTGCCTTTGTTTAAGTATCATGATTCAAAAATATAAATCGTGATGGTACCTTTGTTTCCAATCGTTAGGTAAGTCAACCCAATAAATTTATCAATTCAACTTAATATATAAAGTGGAAAGGTAAGTGACAAGTAAAATATCCCTAACACTAAGTCTTTCACAAATATAAAATTAGAAACCTGAAATACCACCTAAGATTTAGTGTCATAAGTACAAGAGCTTCTAAAATATGATACAAGTCTGAAACTAAAATGACAAGTCTAGACATAAGAAATATCCTATCAGAATACTAAAACAACAGAATAAATAAAGACATAGAGGGAGGTGTGGGCCACGGAACAACCAATTAAGCAGGTCATGACCACAACTCCAAGATAACTCTAGGTTCCACAGGGCCGACTCTATGTTTAATTTGTAAAATAAGGCTTATGCCTTTGGGGACCCAAATTTTTATCAAGAATAAATTATGTGTTAGAATTTTTAGAGAAAAAAATTGATTATTTATGATAAAAAGTATAATTTTTTAAAAAATATATTATTTTACCCACTTTAACATCTTTTGTACTTTGTTAAAAATAAGAATAAATAGTGAAAAGTGTTGAACAAAGTAAATTACAAATTCTTTTTTATTTCTTTTTAAATTTTAGTTTCAAGCATTACAACAAGCATATTAAAATGGGGCATACCAAGTCATCAACTTCTTGAATCAGATTCTATGGTTCTAAATCTTATCTTTATTTAATATTTGTTAACGTATTACTTATAGAATTATGTTAACAATTTATATAATAACTGCCTCACTGAAAGGATGTTTTTCAATGTTGAGTTGATAAAATCTTATCTAAAACTAATAACTAAAAAAATAATATTAAATACTAATCATTTTCATCTAAATAGTGTAAGAAAAATAAATTTTGAATAAATACGTATACGAAGTTTGTTTATATATTAGGCCTCGAATTAAAATTTCGTTTTAGGCCCCAAATTACATTGAGCCGCCCCTAGGTTCCATATCACGTTTAGGGGTAGTCTCGGGTCGTGACACTTGACCAAATGATACTATACCTTTTGCTCAAAACCTATGTTAAACCTGCAAGTCCTTGGAGATTTTAAGTCTTGTCAATCTACATTAGTGGTGATTTACATACAATTAGGCAAGCCTATGGTTCATTGTGTTTATACTTGAATTCATTTGTGAGAGTGAGCATTTTTACATAATCTATAAGCCCTGGAGATGTCATTCATAATTGTGTGTGGGTTCTCTCTTGTGTGAATGACATTGCATCTTTCATATGAATAGTGATGTCTTGATTTCAATCAAGTGGCATGAATGCATCAAATTCTTGTATATCTTTAGGCAATTCTTGAAGGCTGATCTCATTGACTTGAGATACTTTGGAATTGTGCTTAAATGAGAACTTGTTCCAGAATTGTGCTTCAAAAGTGCTTTGTTTTAAAAGGAAGGAAGCATTTGCCTAGCGAATGATGGTGGAATCAATTGCGAGTTGTGTTGTATATAGAGTCTTTTATTTTTGTTATTCTTGAGTTTACTGTGTAATTATGTAAATTTTATCTTGCATGTAGCTGAGCTTAAGTCTTATACTTAGTGAATGATTTGCTTGAGGACAAGCAATAGTTCAAGTTTGGGGGGTTGAGGAGTTGATATTTTACCCATTCATTGGACTCAAATTCATAAATTATTGTTATGTTCTAATGCTAATTAAGGAGATTTTAGGCCCTAGTTCTCTAATATGCAGGCGTTGCTTGAAAAAATCAAGTTTGGTTAATTTGAAGCTTAAAGTCACTAAAGCACGCCGGTGAAAGAACCAGCGCTTCGAGAAATTCAACGGTCATCTCACCGACCAAATACCGTCTTGATTGGAGCAAAGTTGCTTCACTACCGGTGATTCACTGGTGTAGTACAATGCTTGATCGGCGTTCCGCTGATCCCAACACAGATGCTCCTGAGAGAACTAAAGGTTGAATCAGTGATGCGCTTGACTCCTTACAATCCTAGATAAGCGTTCTGCCGATCTAGCACAAGTTCAAGGACGGAAGCTGAAGGGCACACATTTATTGAATAGAATTCCTCTTTTGGATGGTTCCAAGGACTTAATAGAGAATTGTGTAATTATGTACCTTTATCTTCTTCTCAATTGGAAATAGATTGACACTTACATTTTCTTAGAAAAAAGATAGATAATAATGAAGAACTTCATTTGCTTGTAGAGAAAGAAACCTCATATGCATTTGCATCACCCTAAGTTTGGATTTTAGATTTTGTTAATCAAATTAGCTTGAAATAGAGATTTTCTACTTGGGTATTGTCTCTATTTCTTCTTTTATGAGCAGCTAAATCCTTAGCTAGGGGTGTGTGTGCGAAATGGGGGTGTAAAATCTCAAATGGGTATTGATTAATTTGTTCTAAAATTGATTTGTATGGCATGGATCTATTGTTGTGTTGAAGTTTTAATCTAAAAATCAGTGGTTAAACATTGGTTGAGCTCTCTAACACCGTTTTGTCTTGGAAAAGGAAATTGGAGTTGGGTAAGACTCAATAGTGAGGACTTGGTGAAATTATTCTATGGGTTTGATCCAGGGATGGAATAATCCGAGTAATTTCTCATTGATAGTCTATCTACTCAAGCAATATTTGGTGATTTATTGGTAAGAGTCATGGAGTTTGAAAGAATCCAAGAGATATACGTTTGATAGTTCGGGAGAATATCGAATGTAGCCTAGACCAAACGCTATTCATGTATCAATCGATTTGTTTACGATTAATTTTTACCTATTTGAGTTGAAACCTCAATTATAAAGCACACACCCCTAGTCTTGATCCTATTTTGTTGTGTTTGTGTATATGCGTGTGGAGAATTCATTAAGCTAGTTTGTTTTGAATTGTAAAATCAAATGAGAGTGATTCATCTTCCAATCTTTGTAGTTCGACCCAACCTCTAAAGTTGGATATTGTTTTGCAAACCTATGCTCTGAAAAATGAGACATAGTTGAGCATTCATAAAAAAAAAACACAACCAATTCGCCATTAAATCACTAAAGAACACGTTCCTATTCGCCGTGTTCTTCTCACATCCCTATCGAACTCTTTTTTCTCTCCATACTTGCCAACATCTTTCCTTCAAGACCTTTTGCAACAAATATTGAAAATTGTTCTTCACAACCTTTGAACTAGTACAAAACGCCGGCCAAATGTAGGTATTATTCTTTCCAATTCACAAATCCATTGCTATGATTTTTTTCTCAATTACCTTTCCTAGGACTACTACTTCTGTTTTATTTATGATTGCATCCTCAGTGTTGTGAAAAAAACACTTCAACTTTTACATGATACTTCTCTTTTTTGTATATATTGTTCTTTTTCAGATCTTTCAGGTTTATCGATTTTTGAAATAGCTATTTTCCCTTTATAATATCAAATTCGGAATGTTAATATAATATTCATATTCATATTCATCTTCCAGCCGTACAAAATCACCTACTCAGGTATGATGTTTTTCAATTCTCAAATCCTTTGTTTTTTTCTTGGCCCTGAATTATTTCCAGACTTTTAAGTTTTCTTAAATGGTTATGTACTTAGTTCCTTACTTTTTTCAGAAAAGACATGATTCTCTGTTTATGGTGGTCATATTTTTAAGACCTCTTCTACTTAAAGAGAGAAGGAAATATGTTCTTTAATACTTCCTCTGTCTAATTTTATACGATTCACTCTCCTTTTTAGTCTGTCAAAAAAAGAATGACATATTTATACATTTAGTAACAATTTCACTTTAAAATGTACATTTTAACTTAAAGAAATGATTTACAGTCACACAAACATATGTGACTTATTTTAGACCATAAGCTTCAAAAATCTTTCTTTCTTTCTTAAAGTCTGTGTCAAGTCAAACTAGGTCATATAAAATGAAACGGAGGAAGTATCAATTTGTGGAAGAATATTGTCTAATATTTTGATAGATTATTACATGGATGTTATTTTGTTGATTCTACTGTTGTAGTATTTACGGGACATGGAAAATACGGAACATAATAACGTGAATCCTTTGGATTTAGAAACATACTATGAGTTCTATTAAGCCTAATTTCTCCTATGATTGCTCAACTAATGATTTTATTTTTTAAAAAACTAAAAAAGTGACTTTTTGAGAAAACAACTATTAATTGAATGACTATTGAGAAATCAACTCCTAAATATTGATATCAATTCATCATATTTCCCCAGAACTTTGCAAAGTTAATAGTTAATACACGCCACATTTTGAATAGGAATTTGACAACAATTTAAATTATCTTTCTGCATCGCCTATTTTGATCAAGCTCGCGAAGCACAAAGTTTGATTTGCAAACAATTATGACAAGTTGTCGAATGAGATTGTGCAGTCTGAGGGCATATATAGAATAGACTTCGTCATTTTAAAAGTCTTGCCTGTTTTTAATTTTTTATTTTTTATTTTTTATTTTTTAAATTGCCACTCATAAAATAAGATAAGATACTTACGTATCCTAAAACTAATTCATATGGATAAGTGGGAAGAGATGCGAAAGCACGAACTAAATAGTGTATAGGACCTTCAAACAAAATTAATAGAAAAAAAAAATCCATGCAGTAAACTCCCGCTATGCGCATCCAAATCTATTGTACACAAACCTTACCTTCATTTCTACAAGAGGCGGATTAGATAATGACAAGTTAGACAGATTAAATTATGACCCATTATTTAACACATCTTGACCAGAGCCATCTCAAACATGAAACTTTTGAACAGGATTGAGCAATTGTTACAAATCTTAACCCACCAAAGTTCAGTTCAAATGCTCCATTTGCCACCCCTTAAATTCAAGACACATTGAGGCCTCTACTTCATGAAGTAATTACGAACTTTAGAAATAAAACGGCTATTCAGACAGAAAGTGCAGTGATTGATAGAAGTTTCAAAGGCTACATGTTGGACGCAGTGATGGAGACTAAGGAGATTACAAGTATTGCCACAAGCAAGCTCCTACTAATAAGGAATATCAGACTCAAATCACTATCTACTGACTGTTCAAAGCTCAAACTCCTTACTCCCACGAATTAATTGCACGACTGCAGACAGAAAAAGCCATGTACAGAATATAAGACAAACTTTCTCTGAAACGGTGAGAAGAAGCTTTCCTGCTGACTTCACTTTCTACCGCTAGTCCCAATTCGTGGCTTGCCTTTAACCTCAGAATCCTGCATGAAAAATACAATACGTAAACCGTTTATAGCTGTAAACACTAATATACTTCTTTTTCGTTTGGGGATTGATGATATATATGGTTCAAACATAAAGAAACCAAGGGTACAGTTTATGGAATATACCTGTGGGAAGTGCAAGTAAATGTGTGTTTTTGCAGTTGATGGATTATGATTTTCTGCACCCTTGCTCCAATCATAACAAACCTATACACAAATCGGATAAACAAATTGAAAACTGAAGCAAATTTGCGTGCAAGACTAAGAGAAAATCAGAAACTTCAGCAACAATAAGACATCAGCAGATTCAAGAATTAGAGGGCAGAAGAGCAACAAAAAAAGGGGCATTCTGCATTAATGCTGGCAAGAAAAAAACCCATGGTGGAACTGGTGGTAAGTATCCTAGTAATGGTTTTCTAAATGGCACAGAGAAACACTCCACACAAGAGGATGAGTGTGAACTACAAAAGTTATTCATAGTGAAGGTTCTACTGAAAACTTTATAGTGAAGGTTCTACTGAACAAAAGTAACCAAAAACATACCGCATATGCATAGATTGAGCCATCATTGTTGAACGCGCTGCAAGGTATGGGCTGGCTGCATCTTGACATTGCCTAAAGAAAACACACACATAAAAATCTTAATGGAAGATGCCAAAAGTGGCTACAGATGTTAAATATTAAAATATTGTTGTATTCTCCAAAAGTGGCTACAGATGTTAAATATTAAAATATTGTTGTGTTCTTGCACTATTAAAGAATTAAAACATACTATAAAGAATGAGCCATTGTCAAAACAGTAGTAGCATTATTGAAAAGCAAGCCAGCATTCCACATTTCATATCACTATTTGATTGACACAGATTTAAGCTGTCAAATATGGTAATGACAAGTATGTACAGTAATGATCAAAAAGAAAATATACATCCAAGGTTAAAAATTTGAATGGCTAATTTTGAAAGTTGTGAAAGATTTAACACTAGAATGTGTCAAACACCGACACATTTAGGATGTCCTCGAATAAAAAGTGTCATCTAAAGTGAGGATAAAACTGTAAGGGCTCGCTTGGTTAGGGAACACATTATCTCGGGATTAATTATCCCAGGATTGTTATCCTACCCTCAATGTGGGATAAAAATAATATCACAATCCCGGAACAAGTTATCGCGCTATTTTATCCAAACCAAACATGGAATAAATCTATTTTAAAATTAATCTCAGGATTAGTTTCCCTCATCCGTCGTACCAAACGAGCCCTAAAAGACAAAATGATCAAGTATTGGAATAAAACAGGTTAAGAGGACTCTACTAAAAACAGTTTCAAACTGACCCAGAAAAACCGAGGGACTGGGTCCGTCAAAGAAACTGAAGGGAAACCAACACTGTACCTTGGTTTCTTTAATTTTTATTTGTTCTATAATTATTTTCATACCACACCTACTCAATCCCTCATTTTTTTCACGCATTTTTCGCGGATTATTTTTACCGGGTTGAAATTGGGTAAACCGATAGACAGGGTTGGGTTTTGTAGTATATATATATATATATATATTACAAAACCCACCATGTCCGTCGTTTGTTTTAATTAATTGATTTTCTTAAAATATAAAGATAATACACAGAACTAATTTTATTTTTGATTTAATTCGAGAAATCGACAGACAAGGTCAAGTCTGTTGGTTTTTCGGGTTGGGTTGTCCGTCAGTTTTATGGTCAAGATCTGGTCAACACATTTAACAGAAAAACTGACAGACAACATTACCCTGTCCGTCTGTTTTTCTAATTAAATTGAACCAGATTGCGTTTTTTCATCCCATTTCTCTTCTCTCACTCAATTTTCCAGTGATACCCCACCCTCCCAGCCCACCGGCACACCTCCGCCATCCCTCCCAGAACCCCTCTGCCCTCCTCCGTCTCCATTGCTTTTAGCCCCAAATTAAGAGGTTATGGTATTTTAAATTTTCAATTATGTTGTTAATGCTATTGTTAGATTTCATTGTTTGTATGTTTGTTGTTGAATTCATTTGTTCTTGAGTTATGAAAATGTATTCATGTTTGTTCTTGAATTCGTTTGAAATTGCTTGTGAATTAGTTTATGTTTGTTCTTGAATTCGTTAAAAATTACCTGTGAAGTTAGGAGTTTACAATATACCAAGTGAAATCCCACAAGTGAGGTTTGGGGAGGGTAGAAGTTAGGAATTTGTGTTTCTTATTTACTTTGCGGCGTGGTTGTTTTTAAGATATGTATATATGCAAGAGCAGATATTTTCCTTGTGAAATTTACTTTGGGTAGGAAGATAGTGTAAAATTGTTAGAAGCAAAGTTAAAATCGAAAGTATACATTAGAGATTGAAAGTATACATTCGAGATTCTATACATTTTGATTGAGTTTTAAATTTATAATGTGTAAATATGAAATGATTTTTAAAAGAAATACAAAGTTCAGATCAAGGTTAGTTCCTTAAACTTCAGATCAAGGTTAGTTCCTTAAACTTAGTGTCGCCCTTACCTAGACTAATTCAGATTTAAACCGTCTAAGATCATTATAGGAAAAGCATACCAAAAAGATTTTATTTCAAGAGCTCGAATTCAAGACCTTCCGACTAAAAAGATAAAGTAAATCCATATTCATCACCACAATAGGGGATTATATATATCTTCTTACTAAATTCTAACCTCTAAGTCTCCACTAATTCACACATATCCTATTACTTATCCATCCAAAGTAACACTTAGAAATGAATAATATTCTGGAGAATAAAATTAAAATAAAATGATTTCATCCATTAATTTAGTGTCTTATACACTTTTAATAATTAATCTTAAAAATCCAACTTACTTTTGGAAGATGTTCGACGAATAATTATTAACCATTAAATAATAAAATTTAATTATCAAAATTAGTAAACTAAATTTATATGTTATCTAATTTATAATTGAATACTAAGTCGCTCGGGTTCGAGTGTCCGATATGGGCGTGGATCTAGAGGTCAGATCCTCTATGACCTAAATTTTAAGATTCGGAGATAAGGAACCATGTGTATGGGTGCGGGGATTCGGCTAAAAACAGAGTTATAAAACCTAAATTTTAAGATATTATGTGGAAAATTCGAGGAGAAAATAATGATCAAGAGGAGAATCTTGAAAGGAGATAAAAGGAAAGGAAGTGGTAATAGAAATTTATATATACAAGGTATTCTATTTTCTTCAATTTCATCTTAGGTATTGTTTTGATTACAAAAATCATTGAAGCTGTCCAAAATTTCTCCCTCGAATTCGGTCGAAGTATCTAAAACCGGTTGACCAGATTGGGTAGGGATCCCACACCCACGTCGTGTCGACATGGGTGTGGCACCAAAAGTGAAGAGTCCGAGCAACTTATATTGAATATGTATATTTTTGTAGATGAATCTATCATTTGAGGATGTATGATAGAACTAGTGGAACTCGTGGGGACATCAGAGATGAATTTGTTGAAGGTATCAGAAAATTTATCACCCATGCAATTTCACCTCAACGTCAAAGGTTGATTAGGTGTCCATGTGAGCGATCAATTGCATGAAGTTTTTTAAACCGAAAAAATTAGGTTCATATCTATTGTAATGGGTTTAAGCCTAAATATTTTGTGTGGATTAATCAAGAGAGACCGAGGGTGAATGATATATATTTTATAATTTGGTTGTGGGTAAAAGTAGTAGGTCTTCACATGAAAATAGTGTCTAACATGATAGGGTGCATGATATGGTCAATGATACTTTCGGGATACACTACGGGATGGAACCCAAACAGTATTTCGACGAAACACCCCGTGAATAAGCAATAAGATTCTATCAACAATTAAAAGAAGTTAGTAGTCTACTGTGTAGGGAGTCCGCATTTTGCGTTGTCTGTTGCAGTTAGACTAATCAATATCAAATCAGATTGGAGTGTTCCTCAAGCAGCTATGAACTCTAGGGTTGGTCCTTTGGAGGAACTAGTAAACACAGAATTGAACATACCTAAGAATTTCTATCCGGCGAAGAAATAATTTCTAAATTAGGATTATCGTTTGATAGAATTCATTGTTGTGAAAATGGTCGAACAATTGTGTTAACATGCTCTAATTTTTTGTTTTTTCATTTATATTTTTCTTTTTTCACTTGTTACTCCATACATCACCAATTTGGAGAAAGCCACAAAAGTTTCTTCAAGAGGAAGACAATTTGTACCTTAAGCAATAAAAATTAAAAGGTAGCAGAGGACATCACATAATGGTTTTCTCATAAATGAAAAACCCACAAGTAATATTTCCTTTACTTCATGAATGACTATCTACTAAAATTTACTGGTCACCTGATGCAAACTATAAAGTTATAAATTTTCTATTAGCTGATGTGTACTGAATAACACAAGAGGAAGATTCAAGAAATCCTTGAAATTCCTAGATTGGAAAACCTAATATTCAGAAAGGTCTATGTCGACCAAGTAAGGTCTTATAGAGCAATCCTCTTTTGCAACATGACAGTTTTAATTTTGTCATAATCAAATGAATGAATAAACAACAAATGAAAAGAGATATTTGGCTTTTAATGTCCAGAAACTAGGATGTTATAAACAAAGAAAGATGTTTTATCAATTTCATGCATTTAAATGTATGCCAATTCCATTCATAAAGAACACATGCTACAAATCATAAAAAATACAGAAAATGCCTGAACTTCTTAGAAATTAGCACTTTAAAAAGGATCAAGGATACTTTATAAAAAAAAAAGGATCAAGGATACCTTAAGCCTCTGTTTGCTATCTTTATCCCAAAAGTTGAAGGAACCATCAGATCCCGCAGTTGCAAATGTTCCATGTGTCTGGGTGAGGAAGATTTAACACATGACAAATGAGTTGAAGTAGAAATATTAGTAGTATTTAGCAATAGTATAAAGTCTATTTGACAATGACAACTTCCCTAAAGACCAACTTTAAGAAGCAGGTCCAGCGTTGTGTTTATCAACTTTATGTTTAGTTTGCGTATACAACAAGCTTGCATTATATTTTCAGGTCACTTGCTCTTACATTTAGCGGTTCACCTTTCTCCACCTAAACTAAGAATGCCAGTCTAAAGGTAAGGACAACTAAAATGGTGCACAATCATAAAGCTTCTAGATTTTAATTATCCAAGATCAGAAATGTGCATGCACCATATATAGGTTCTTCTAACAATAACTTGCTAAAAATTGTCCACACAGCAATTGACTAGCAATTCTCTTTGTCAACACTATATCCACCAGACATTAAAAAAGGACATGAGAGACAGCTACACGTCCTCTACCTCCCAAAAGATGCAACATTAGAAGACAGCAAACTTTATAGAGAACAAGGCTGGAAGAATGCAATGAATAAAAATATAAAAAGAGAAAAAGATCTTACAGGGTGGAAGTTCAGAGAGTTGACTGAGTAAATTTCATTGCCCTCCCTGTGGCATTTGAATGTGAAGTTTTTACTTTGTTGAGAATCATCAAGATGATGCACACCAACCCGTCCTTCAATAGAGCCAACCTAAATATAGGATGTATAATATTATAATGATACGTGTCTCAATGAGTCTAGAACCTAGATGCATCTGATATAATGTATTCACAATATCAGGAATTATTTACAGACCACAATCCACATGTAAGAATGAAAATAAGCTATTACCATAGGGAAACCATTCATGAATGCCTTGGACAGTAAAACCCAAACGCACCATAGAACTCCCTTTCAGAAAATAACTAAAATAGACTTAGTAGAAGTGTGTTTTCTTAAGGAGGAAGACTCAGTAAAAGTGTCTTTCTCGGATCAGCCTGTAACATTCATTACTTTTTCCTTTCTTGGACCTTGTTATGAAAGATCCAAAATGCTTTACAAACAAACCATCTACAAGTGTTCAGCTCACTATGAAAGGGAATAACTAAAATAGACTTAGTAGAAGTGTGTTTTCTTAAGGAGGAAGACTCAGTAAAAGTGTCTTTCTTGGATCAGCCTGTAACATTCATTACTTTTTCCTTTCTTGGACCTTGTTATGAAAGATCCAAAATGCTTTACAAACAAACCATCTAAAAGTGTTCAGCTCACTGTTGATAGAAAGCTTCCTTGGTTGCTTCTCTCAAGACTACTGAATAATTCAAGAAAGTCTAATCATTTCCTCCGTCACCCTCTGCTCCCAAAACAAACAGAAAAGGTGAAACGAGAAAAAGAAAATTTGTTAGAGAAAGGTCAAAGGAGTTTGAAGAGCTGGGACTGTCTCATAAGATAGCTAGCTATTTAAAAAAAGAAGGCCCATCTATGGATGAAGTGCTTGGGAAGATAAAGAAGATATTGCGAGCATCACAAACAGAGAGACTGAACGATATCTGCTTGCATCTCCCAATTTAGGAGAGAACCAACTAAGTGATTTACCTCCTTCTTGAGGCAGCACAAGTGGTCTAAAACTTTTGAGGAACAGTCTGATTTTGTTGATTTGAGTATGTTTCCAATTCTCCAAATACCATATAATTCTCGTGTAACAGGAAGTTTCTTATGCAAATCAACTCCAGTCTCAAGCGGAAGAAATTATGTAAGAACACTGTCACCATAAGGAAAGGATCTTGACTCTCTAATTCAAAGTCATGGAGAACTTGCCAAAACAAAGGTAATAACACTCTTTTAGTCTCTCTTTATCTGTTCATCTTTATTTTGATATAAGAAGGAATTTGTATCGGCTCAAAATATTAAGCTCTGAGATCATTCTACTAATCTCACTCCCTCCCTGTATGGGACTCTAGCATTTGTATAAGGTGGGCAAAAAAGAAGACTGAGCAATTTAACATAGCATACACAAGAAGGTATTATATCATGCAGTAACAAAACTACACTATAAAATAGCTACTCACCAAGAAACCTTGTTGATCAGGGAAGGCAGCTAAACACCGAGTTTGATACTTTAAGGGTGAGACAATTCTCTTGAACTCAGTCTGTAACAATTTTAAGGAAATACAAGTTTTTAGCAATTTGAAGGAAATGCTAGCAATATTAATACTTGAATATCCAACAACAACAAAAAATTTGTAAGTATAAACTTGGCTTTACAAGGGCGTGTTTGGTAGGAAGGAAGAAAATGGTTTCCTAGAAAATATTTTCTTAGAAAACAAGTGGGTTTCTTACTCATTTTCTAGTGTTTTGTAAGTAAACAAAAAAATATTATCCCAAGAGCATTTATATATAATCTAGCAAAACACTGTGAGGGTGAGGTAGGGATTTTTGGAATCTAGCAAAACACTGTGAGGGTGAGGTAGGGATTTTCGGAATCTGGGGGGACCAAATATGAGAAAATTCCTCCATACAAAACACAACCTTAAGTTTTCTCGATCTTTCCTTTTTAAAAAAAAATAGTGAGTAGTAAGAGTAAAAAGAGAAACATGGACAAAAAACTATGAAATCGATGTTGTTAACATTCTAAATGTTTATTTTGGTTAACATTGCAAGCCTTCAACATCAATTTTTCTGAACTGAAAATGCTCCCTCAAAAGGTTTTACTAATATGACAATATTTTATCAAATGTAGAAGGTCTGGATATATTAACAATTTATGTTAAATATTATACCATACATTACTAGTTTTATCACTCTATCCATAGAGTGACCTGGCCCCTACTACTACTTTAGGCCCACGAAAAATAGAAAATAGTTGGCTGCCAAAATTGTAGAAAGACCAAGAGTTGACAAACTAGTCTCTCCAGTAAAATCATAAAGAACAGACAATAACTGTAGCAATAAACCACAACTGCTGGAAGGAACTTTTAGTGCAATTAATATCTTCGGATATAGGGCAGACTCCACTAAAAATGAATTCCCCGACATTTCCAGTTTATCTCTTGTCCTGATTCTACAATTTGCAGGTTGTAGTAGTGTAAGATTTGTGGAGGAATTGCCAAGATTGGGAGGTGGAAAGATTAATGGCATTGTCAAGCAGTTTGCAGGAGGTAAAACAATGCACACTGAATGACTAATATATGATAAAATGAGATGGATTGGTGGAAAAAGAGATCTTTTCACTGCTCAGGCTTGCCAACAAAACTTGAATAATTCTAGGCACTTGATTAAGAATTCGCAAAGGAACAAAAGCCCTGACAAAGTAGCTTGCTTCCGTAGGACAGCTTTACCTGGGGCTTTCTATACTCAAAAGAGAACCTAAAAAGAAGAAGGGTTTTCCTATTGAATAGTGTTACACATGTAAAGTAGAGATGAGACTCCAAGAATTTACTTCCTCTGTGTCGTGTTGCAAAGAATGTCTTGGATATCTTGTCTGGGATATCTTCTCGAGTCTACATGCCAAGAGTGGATTATGCCTTACACTCATAGAGATGCACGTAAGTTGGTGTGGTTGGAAGGTGAGCAAATCGATTAGAAGAATATGTGTCATACTATTCCAGGCAGCATTCTATGGACCTCCCGGAAGGATAATCAGAGATCTTAAAATGGAGTAATTTAGACCCCCACTCCCTCTTTGAACACCATTTTTTAATGAATGTATTTATGGTGTATATTCAAATATGTAAATGGTATAGATGATCTTTTGGATTTGATTAGCTCTTTAAGCTTTGCATAGGGGCTTCAGTTTGGCTTTTTAACCACTGCATCTTTAGGATGCATTGTTTTTTTTGTAAGAATATTGATTTCTATTTTATTTTAAAACATGATGCACAAAAATGGTTGCACGAAAGCATTTAATCTCTAATAAAGAAACTTCATAAAACTGTCTTATAAACAACAAATTGCTTATTTAGGAGTTGCGGACAAAATAAAAAGGTACCATCAGAAAAAATATCCACTACACTATAAAATAAATTTACATTTAAGACATCAGTTAATAGTAAAGTATGTGTCATAGTATGTATTGCCAGCCAACAATACTAATTAGCTAAGATAAAGATTAACCTAAATGCTTACAGCTACGAAATCTAACCGCTAAAATTTTTCTTTTCTTTTTTTGAAACTGGTAAAATTGTATTCTTCCGCATTAAGGGCATGCTGGCCACCACTAAAATCTTTCCAATGACTTGAATAATTCCATAAAAAATGAGGAGTAATACCTGAGGATTCTGCAAATTGAAAACTATAAGATTTCTATCAGCTGTGGCAGCAACCATCAAAGGATGTTTCACTGTAAGTGCATAGCAGCGCTCAGGAAGTTGTTGGACATGTGCTGGATTTGGCTGTCTCAAATCCCAGTACCTGCCAAAAAATTGTGCTCAGGATTACAAGGCTAAATACAATGCTTATTACAGAATCCTGGCATTGATCAACATATTTTCATTTAAAAAAAGGAAATATTAGCATGAGAACCCCCTCCCCACCCAAAGAAAAAGAACCTTAAGAGAAAGCAGACACTTGATTGACTACATATAGAGAGTAATGACTTAAGTATGCAGGAAGTGAAATGAAACCCCCACCTTAGAAAGATGCACTATTTGGAGTAAATTAACACCAATATGCTTACTTGCTTACTATGTGAATCATTTTTTTGACTAACAAAACAATGGTTTGAAACTCTAATTCTCTAGTCACCCACAAAAATAATGAAGTTGGTCGTACTAAGCCTTCATTTGTTTTCACTTAATAAGGATATGAATCTGAATCATTGAGGTCTCAACCCATTAAGTGCATTTGTTTTTTCTTTTAAGAACATCTTAATTGATCTGAATAAATGAGATAAGTACCTAAGTTTCAACACCAGTCAGACCTTAAAAATACACATCTGTTTCTCTCTCAAAGTCGGGCTCACTTTATTCTTTTTGCAAAACTCACGCTTCGCCATTTCTCTCTTCCAACTATCTACCAGCCAACCCAATCTTTTCCTCCTAAACTGTCAGGATATCAAATCCTGGCTGGGTATTCAGGATTCTCCAGTCTTGATTCTGTATTTTAATGGTAGTAGTTTTTTTTTGTTTTAATAACGACCCTTGGGGAGTTTAATGGTAGATTTCAATTTTGAGATTAGGATTTAACAAGACCCCTTTTGAAATATGATTTGAGAAGACCAGTGGCTAAAATAGGACAAGCCGGTAAATATAGTGGGTTTGATCAGTTTCAAGAAAATAGTGGGTTCAGATGGGGTAGGTTAATTCAATACAAAGAAGAGAGCTACAAAGGTTTTGCTTTGAGTATTCTTTGAGATATTTCTTTGGTGGTGGCAGCAGCTAAGCAATTCTCCAATCTACTGTTGCAGAGTTGTTTAACTTTCCCTTCACCTCATATCTTGCGAGCTTCGACGATGTTGCAATTGTAATTGTGAGTATTTCGGGTTTGTTGAGAAGTCTTATGTTTCCTAGCGAGTGAGGAGTGACATATGACCAGGATAATTGGTTTAGTTGCATAAGCCTCCGTCCTTATTTCAAGTTAACATTGTAATATATGACTTTTGTTAATTGACCATGGACTGAAAAGCTTTGGTTGCCTAAATTCATCAGCTATTGATTATATATAGTTGATTTTTTAAAACCAGATTTCGGTTACTGCATTTCTCAAGCAGTGAAATTCATATGTACTTGATTTTATACAGTTCATGTTTTCAAATCAATTCTCAGTTACTGCAGTTCTCAAGCGGCAATAGTATTTCATTTATATCCTCAAATATTACAATTTATCTTAAATGATAACTTATTCTTTTTTAAGTTAAAATTTTCTTTGATATTTGTAGACATAATATTTAATTACTTTTTTATTGAATTATATATTTATTATGTTTAAATAGAAATAAATTTACACTGAAAAAACAAGTACTCTTACTCATTCCGAGCCCTATCTAAAGACAACATCTGAACATTCAGATGTTTATTAAGATTCAGCCCTCTTAAATTTTAATAAAACAATGGTCCCTAAGACGCATATTTTTGAGAAATGCAATAAGCAGCAAATTCACCTTCAAGTTCCACTTACCTCAGAGTCTTATCCCAGCTTCCTGTGACCAAGAGACTCATCTCTGGGATCCAAGCCAATTCCTTGACAGGAGCGTCATGCATGGCTACTGTTACGGGTTGACTACCAGATAGTGGCCACATTTTCACTTGCTTGTCACAACCTCCAGAGAAGACAGTTGTCCCGTCATCCTTCCAAGTTGAGCATAAAACCTGCCAGAAATAGATTGTATATAGCTAATAAATCCAAGTCATAAAGAAAAAAAGAGTAAATTGACCAGCAAAATGCCCATATATTACCGGCTGTTCATGTGATATAGAGGCCTTGGGTACAGTTCCAACATTGGTTCCACTTCCCATCACTTCCCAACATCGCACCTAGAAAAGCTCACAGAATAAGATTGATTTCCAGTTCCACCTAGCAAACAAAATCATCTAGAAATAGAAGAGAGGCAGTTGTACCTTAATATTCTTTCACCTCCTCTTCCCAGCCCTAAAATCTTTACTGGCATATGTATATTACTAATAAAACCCAATATACCTTGTCCATCCCTCCATATCTAGACCCATTCCACAAATAAAAAGAGAAATTCAAAAAATAAACGTCTTTGTCTCTGTACTACAACCCTACGCCTTTTAGCCCATTACCTCATATTTTGATTGAAAAATCATTTAGAATGTTATTCCACCTCAAGTGAGTATTTACATATTCAATTTGCCATGATTTCCTGTCACCCTTAATTATCACAAGTAGAGTTATCTACCCAAGTAAGAGATTTATTAAAAGATTTATAAACTTTTCTAATATCATGTAAACAACCTATTTGTACAGACTACAAACAGGGATTGATGATTGGAGAGCTCAAATGCTTAACAAACATTCCTCATGCTCAAAAGAAATATCAATCAACTATGAATCATTTATATAGTTTCCAGTCTATTGAAAGCAAATTAGGGTTATCTAAATTTCACAGTTGTCCCTAAGGACCCATGAAGATTTTCTAATATCAACAGAAAGCAAACTAACCTGGTTATCCCATGAACTAGCAACCAGAAGATTAGCCTTGGGACTAAAGCAGAGACTTGATACAGAATCAGCAGGAGGTTGTTGAACCTAACAAATACATCACACAAAATGTTTCATACAAATTGAAAAAACTTTGTATTCCCTCCGTCCCAAAACAACAACTGATTTTCAGTATTAATTCGAATATACATTACTTATTTTATCGATTCAGAAAACTTCAAACAAAAACTTGCAATAGCAATTATACGAATCAGGAACTTGGAAAAGCAGATAAAAACTTGAAATAAATCAACAAAAATTGATGAAAGAATACCTCGACAGACTTATTGGGATTTGTGTTTGCAGCAGCAGTAGCACCGAATATCGACATTGAAACTGTGTTTATGCTCAAGCTACAACAAACAACAAACCCAGAACTGTTTAAGCTTATATATTCAGGAAATTCGCGTGTACTTTAAGCGGACAAATGTGTTTGCCGACTCTTACAACTCCTAATTTTGTATATTACTTTAAAATCATAATTTTCATTTTGCTACTATGAATTTGTCATTTATTATTTTGATGAAATTATTATTTAAGTATTTTTATAATATTTATTATTAAAATTAAAGAATTATAAAATATTTAATTAAAAGTAGGTTAAAAATTAAATTTAATATTTGATAAGAGTAAGAAAAATTATATGCTAAAAGGTATTAGAATTAATAATTAATGAGTTTTAAAATATTTAGTGAAAGAAAAATATATTTAAAAATTAAGCAATTCTGAAATATATATAAAAAATAAAAAATAAAAAAACTTTAAGATTTTCTCTCAACAATATGTATGTATTTTTTTACATTTTTAAGTTATTTGCTTGTGGCAATCGTGATATTTACTTAGAATCCACTTGGCCCTAAATATATTTAGGAAAAATTTGTGAAATGGTATTTGGCTATATAACTTGTCATTTCTTGGCAAATATATTTGCCAAATATCCCAAGTTCTCAAATATTGGATCAAGTTTTAATATTTAGAAATTTTTAAAATTAAAAAATTACCTTAAATTTTTATATTTTATAAAAAAAACACTCATCATTTATTAATTCCAACTAATATTTATCTACCAAACTATTCCATTAATAACTAATAATTATTCCTCTCTACTATTTATACAAAACGTGGCAAAAAAGAACAATTTGTTTTTAATGAGTTATAACTTATTTTGAATCAGTGACAAGTTTGATTATGCGATTAATATATTGCTCTTGACCATATTATTATTTTGTTGTTATTGATTGTTATCAATTTTGTTATAAGGTTATTTTTTAACGGAACATGTTCATTATAAAATGACAATACAAACTTAAAGATATTTTTAATAATTTTTAGAACTTATGTGTATAAATCATGTTTTTTGAAATAATCAAATACTTCTCCCAAAATTTATAGCCAAACTCATGGTGAAACTTCACCTACAACTTCATTCAAAAATGATTTGCTACAAATTTTGGGAATTTGAAGTCAAAGCTAGCTTAAGTTGGAGTTCAAATTTTGGGACTCATCTGTCACATGGAAAAAGATATGAAATGTATCACACGCCATCTTTTGATCTAATCACTAATCATATTTGGCTAATTTTGCTTTTGAAGCAACTTGTATTTTTCGCCGTTATTGTTTTGGTGTAGAGAATAAATGAATATTTTATTTTATTTTATTTTATTTTATTTTAGCATGTAGTTCTAAAGAAGTTTTGATATATTGTGTTTTTTTTATTTTTAAACTATTATTTATGTTGCCAAATTTGGTAAGCATTCTCACTTTTAATCCTAAAGTTATGAGTTTGAGTCACCAAAGAAACAAAAAGTGGGAGCTCATAAGGAGGGGTAAAAGAGATAATATATATATATATTTTACCAAATTTGGATTTTCTATAGCCTTCTCTGGCTAATTAAACTATAATCTTTGTTTATGAAATCAGGGAATTTTGGACTTGGAAGTCGAGAAAAATGAGTTTAATTTTTTTAAATTAATAAAGGTGACAAAAACTTTGACCAACCAAGAATAAAGTCTCACTTAAATTGGAATTAAGTTAAATGGGATGTCAAAGATAATATTTAAAACTTCTTATTTTTTTATAAAATACAAAATAAACCTCTCCCCTATTATTGGACCCTCAACTGTTGAAATGACACCATTAATTCAAATCAATCAGTCGATTTTTTGTCTTTCACTTTTTGAAGTCATCTTCTCATCTCCTTCTCTCTCAAATTCTCCAAGTTTTTCGTCTTCTTCTTCTTCTTATTTTGCTTATTTGGGACTCACTTTGTTCTTTATCTTCGTCATCTCTTTTTTTTCTTCTCACGCCACCGTTCTCATTGTGAATAGATGTACTCTTAAATAGTTAGGATTCGGGTTTTCAAAGTGAAAAATGGTGATAGTTTAAAAAGAAGAAGAAAAACATGAATTCCACATATGTTGTTGTTGTATATCCTAATGAATAAAAATGTGGTGTGATACTAATAAAAATTTGAAGATCTTACAAAAAATTTAAATCAAATGATGTACGAAATAAGAGAAAATGAGAGTAAAAATGGTATGCAGTATTACAACAACCTCACAACTTGTTTAATTTTTTTCAACAGTCGAGTTACTTGTTGTAGGAGCCTCACAACTTGTTTGAAAAAATCAAACAGTTGTTGAATTTTAGCAAGAAATTATTGCAGCAACCCTACTAGTTATTTGATAAAGCTGAAGTTGTTGGAAAACAATCAATTAGTTGTTGAGATTGTCGCAACAAGTCTGGTGAATTACTGCAGCTATTCACTCGGCTATTGAAAAATTTATTAGTTATTCAGTTTGTCGCAATAAGTTCATGAATATATCTAAGTAACTACTGCATCAAGTTTTAAAATTGTTGTACTTACCTCAACAACAAGTTGATGCAACAACTTATGAAGTTGTGAAAGTGTTGTTGCAATCTTAAGTTGCTGCAACAAATGTCTTAAGTTGCAACCTTAAATTGTTGCAGCAATTTCAATAGTTGATGCAACAACTTAAATAGTTTCTACATCAAGTGCTTAAGTTGCTGCAACAACTTAAGCAATTGTTGTAGCAATTTACTTAAATTGTTGCAGCAGTTTAATCATCTATTTTAAAAAATATATTAATTGGTATAATTGTTTGATCAACTATAGCAGTTTGTGTTTTCTCTTTTATTGAATAATTAGTTATATTAATTGATGATTTATGTTTTGTCTCATATGTGTAGATAAAATGACTCCAAAAAAGAAAAACATTGATTCAAGCAATACTTCTCCAAAATCTAGAAGAGTCATTATGTAAGTTCTAAGGAGCCGTTTGGTTACTGGTTAGAGTTATGCAGGTATTAGTTATGCAGGGTTTAGTTATGCAGGTATTAGTTATCCAGGGTTTAGTTATGCAGGTATTAGTTATGCAGGTATTAGTTATGCAGGGTTTAGTTATGCAGGTATTAATTATGCATGGTTTAGTTATGTAGGATTTAATTATATAGGTATTAGTTATATATGATTTAGTTATGTACAAATTACAATACAGTAAACTAATTTTTATTTCTTAATTCCAAAAATGTTTAGCGAGCTAATATTTATTATATCCATTAAAATAAACAACTATCTTAATAACACATTAAAATTTAAATAAATGTCAATAGCTAAAAACACTAAAGTAAATAACAAATAACTAAAAGCAGTTAAGTAATTTGTATTGAATAGGATAAGTAATTAAGTAAATAAGAAATAACTAAAAATATTATAATACATGTATTGGCCGTGCGTTGCAAAGAAACTAAGTAAAGAACTAATTACAATTAACCGGCACTATCTTATCGCCAAAGAAAATAATTAATAAAAAATAAAGCAAAGAAACTAAGTAAAGAACTAATTACAATTAACCGGCACTATCTTATCGCCAAAGAAAATAATTAATAAAAAATAAAGCAAAGAAACTAAGTAAAGAACTAATTACAATTAACCGGCACTATCTTATCGCCAAAGAAAATAATTAATAAAAAATAAAGCAAAGAAACTAAGTAAAGAACTAATTACAATTAACCGGCACTATCTTATCGCCAAAGAAAATAATTAATAAAAAATAAAGCAAAGAAACTAAAAATAATTAAGCAACTATCAAGACAAAAATAAATAGTAACTTTTTTAAAAGCACACATAATTAAAAAAAATTAAAAGTTAATTAATAAGGGTAAATATGTAAATATATTATTTAATCCATGTATAACTAATACCCACATAACTTATTCCACCTTCTACCCTGCATAAAATTATACATAGATTTCCTCATAAGTTATGTAAGTATTAATTATGTGGATTCACTAAAACACAACCAAACATTGTATAAAACTAATGCAGGAATAATTTTTATACAACATTTTAAACTTACCAACCAAACACCGTATAAAATTAATACATAAATAACTTTTATACAATATTTAAAAACCTATCAACTAGGGGTGGGCATTCGGTTCTTCGGTTCGATTTTCTTAAATTTCGGTTCGGTGTTCGGTTTTGAAAAAATGTGCACCAAATACCAAACCAAAATATTTCGGTTCGGTTCGGTTCGGTTTTTTAAACTTCGGTTCGGTTTAATTCGGTGTTTTTAAAATGATTTTTCGGTGCAAGCAAATAAAAAATAAAGTGAAAATTAAATTATCAAAACGTTTAACTAAAGATAAAAGTTGAAAATTCGAAATAATCAATTAACATATTTAATAGTTAAAGTTTCCAACAAAGAACAAAGAACTTTTTTTTTCTCTTTCCGATTTTTTGTTTCAACAAACACTCTTTGTAATAGCAGCCAACAATTTAAACCAAGAATTCAACACTTGAAATTTAAAAGTTAAAACAATACAAAGTTAAAAATGCCTTAATATTCAACTTCATTCAAATAAAAAACAATAGGAGTCACAACTCACAAACACAAGTTACCAAGTATATAATTAATAAAATTAAAATATTATTTTAAATTTAGTTAATAAAATTTCGGTTTTTCGGTGCACCGAATTTTTCTTACCCTGACACCGAATACCGAACCGAAAAACCGAAATTCCGAAAAAAAAACACCGAAACCGACACCGAAAAACCGAATTAATTTGGTTCGGTTTGGTTTTTCGGTTTTCGATATTTATGTGAGTATTAGTTATGTAGAATTACAAAAATATAACCAAACATTGTATAAAACTAACACAAGGATAACTTTTATTCTATTTACAAACCAAACATGGTATAAAAATTAATACATGAATAACTTTGTTATTCATGTATTAACTTTGCCCTTATCCAGTAACCAAACGGCCCCTAAGAAAACAAGAAAAAACATCCACTAAATAAATTGACACTGCTTATTGATCATGACATGACTGATAGTGAGGAAGTGTCAAGCTTTAGGCATCAAATGGGAATGTTGAGGATCAACAATTAACAAGGAAAAAATCTAGATGATAAAGATAATTCTTCTTTAAAATAGAAAAGCAAAACAGAACATCAAAATAGTTCTGAAGGGGGAGATGCTCCTGCTGTTTGAGACAATGGTAAGGTAGGAGATGAGATGTTTTAAATGAAGTTGTGTTGGCTGAACAAATAATAAAATACTTTTATGACAGGGATCTACCTTCGTCTTCTACGGTTGAGTCTTCTTTTGGCAGTCCTTCAACATAGGCAGTCGTCAAAATTATTAAACTTTCATATTACAACTTGTAGACGTCAATTAACAGACATCTTGATTTAAAAGGTGATATTATTGTTCGATCAGGTATTGAAAGGGCTTTTACTTGATTTAGAAAGATCTTGAAAGATATAAAATTAGAGAAGTTCTTCTGGTCAAATATTTTTCAAAAGTATTTAGATTTGTTCGAAAAATATTTCATGTGAAGTTGGTATATCAATTTCTTCGACGCAAAATTATTAGTCATAAAAAGGTAATTTGGATAAATTGTTGTGGCATGCTGATTTATTTTAGCATGAAGATATTTGTCATTATGACTAGATTAAACAGTCATAATACTCAAAGAGTCATCTAAGGTAGCAAAGAGGCATAGGAAATTACTTCAGTTAGAGGGAAAGAGCTTCAAAGAGAAGGAATTGACTTCTCTTCTAAAATTTGATGAAGTTGAAAAAAGTTGCAAGAAGTTGCTATGTTTACTTTGATTTGTGCACAGTATTTTTTGTGGATGCGATTCTGACACAATTTTTTTCTAACTGGATTGAGATCTTAGTCAACCGCAAAGCATTCAGTACTCATCCATGGAGTCGAGAAAGTTTTACTCTCACCATTGAGTATCTCTTGAGGGATTTGTGTCCTATTATATCCTCATTTTAACCTTGATCAAATTAGAGTATAATATATTGGTGATTTCCAAATAAATTAACTTAAGGAGTCGTCACCTTATTATTTTTTAAAGTGAATTAGGACACCTAAATATTAAATTAAGATAATGCTAAAATTAACTCCATTAGTGATCTACTTAACTCATATGATTCTAATAAAGGATTCTAGTTATCCTAAAGGAAAAGAGTTAAGCATCCTTTAAGATCTATTAAAACGAATAGCTGACAAAACTTAGGTTAGTAAAATTAAGAAGAAATTTAAAATAAATATAATATTTGAGTAAGTATTGAAAGTAACTCATGGAATTGTAAAGTATTCAAGTATACTTAACTTTAAAAATATGTAAGATAACAAATGAGAACTTATTGCAAATTTAATGATCTCTTATCATAAATGTTTTTGATATGAATTGTGTAATGTCCCATTTCTTGAGAAAATACTTTTATGTGTGAAATGATCATTTTGCTCTTTTTCTTAGCATTTCATGCTTATTATGTCTTGGAGGAATGGTTAATGTAGTCCTCACTACGATCAGGTGAGATTTTGGTGGATTTGAGCCTTTTGAGTTGAGTTATATTGAAATAATTGACTTTGGCCAATATTTCGTGATTCGAGAGTCGAATGGTGATTCTATCAGTTTCATTAAGTTTGGAACGTCAAGTTTGATATAGTATGGTGGTCGGTTAGAGTCCCGAAACCTTAGGTTGTAATTTGGATATTAAGGTAAAAAGTTAAATTTTTAGCCTAAATGATTTCTGAGGGAGTATTTCGATCATAACTATCTTTTTTTTAAAAAAAATATGACAATTTCATTGGTTCTGAAGCATGTTTTAAGATGAATTTTCACTATTGGTTCATGTTTATAGGGTTCCGGATGAGTTTCGAGGGTCAAAAGATGTTTTTTAAAGGTTGTTGGTGCACACTTTTAGCGACGGAAAATAGACTTTTAGCGACGAAAAATGGATTTTAACAACGAAATCGCTGAGTTAAATATCTATTCGAATCCATTTTGTATTTTTGACATTTTGGGAGCTAGATATCAACGCATAAGTTACTTTGTACAGTTGTTAGATAGAATTAATTAATTACTGTTTTATTAGTCACTAATTACTGTTGAGTTTAGCTATTAGTTTACTGTCGCTCTTCTAATTTGACTAGGTCTCTAGTAGTGCTTAGGTTTAGCATTATCTCCCCATTTTGTGGAGTTAGCTTAGGAAATTGTTAGACCATCGTGTATATTTATTTCCATTCCAGCAATAAGAAGTAGTGAGTTCTTCTATAGCGTATCTTGTTCCTTTATGGTATCAAGAGCCACAATAAACTCTAGCGAGTAAGATTCTATACTTTTTCTCTCCCACCCTCCAAAAATGGGAGACACTTCTCGAGTTGTCATTGCAGATACCAACATCGGAGTGACAATCGTTCAATTTAATCCGGCATCACAATTGCTTATCAAATTACTTGGCAGCCAAAAAATTTCAACGTGGAAGGCACAATTTTTTATGCTTATGCATGGTCATGATCTATATGGCCATCTCGATGGGTCTGCTCCCTCTCCCTCTCGCACGATCACAATTGGTACAGTCCCTAGAGCCAATCCTGCGTTTTCTCTTTGATTTCGCTAAGACCAACTTATTCAAAACGCCCATATGGCATCTGTTGATCCAATAATTGCCACCACTGTTGCATCTGTTAATTCAGCAAAAACTGCCTGGGATGCATTACACACAGCCTATACGAACAAGTCCCAAACCCACATTTTTAGTTTGCATGATCGCCTTACGCGCCTAACGAAAGACTCCCAACCAATCACCGAATATTTGCAACATATTCACTCTATTTCTGACGAACTCTCTATAGTTGGTGCCCCAATTACCAACTCCAAACTTATTGTTAAGATCCTGAGTGGTTTGGGTCCAGAGTTTCGTGAGATCTCTGTTGTGATCCGTGCTCATGACTTCACTATTTCTTATGAAGAACTCTATGAAAAGCTATTGGATCATGAGCTTTTCCTTCGTCACGAAGAGTCCAAGTACGCTCCCAACCAGATTACGGCTGCAGTTGCTAATCTAACAGGTCTGGTCATTCCAATTCTCGGAACACTCGTCGACCCAACAATGGCAGCAACCAACAATCGCTCTACTACACCCAATCAGTGACGATCTTCCACCACTACCAACTCTTATGATGGTGTTCGTTGTCAATTGTGCAACAAACTGGGTCATGTTGCAAGTGTGTGTAGATCAAAATCTCACAATCATTTTGAGGCAAAGGTCAACTATGTTTCAAGATTTCAGGCATCAGAAAATCCTTGGATTGTTGACTTTGGAGCATCTCATCATATCACTGCTGAACCTCACAAATTGCAAGCATGCAATGGCATGGAGCATGTCTCCATGGGTGATGGTAACAAAATCCCCATAACTCACACTGATTCTACTCAATTACATGCATCGAATAATGCTTTCAAGCTTTCTAATACTCTATGTTCACCTACCATTAAGCGTAACTTACTTTCAGTTTTTAAATTTTGTCAAGATAATCTAACCTCTGTTGAATTTTTTCCTTTTCATTTTTGTGTAAAGCACCTGAACACAAGGACTCCTTTGGTCCACGGCTGGAGTAGAGACGGTCTTTATTAGTGGCCAACTTCACCTTCGGTGCCTTCACCACAAGCATATGCTGCTTCCTCCAATTCTTCCTCCATTATCACTTGGCATCGTAGATTGGGTCATCCACATGCAAGAGGTTTGAATTTTGTTTTAAATAAATTCTCGCTGCCTTGTACGCGAGAAAAAATTTCAATTTGTAATTCTTGTTCATCAAATAAAGCTCATCGACATCCTTTTCAACAACTTATATTATCAAGTACAAAATCGTTTCAAACTATTTTTAGTGATTTGTGGGGCCCTTCTCCAGTGTTATCAATTGATAAAAAATTGTACTACTGCATTTTTGTTGACCAATTTACCAAATACATTTGGCTTTATACCTTGAAACATAAAAGTGAGATGAAAGAACTTTTCAAAAACTTTCAAGTTTTAATGGAATGCCATTTCAATACAAAGGTTCTTTCTATATATACTGATGGTGATGGAGAATATTAAAGTCTTGATCCATACCTAAACTCTCAAGGTATTGAACACCTTTTAGCTCCTCCATACACCTCTCAACGAGTTGCTCTTGCCGAACGACGACATAGACATATTGTTGAAACGGTAAGAACATTACTCCATGAAGCCTCACTTCCCACGACCCTTTGGTCCTTTGCTTGTCAATATGCAATTTACCAAATCAATCGCTTACCTTCCTCCCTTTTGCCAAATCAATCACCTTTTCAAATGTTATTTGGTAAAAATCCAGATTATGCCCAATTAAAAAAATTTGGGTGCTTGTGTTATCCATGGCTCAAACCATACTCGAAGAATATATATTAGAGCCATGATAGACGCCTTGTGTTTATTTGGGATTTTTGTCAAATTATCATTGTTATCAATGTTTTGATCTGAAATCTTCAAAAATATACTTGTCTCGTGATGTCAAATTTTTTGAAAGTATTTTTCCTTTTCAGAATATGTTTCAAAGCTTTGCTCATATTTCAGAACACTTGCCTGGGAAGACTTGGTTACAACTAACCAGGACACCTCTCTTATGTTTTCTCTTGTACCTTGTACAGATTTACCGCCCCCTATTATTTAACCAATACAGATACCATCCGGTACACGTATGATACTGTCTCCTCCAGCTGCGCTCTAACAAAGTCTGCGATACCAGGTACTTTTCCTACTTTTTCTCCTCCACTTTCTTCTCTTCCTGAGGCCCAATCTTCTCCTCCTCTACCATCCTCCATCCTTGTCGAAAGAACTTCCATTGAACCCCGCCCCTCAAATTCCTTACTCCAGTACCCTCTCCATCACCTCAACTACCATCAACATCCCATTCACAATCGCCAAAACCTCATATTCAGTTTGTGTAATCTCGTCGCTCCATTCCAGTGGCAACAAAGAACACATTTGCCCCAACCTTGCCCGAACCACACCCTTCCCATTTGCCTCCAAATCGAGTCGTTACCCACTCACAACACAATATCCATTACCCAAAGCAAATTTTTGATCACATGGATTACCTCCCACCTATATTCACTCCCAGCACCTTCAACCAAGCAAGCAAACACATAGAGTGGCAGAATGCTATGCAAGCTGAATTTGATGCACTGCATAAAAAACAAACGTGAGAATTACTACCCCCTGATCTGTCTAAAAATGTCATTGCTTGTAAATAGTTGTACAGAATAAAGCGAAAAGTTGATGGTACTATTGATCGTTATAAAGCCAGACTGGTCGCAAAGGGATTTACCCAACGTTCCGGTGTTGATTTTCATGACACATTTATCCCAATAGTCAAACCAACTACTATTCGTGTGGTACTCTCTATTGTAATCAAATTTGATTGGCCTCTGCGTCAACTCGACGTTAATAATGCATTTCTTCAAGGACGTTTGGATGAAGAGGTTTATATGGAACAATCTCGGGGATTTGAATATAAGACTTGTCCAACCCATATTTTTCGTCTTCATAAAGCTATTTATGGACTCAAACAAGCTCCTCAAGCATAGTACAATGAACTCAAGAATCATTTGCTCTTGTTATGCTTCATAACATTTGAGTCTGACAGCTCTCTATTTGTTCGCCATCATTCTCATTCCATAGTGTACCTACTGGTATATGTGGATGACATTATTATTACTGGCAGCAATACTTCAGTTGTTAATTAGGTTATTTCTTCCCTTGCAGCTAGATTTTCTGTTAAAGATCTTGAAGCTCTCACCTACTTTCTAGGTGTTGAAGTCATTAGAAATGCGGATGGTATTATTATGTCTCAAAGTATCTATACAAGTGATATATTGCGTGAGGAGAATATGGTTGATTGCAAACTTGCTAAAACTCCAATGAGTACTACTGAAGTACTCAAGGTCAATGATGGCAGATTATTAGCTGATGCAACCAGATACATAAGGGTGATAGGGAAGCTACAATATTTGTCTTTCACTCGTCCAGACATTTGTTTTGCAGTAAAAAAACTGTCACAATTTATGCAAACTCCCTCCGAGATCCACTGGAAAGCTCTCAAATGGGTACTAAGGTATCTTCAAGGGACTGCTCATTTTGGTTTAAGGTTGATGCGCCATAATGATTTCTCTTTACATATGTACTCTAATGCGGATTGGGCTGGAGACGTCAATGATCGAGCTTCTCTACTGGATATTTTTTGTTTATTGGCTAAAATCTTGTGAGTTGGTCCTCCAAAAAGTAAAGAACGATTGCTCGTTCTTCCACTGAAGCTGAATATCGGGCAGTTACAAGTGCCCTTGCGGAAATAAACTGGGTAACAAATCTTCTCGCAGAGCTGCAACTTAAACTTCAAAAAGTCCCCAATATCTACTATGACAATGTTGGTGCGACATATTTATGTGCAAATCCTATTTTTCACAGTCGCATGAAACACATTGCGGTGGATTTTCATTCGTGCGCAATCAGGTTCAGCTCAAGCAAGTTCAAGTTGTCCATATACAATCTGTAGACCAACTGGCAGATACTCTAATTAAGGCCCTTTCCAAATCAGCCTTCGACAGACACATGTTCAAGCTAAGCGTTGTTGCACACTGCCTACCTTGAGGGGGACGTATCAGCGCATGAGTTACTTTGTACAATTGTTAGATAGAATTAGTTAATTACTGTTTTATTAGTCATTAGTTACTGTTGAGTTTTACTATTAGTTTATTGCTGCTCTTCTAATTTGACTAGGTCTTTAGCAGTGTTTAGGCTTCGCATTATCTCCCCATTTTGTGGAGTTAGCTTAGGAAATTGTTAGACCATCGTGTGTATTTATTTCCGTTCCAGCAACAAGAAGTAGTGAGTTCTTCTATAGCTTATCTTGTTCCTGTACTGGAAAGGTCGATTTGAGGTGATTTTTAATGTGTTTTTCTTTCATAATCATTGGATATATATTTCTAATCCTATTTTACTCTTTTTTCAAGAATATCTCTTTCATATTTCATGATTTCTATCTACAAAGTGTAGATTTTAAACCCCAAAATAGAGAAATCAATTTTTTTTATTTGAATGTCGATTTGAAATGAGTTTTCATTAATTTTTGAGATTTAAGGTCCTTGTATTGTGGGTAAACTGATTTTGACAAAGTTTTTCCAACATTTCTCATTTTCAACAGCATTTCAAATGTGGGTTTTGGGGTTTTTCCCCTAATTTGGAAAATTTTGCAATTTCATGATTTGGAACTCATTTCTTGCTCAATTTTAATGGGTTTTTCAACCACGAATTCCTTTTTACTTGTAGAACATGTTTTTCAAATAAAATTGACGAAATGGTCTGGTGGATCCTTGTACTTGTATCGATTTGTATTGTAGACCCTTCTACTTATCCCTTTGTCATCTAGACCCCTGAACCCATTTAAACGCAACATTTTAAACACATTTTTTGATGTGGCATCCTATGTGGCAAGAGTCCACACGGAGCGTGTGAAACACACAAAACAGGAGTGTGAGACATTCCAAAAAGGCATTAACGATCCTTTTTTGAGGCATTAAAGGCGTCTCTTCTTCCTCATTTGTACTCAACACCATTGTTGGGCAAATTTAAGCTTTTTTTCTTCTCTTTCTCGATCTTGTCTCTCCAAATTTCTTCTCCTTTAATTTTTTTCTTCGATTTAAAGGCATCTTTTCTTCCTCTTTGTGCAATTCTATTGTATTTTTGTTGGTTTGATTTTGTTAGTCGCCACCATGACGCGGGTTCGATGTTTCTAATGTGGAATTTATGCTGAACTTAAGACGTCAAGAACACCAACTAATCCTGAAAGAATGTTTTGGGGTTGCCAAAAATATTCATTTGGTAATGGGTGTGGATTCTTTCGATGGGCTGATGCAAATGATTCCACATGCCAAGAACAATACAACATCAAGAATCCATCAACGAATTCAGGGCAAGGAAGACAAGCTAGACATAGAGGACATGGAAGACATGAAAGGCAAGAAAGACAAGGATCAAACACTAGTATTGATATCACTGTTATTGTGATTGTTGTGATTTGTTTTTTAGCTGTTATTTTTAAGATATATTGATTTGTATTAGCTGTCATTTGATAATGAAAGACATTGACATCATTCAAACACAAATTTGTTGTCAATTATATGCAGCAGTTGTCAATTGCACAACACAAACATTGGCTTCACAATAGCCTTTTAACACAAATCTGAACAACAACTTAACAAAGGCATTCACTTCATTCAAACACAAATTCATATACAGAAACAAAGTCTTCCCAATTAAGGCATAACCAAAACAGTTGGGATCAAGTCATTAAGATAAATAAAGTTAGTTGGGATTAAGTCATTAAGCTAAACAAAGAGAAATCTAATGTGTGCCTTGAGTGCTTAGTGTGGCATGAGTGTCTGTTGTGGCTTGAGTGCTTCTGTAACTCTCCTCTTTTTGTTGCCTTTGAGTAACTGCAGCTCTTCCCTTCCACCTTAGTCCATTGGGTTTGTAACCAAGATCAATATTGGTAGGAGTTGAACTTGACAATGTAGCACTATGTAACACTCTATCAGTATTTCCAGACTAAGAAAACAACAAGTCACTTAAAGATGAACTAATATCAATTAAGGCAATTAAATGTGTTTAAATGATAAAATACATACCCTCTCAATTACACTTCCACCGAATCCAAATAAGAGACCATAACCAGCTATTTTTGCATTTTTTTGTCTTGGTCTCTTATATCCAAAAGTTGCACCACCTCTCAAAGCTGTGCTAGTCTCTTTTTTTTTGGGCAGCTGCACTACAAGTTGATTCTTGAGTACCTAATGGAGTTGTTACAGACCTCACACCACTTGATGTAGCATTTCTAGGCCTTCCACCAGATGTTGAGGCAGTTGCAGGCCTCACACCACTTGATGTAGCACTGGTAGGCCTTCCACCAAATGTTGAGGCAATTTCAGGCCTCAAACCACTTGATGTAGCACCTGTAGGCCTTCCACCAGATGCTAAGGCAGTTTCAGGCCTCAAACTTGGACCTGCATTTACACTTAATTGACTTCCAATTGCAGCATTTGTAAAATCAGATGTAGTGAATGCTTTATCACTTGTTCCAGCCGTTGAAGTTTCAATTCCAGCAGTTGAAGTTCCAACATTTTTCTACAAACATATCTTAAAGCCAAAAGTATAACTAAAAAGAGTAAAACTCAGTAACAGAAAGACATTAAAGTACAACTTACCAGAGTTGGACATCCTTTCTTGTTATGTCCAAAAGTCTTACACACAGAACATTTCATTTTTCTTCCCTTCCTTGTAGACTTTCCAAACTTCTTCTTAACAGGTTTATCACTATCTTTTCTCCTGTTTTTACCTGGTCTTCCAGGCATGGCAGTAATTTCATGTGGTTCAATGGCTGATCTTGTGCTTTTTGGCCACATCTTTATGTTTATCATAGGTTGTATAAACCTATTATATGCTTTCAAGTATGTTTCCTTCTTATACCAGTGATCCACAAATGACTCAACAATCAAATCCTTATAATGAATTGTTGTAAGTGCATGGCCACAAGGAATTCCTTTTAGTTGCCATGACCTACAACTACACACCTTCTTTTTTAAGTCAACAACATCTTTATATGGTGGATCATGAATCTCAAAGCCAAGATCACCATTAAACTTTACCTCACAATTATTTACAATTTAAGTATTTTTTTTCTAAGAATATCCATAACCATTGGTGATACATCAGTAATCCATTTCTCTAAAAATTCTCTCATTTGATTCATTCTTTCCATGACTTTGACTCTTATTTCCTCTAGCATAGTGATGATTGATTTGAACCTAGCACCAAAAATCCAACTGTTGAAAGTCTTACACGTGTTGTTCTCAACCACATCACACTTGCTATGTTCTTTAAAAAATGCTCTACACCATGCTTCTTTGTTATACTTTAACAAATCTTCCACTATACCTTGTCCTAACTGACTCATGTCATCAAGTTTTACCTGTAAAAGGACCTCAAATGATGCCCTGGCAACCTGCCACAATTTTCTTCTCCTTTCTTCACCCCTCCACTCTTTCTTCCAATTTGCCCATATATTCCTAGCACACCATCTAATTTCAGCATTTGACAATAATTCAGTAAGTGCAAGATGAAGACCCTGTCAAACAAAGAACATTAGACATACAACAATGTTAAATATCAATTACTACAGAAAATAGAAAGAATAAATTTAACAAATAATTTAGTAATACCTTGTGCATATCAGACATCACTGTTAGTCCTTCACCTTCAGTTTCTGTAAGTTCCAAATCATGTTTGATGCACTTGAGAAACCAAGACCATATGTCCTTGGTTTCTTTATCAACTACTACCCATGCTATAGGGTACATCTGATTATTTCCATCTTTGGAAATGCAAGATAACAGTTCACCTTTACATACACTCTTGAGAAATGCACTATCTAACCCAATAATCCTTCTACACCCTTCTTTCCATCCACTTTTTAAGGAACCAAGACAAGTATAGATGCCCATAAACACCTCTTTTCTTGGAATTGTGTTCTTGGATGTCCTAATAGATACAATAGTTCCAGGATTTGTGGTCTTTAATTCCTCAGCATAATCATACAGCCTAGCAAACTTCTCTCTAAAATCTCCCAAATGTTCATTCATAACTCTTAGTTTTGCCTTTCTACAACTTGTCTTACTAACATACAAACCATACTGTTTTTGTATCAAAGATTGAATCTGATGTAGTTTGATGGTAGGCTCACTCATAATCCTCTCCTTGTATTGTTTACTAATCCGAATGGGGGTACACGGTTTATTTCTTGTTCTTTTACAACACTTGTGGACAGGAAAATATGTCTTAATTTCAGTGTTACCATCAATACTTCCAAGAATATGCCAAAGACAACCCTTTCTTTTACACTTTGCCATTATCCTTTCCTTCTCATTAGGTTTCAACTTAGTATTCACACCCTTCTGAATAGAGTAAGTTTGCAATGCCTCCCTGAACTCAATATGATTCAAAAAAATCATATACAATTGAAATAAAACCTTTTTAGCAATTGGGTCAAAGTAGATCTTGGTACTTGTACTTCTAGGTGGTGGATCTACCACTTCATCATTCTCAACAGCATCCCTTCATCTTCACTAATGTCACTGCCAGGATCTGAGTTATCAAAATAAGGGTCATCACCACCCAAATTACCTTCAAATCTTCCCCTCTTCTCCTTAAAAATGTTTTCAAAACTAGCATCTATACCTACATGACCAGATGGTATCTCATCTAGATTTACTCTATCAGCCTTCTCTTTAACTTATTCTTGAATGTTAGATTGTCTAGCTTGAAGCAACTCCTCATCCAGATCACTCAAATCATCAATGTTTTCATCAAGATCATAGAGAGAATCAGAATCAGAATGAAGCTCTACATTTACTCTAGGCGTCTGATCTTCAACTCTAAGGGACTGCTCTTCAACTCTAAAGGACTGATCTTGGTTTAAATTCCTAGTTTCATTTTCATCAAATGGTTCAGATGAATACACATCAGCCCTATCTTTTTATGGGGAGGATGACACATCAGCCTTATCATTTTGTGGGGAGGAGGACACATCAGAATTATCTTTTTGTGGGGAGGACACATTAGCATTAGTGCTAGGCAATACAGGTAGCTCCTCAACAACTAAAGGTATACTAATTAGATGTATCACAAATACATCAACAAAATCTTCACCCTTCAAACTATTAAGAAACTTTAAAATATCATAATCAGTATTTAACATGTAATAACCACCCTTCTTATTGACTCTACATCCAAATGTTTCAACATTGTCAACACACAATGCCCTTGCTATTTTATGAAACAACATGATATGCAACTCATCTACATCTATATTAATCTTTTCAATATCAGTGGTTCCATTGGCATACCTTAGCTCAGGATCAGATAGAAAACAGCCTCCATAGTGAAATTGAAGTGTCACTATTGTTAAATCCATTTACTTACCATGCCTGTAAAGTGACAAGAAAAACAAGATGTAAAAGATTCTAATTTTAAAAATAAAAATAACAAAAAATGCTAATTTTTTAAGGAAATAAGGTGTCAAGATTCGTATACACCTCTGATGTATAAGAATGGACCACTAACCTTAGCTATATGGGTATCATTGAAATCCTTTTGAGAATTATTTATATTTTTGATAGTTAGGGATCATTTCAAAAAAAAATTGGTAGAAGAAAAGCTTTGATAGAGTGGTTCGGGTGAAGTTTCGACCTTCGAGGTAGGTTTGGCTTATCCTTCTTCTAGACTAGGTTGGGTAATTGATCATTCTTATGAACTAGACTATGGGATGGGATAGTAACTTGATATTGAGATATTGGAAATTGCATACTTTATTATTTCACACGTGTGGAGGCTTATTTGTATTATTTTACCCATATAGGTGGCTTGTATGTGATGCTTAGCCCGTTTGGGGGCCTTATATGATATTAGTATTTGCTTTGAGAGTATGTGATTCATGAGATTGCCTGAGAGAGGAATTTCAAATGATTATTCTAGCATATTTGACTTGAAATGCTCGAGTTAGGGACTTGAACTGATTTTTAATCACATCTTAAATTGAAAGAAATGTTTCAAATGGTAAAAGCTTATTTCAGAAGAATTCTTCAACTATTTTTCCATGTGAGGATGTATATCATTATTTATTGAGTTTGGAGACTTTGGACTCTTTTAGACCAATGTTGAATTGATTATCCCTTTGTGTTGTATGTGTTGTGATGCATTCATCCTCATTCATCATATCATTGTTCATGGGAACATGAAAAAATGGAGAAATACTATTTTTGAGAAAGGAAATGTGACACCTTACTTATATCCTTGACCACGAGCTAGGTGGCAAGTTGATGATATATTGAGATTACGAGGTTGGTATATGGATTGTGAGTCCCCCATAGGCCCTTGTCTGGAAGCTAAAGCTCGGCAAGATGTATACAATAGGTTGTGTGATGACCTTGGTTCCACCACATCATTTCATTGCATCGTATTGGCCAACTTTTTGTGTTGCGTAACTTGCTTATATGTTGTTTTGAGTATTATTTGTACCCTTATGCGTTTATTTTACTCGCGCCGTTATTATATAAATTGGCGATGCTGATGCCGGAATGGAACTTTTTTATATACAGGTGAAAACGTTTCATAGTTTATTTCATAAGTTTGATTAATTACCTTGTACTCAGTCACCAAGGCTACTGAGTAAATGTGGATTGTACTCACCCCTACTTCTGTAACCTTTTATTGCAGCCTTTAGTATGAGTGGTAATTGAGATAGTTGAATTGATCCGCAATGTTTGAGCTTCGAAGTTATGGTGAGATCCTCGTTCAAGTCATCATTCAAGCTTCATCTTCCATTTCTGTCTTTATGTATATTTCAAAGACAATTGTTGAATTTTAAATTCAGATATTGTATTAGAATGCTCTTTAATGCTTATGATACTAGGTTTTGGAAATTCTTTGTTGTATCTCAATTTTTCTTCTTTTATGGCCTGACTTTATTCTAGAAGTCTCATATGTGTATTTACCTTCTCTTCCATAACATTTGAGATAATTCTTGAGTTAGATTCTTCACCAGGTTGGATTTGAGGTGTGTGCCGTCATGACCTTAGTTTTTGAATCGTGACAAATTGATTCAATGAAAAATTTATTTCATATACAGATGTGAGTAATAAAAATAAGCTTCAAGGTGAACAAATAACGATGAACAAAAGTTATCCAAATTTCAAGGAATGTTGTAAAAAGAATCCGACACTTGTTTAAAAAGAAACTCTTATTGCAGCTTCAAAGTTTGGAAAGAATAAGCATCAACATTAGTGAATCATATATAGACTTTGAATAAGAAAGAAAATTTGAGATTTAGCCTTCATTATATAAATGCATAACTGATTTAAAACTCTTTAAAGTTACAAAAGTTAAAGTTGAATAAGAAAGAAAGTGAGCCAAATTAAGTTTTGAAATACGAAATTACTTGTCGAGCCTTTACTAAAATAAAATGGTACCCCCTCTAATAAATTTTAGTGTTCTAAACAAATAGGCTTAAATAAGTGAAACAAACAATCACATAAGAAAATAAAACAATGATAAAAACCATGACACGAGCTAAATGCAGAGACTATTCTTTCTTCTTCCTTTTTTCTTACTTCAACTCTGAATTTTTTCAAGACAGGGAGAGAACTTGAATAAAAAAACAAACATGATCTCTCGCCCCTCTTTGTTTCTGTTCGGATGTGCTCGAGGGAGTGAAAAAGTAGATGAAATGGAGATGTACGTGCCATTCAGGGTTTAGCAGTAACATCGAGTCTTAAAGGAAACTCCTTGCAACTTCGACATTATCATGCGTGAGATAAAAAAGAGAAAAACACATAATTAAAAAATAATGAGATTCTTAAGCTCTAAAATGCATCTAAAAGACAAAGGATTGGCCTTCATTTTTATAACACATAAAGAGAGTTTAAATTATGATATTAATTGACTCATATTAAAAAAGATACATATACTAATTCAACAAAACAATGAAGATCTCCTAAGTCCATGATTTCAAAGCTATGAATATGACTCTAGCCTAACACCCCTTATGAACCAAGCACATACTCAAGGATAGATGATCCGCTAGCAGGCAACTCAATTCATGATTTCTTATAAAATAAATTTATTTTATGATTTTCCAACACCAAAAATAACTGATGCTTTCACGAGAACTATTTTATATCAATTTTTACACTTTAGTATTAAGCAAGCTTTCTACAACTTATTTAGATATATATACAATACCAATAAAAAACATGAAATTTGTGTAAGAAAAATCCCTGCACATGAAATACCAAACTAAAATACAAGATTTTCATAATGATAAATTATTTTTTGAATCGTATTGGTATGGCAGACCATTTCATATACATGTGATGTCTAAACACAAAATGGTCTCACCTTTAGGCCTATCATAGAAATATTATTCTTCAAAACAAAACACTTAAAAATTTAATAGCCATGATTTCCTAATCCAAGTATCAAAATGCAAGTTATGATTCTCTAAACGGACAGCAGCTAAACCACAAATTTTAAACCAAGAGTAAAGTCTTTTCTTTGAAAGAGAAATGAAAGTACAAGAATAACTTGGATCTTTCACTTGCTCATTCACGGAGTCATTCATCAATACTATCATGCACTCATCAGGTGATTTTGTAGGCATGTCCACCTTAAACTTCACCGATTTTTCACCAACTCTAAATAGGAGCTCATCAAGCTCCACATCAACAATAGATCTTCCCGTAGCAAGAAATGATCGGTCTAAAATGATAGACACCTCTAGACCCACATCACAAATCAACACCACAAAATTCACAGACAAAATAAATTTATCTACTTTGACTAACACGTCAAATAGTAGACCAATGAGCTTCTTGATAGAAGATTCACCATCAATAGCCTCATAGTAGTGGGCTTTGGATTCTCAAGACCCGATTTCTTGAAAATTAGAAGCGGTATCAGGTTGATACTTGTCCCCAAATCACATAAGGCTTTATCGAATTTGTACACCCCAATGGTGCACGGAATAGTGAAAGCTCCCGAATCTTTCTTTTTTGTGGCAAATGAATTTGTCATCGCAGTATTGCAATGGTGAGACATTTCTATTGTACTCACATTAACCACCCTCTTATTTTGTAGCAACTCCTTCAAAATTTTTGAATACCCACATTTGGAACAAAGCATCGATCAATGAAATATTCACTGATAATTTGTTGAGCTGATCTACAAACTTCTGGAAATGCTCATCTTCTCTCTTCTTAATTTTCCTTTAAGGGTAAGAGGGGGACACTTAGGCTCATCGCCTCAAGCAGATTTATTCCTCATTTCTTCCTAACATCAACTATCACTTTAGGAGGATCGGCCCCTTTTTCTTCATCAACATTTATGTTTTCCTTCTTGGACAACTCTCGTTCAATCTCATCACAGATGGGTTCATTACATTGTACCTCATCATCAACTTCTTTGTTATCACCTTTCTTTGGCATTACTTTGGGTCCTTCAAGTACGTACATTACCACTCCTTGTGATTATCGTCATGTTATGTCCATCATTCTTCGGATTTGAGAGAGTATCACTTGGGAGTGTGCCCTTTGCTCTTGGATTCATTTGAGCCAACAGATGATTTATTTGAGTCTCTAAATGCTTGATTGAAGTGGAGTAAGAACTAACGGCTTGAGTCAAATTCAAAATGTCGCTTTTTAGTTCCTTGACCTCATTGTGTGTAGACTCAACTTTTTTTTAGAACTCTATTTAACATCTCCTCAATTTTGGAACCAGCCAGGTCACTCACACTAGCTTGATTTTGGGGTGCATCTACTTTTTGGGAAGGCACATATGGATTTCAACTCCGATGGTTGTACCTATCATCTCCTCTAGCTCTATCTTGCTCACGTCATTGTTTCTCCTGATCTCTCCATTGACCATCTCGGTCTCTCCATCCTTGATTCTCTTTTCGAGGATGCCAAGGATCTTGATTGGTCCCTTGATATCCCAATCGAGAACCCGACCCTTGATTCGTCAAGTATGTAATATCCTCATCAAACGAGGCATAAGAAGCCTCTTCTTCAAGCAGAGCTTCACTTATGCTCCAATGAAATTTACACTTTTACTTTCAGCACCCATCATGTGTTTCGCTAGGAGGTCAATGCTTGTCATCATCTTAGCCATTTGTTCATCTCGTTCACTCGTTCCTCCTCTTTATTTCTCATCTTATTGGTCAATGTTGAAGCGACAACACTATTGTTTTTCACTCTATCGCGAATATGTCATGCCATATTAATTTTTGTCATTTGATTAAGAGAGATGGTAGCTTGGGAATAAGTCGTGTTCATAAAGGAGCCTCACACCAAGTTATTTACTACTCCTTAATTCACTTCATTCAATACACGGTAGAAACTTTGGAGTAAAACTTTCTCGGACAATCCATGGTTCAAGCATTCCATTACCTTCTTCTTAAACCTCAGCCATACTTCATGTATATCTTTTCATGGCATTTAATTTGTTCAAAGTTATTTATCTCATCCCTCAATTTCAATATCTTGGAGGGTGGATATAATCTCTCAAGAAAAGCAGTCTTCAACTCCTCCCAAGTGGTGATTGACCCTCGGGGTAATTCTCCAAGCCATGTGGTAGCATCTCCGATAAATGAAAAAGGAAATAATCTTAATTGGGCTGATTCTTGACTCATATTCTGCATTTTGAAAGGGAGACAAACTTCCATAAAATTTCTCAAGTGATGATTAGCATTTTCCACCAATTTGCCACCGAATATCCACTTCATTTATAATAAATGAAGCATTAGACTTGTCACTTGAAATAATTCAATCATAAAATACATTTTGGAGTTGTTGGAATCATCAGATCATCATTTCAAGGTCAGCTTGACCAAATGTTGACCATGATCAACCTAAAACTTTTCAAAATACTAGAAACTCAACCAAGAGTACAAACCACTTCCAAGCGCCTTAGAATCCATTTAACCTAATGGATCTTTCAAAACCGATCTCGTGAGCCCAAAATATTGACTTGGATAAAACTTTCAAATATAAAATTTCTTCTTTGAAATGCTTTGGATTACCTCAGGAACCACAACACCCATCCCTGCAAATCATAAATAGCATAATGAAGCTACTAAAAGGGTCAAACTGGGGAAATGGGTTTAAAAGCACAAACTGATCATGCGAGTCGTTACACTTGGACTCAATTAATTTTGTTTTTTCTTCTAGATAAGTTGCTACATGATAAATTGGTTAATACTAACTAGCATACTATATAACATTAACTTACAATGATTTTAAGTAATATAATAAATTAAGAATATATATTAATTATCTATAATTACCTCATAGTCATAGAAGTCTTAAGTTCAAAATATATGACTGTAGACAATAAAATTTGTGTCGAGAAAACAATAATCAAGAATAGAAAAGTATCGCAACAATCGTATTTATTAATTTCAAAGTGCGAGTGTTACAATCTCTATGATTCCTCTGATTCGTCTTTTCAGATATAATTCAAGGGCTCTTGAGCTTGATCTTGAATTTATTCTTGAACTTGATCTTAGATTCAAGGGCTTTGGAGCTTGTTCTTGAATCTTCGATGAACTTGAACTTTATCTTTATCTTGATCTTAACTTTTACTTGAATTCAAGGGCTTCGAGATTGTTCTTGAATTTGGTGGTCTTGATCGTTCTTGAACTTGTAGCTTGAATTCTTGAACTTGTAGAGAAATCTGCGGCTTTTGATCCACGAGCTTTCTCTAGCTTCTTGTTAGAATTCTTGGTCTCTTTTCTGAATTATGAAGACCCTATTTATAGTATTAGAATAGAAGAGTTAGTGATTGAAACAGGTTTCCCTTCGGCCAATCAGATTTAAGTGACATGACATATGGGCTTTATGGAGCGGGCTTGTCATTTTGACACATGTCGCGATCCTATTGGCTCCTTCGTTTGACTCGGCATGCCACGTCATTTGTCACGTGGCACCAAAAGGGCTCTAGGATGAGATGACATTGGACTTTAATTTAATCCATGTTTATTGGATTTAAATAATTAATTCAATTATACTAATTCATAACATTTATTTAGACTAATGTATTTATGAATTTAATATAATTCAAATCATTTTATAAATTTATATTTAATAAATTTTAAATGATTACAATGACATGCAAATAATTTTTTATTTTTCCAACATATATTGTAACAAAAATAATGTAAATATTGGCCACATATAAGTTAAATTTTGAAGAAACAGATGGAGGACATTGATCATGACAAATACATTTCAGATTTAGTGTTTGTTTAGAGTTTAGTCTCTCCATTTACGTAACGCACTCTGTGTGCTACCTTTGTGTAAAACAACCATTTTCTCCACTATCCACTACAAACCCGAAAATACAGCCTCTCCTATCTTTCATCACACTTACATATCAAATAAATGCTGAACTCCAATCACCTTTTTCTTGGAACAATTTTGTGTTTATCCAATCCCTTTATTGTTTTATAGTTTTAAACATTAAAAAAAAAAGTTGGAAATCCAAATCTGTCACAGTCTAGAGACTCTGCAAGGAACTTCCAAATAAAAAAAGTAGTTATAAAAATTCAAAAAAAGAGCAGGCCACTTAAAGTAGAAATCTTTCACGGACCCCATTTTTACCCTTTTCTTCATATTTCAGAAAATAATTGGAGAAGAGATAGTGTTAAAAGTTGGCAGATTCTTGTATAGAAAAAATCACGGGTTACTACATAACAAGATTTGTATTTATTTAAATTTACCTCTCCATTTGATATATTCCTCGTAGCTTCGTGTATTTCATTTTCTTAAACAACATAGGAATGGCGTTTTCGTTTAATAACCATTGCTCTATTTTTCTCATTCTTAGTTTCATATTTAGCTCATTTTTGTTAGAATTGAACCCAGTGTTGGCACAGAATTCTCCTGTTTTCGCTTGTGATATCACGATCAATCCTGCGTTAGGGAATTTAACATTTTGTGACGCGTCTTTAACTGTGGAAAACAGAGTGAATGATCTAGTGAAGAGATTGACATTGGGAGAAAAGATTGGATTTTTGGTGAGTGGTGCAGGAGCTGTGAGTAGACTTGGGATACCAAAGTATGAATGGTGGTCTGAGGCTTTGCATGGTGTTGCATATACTGGTCCAGGAGTACATTTCTCTAGTCTTGTTCCTGGTGCTACTAGCTTTCCTCAAGTCATTCTCACTGCTGCTTCTTTCAATGTCACATTGTTTCAAACCATTGGAAAAGTAATCTCTCATTGCTTTTGTAACAATTGATTCTATTCTTTTTGATCGTTTACTAGATTCTTTGGCTTAATGTAGGCATAATATATAAGTATGCTTTTTAACTTGACTTTAACCGATATTTATGCCCTCCAATTTTGAGTGTACACAAGTAGACTCTTAAACTTGTATAAAATTGAATAAATAGACACATTCATCCTACGTGGCATCCTACATAACAATTTTGTATCCTATGTGGCGTCATACGTGTATTATGCTACGTAGTACGTGTGTGTCTACTTGTTCAATTTTATACAAGTTTAAGTGTCTAGTTATACACATCCAAAATTGGAGAGCATAAATGTAAGTTGAAGCCGAGTTAAAGAGCATATTTATGTATTATGCTTTTAATCTGTAGTATCTCAATTAAACTGGGCTCCAATTATCCTTGTACTCTCTCCTATTTGATTTGTTTGTTTGATTTTGATGTGATATGGAGTTTAAGAAAGTTATGTAGCCAAAATGCACTTTAAATTTGTTATCTTAAATATTTCATGTGGAATGTTAGAATTAAAAGGTAGTCCAAAGACGTCTATTATTTCGGCATTTCTTAGGGAATTCAAGACTCACTAAATCATTACATTTCTGTTTAAATTTTGTGAAACTGACCCCAGACTATTTGTTATAATTTCTATTTGAATATTTTTAAAAATTGATGGAATTTCTTTTATAAAAAATTGCTGATAGAAAGTGAAGTCCAACCAATTCTTGACGTACGTTGCCGTCTATACCATTATTTCAATACCATATCCTTTTATTCCACCTTTTCTATTTAAAAAAGCATTGGTTGTATTTTTAGAAAATGACATAGCCGTTTGTCCAGTTTTATGTATAATATATGCTTAGATGTCATCTTATATGTATTAGTCTCTGTGTTATTAATTTTAAATATTGAATCTGTCTCTGGTTACAGGTGGTGTCCACCGAGGCTAGGGCAATGTACAATGTTGGTTTAGCAGGTTTAACATATTGGTCTCCAAATGTCAATATTTTTCGTGACCCGAGATGGGGAAGAGGACAAGAAACACCAGGAGAAGACCCAACACTCACCAGCAAGTATGGTGTAGCTTATGTCAAAGGGTTGCAACAAACAGATGATGGCAGCAAAAATAAGCTCAAGGTTGCTGCTTGTTGTAAGCATTATACAGCTTATGATGTTGATAATTGGAAAGGAATCCAAAGATACAGTTTCAATGCTGTGGTTAGTGTCAATTTTTACTTTTATACACTAAAATGACTGCGTATAATTAATAAGATTATAAGATGGTTGCGCTTTTTGTGAGTAGGTAACACAACAAGATTTAGATGATACATTTCAACCTCCATTCAAGAGTTGTGTACTTGAAGGAGATGTCGCCAGTGTGATGTGTTCATATAACCAAGTCAATGGTAAGCCTACGTGTGGTGATCCGAACCTTCTTGCTGGGATTATAAGAGGAGAATGGAAATTAAATGGGTATAATTTGAAGTGTTCTTGACTATTTCTTTTCAAAGAGTTAGATGAATAAATGCACTTACATAAGTATATGCTGAAAACAGATACATAGTCACGGATTGCGATTCATTACAAGTGATTTTTAATTCCCAAAACTACACCAAAACACCAGAGGAGGCTGCTGCTTTGGGTCTAAATTCAGGGGTGGACCTGAATTGTGGATCTTGGTTGAGTACATATACTCAAGGTGCTGTTAACCAAAAACTTGTGAATGAATCAGTTATTGATAGAGCTGTCTGGAATAATTTTGCAACACTAATGAGACTTGGATTCTTTGATGGTAATCCAAAAAACCGCATTTATGGAAACCTTGGCCCTAAAGATGTTTGCACTCCAGAAAACCAAGAGCTTGCTCGTGAAGCTGCGAGACAAGGGATAGTCTTGCTGAAAAATACTGCAGGATCGCTACCTTTAACTCCCACTGCCATCAAATCATTAGCAGTCATTGGTCCTAATGCTAACGTGACCAAAACCATGATCGGCAATTATGAAGGTACATTTTGAATCGTTATAGCTTTATTTACCAAGATTTCAAATCAGAGTTGGATTTGTCAATCATTTCTTGATTTTGCAGGTATTCCATGCAAGTACACAACTCCATTGCAAGGTCTAGCAGCCTCAGTTGCCTTAATATACAAGCAGTGGCGGACCTAGGATTTTGTTCAAGTGGGTTCAAGTTACAAAAAACCATGAAGAAAGTCGATAATAACAATTATCGTTTTTTTAAAATTTTTATTATATCCTTAAAAAGTTTTTTTTAGGTGATATTCCTAACAAAAATATATTCTATTAAATTTTTATCTACTTACAAAAAAAATTTCCACATATTTTTTATTTAACATGCTACTTATTACTATTATGTATAAAATTAAACTAGAGCAATTTTAAAAAACCATAAATAAATAAATAACTTAAATTTAGTAAAAGAATAAATAAATAAATAAAAATGCACTAACCTAACTTTCGTATATACCAAGTAAAAGGGGAAACAAATACACAATTTTGTGTATTACTAAAAATTTAAACTCAAAAGGGAATTGAATTAATAAATTTATCAACTATAAATTTATAGCCTACATAAAATATTAAAAATTTAAATCAATTTCAAATACAAACATAAAAAGAAAATTGAACTAATAAATTTAGAATATTACTATTGTTATTTTCCATAAAATAGGACTCTAGAACTATAATGGTCTATATTTATTAGTTAATTTTAAAAAGGAAAAATACTTGGACCCACCACTTGAGACTTGAAAATACAAAAAAGAACAAAATTTATGTCTTCACTGAGAGTCGAACTCGGGTACTTAGGGCGGATTTGACCCCCATACACCAGTGAACCACACCTTTACTTTGTGTAAAGTGGGTTCATTTTATTTAGATATACAATTTCGTAAATAGTTTATATACGTATAACGCAAAAAATTTCGACGAAGTGGGTTCAGTTGAACCCACTTGCACCAATGTAGGTCCGCCCCTGTATACAAGCCAGGATGTGCTGATGTGTCTTGCAACACTGCCCAAATCGATGATGCTAAGCAAATAGCATCCACGGCTGATGCTGTGGTTTTAGTAATGGGATCTGATCAATCTATTGAGAAAGAAAGCCTGGACAGAGTTAATATAACTCTTCCAGGACAGCAATCAGTTCTAGCAGCTGAGGTTGCTAAAGTTGCCAAGGGACCTGTAGTCCTTGTTATCATGTCTGGCGGTGGAATGGACGTACAATTTGCTGTCGACAATCCTAAGATAACAAGCATTCTTTGGGTTGGTTTCCCCGGAGAAGCCGGTGGTGCTGCCTTAGCAGATGTCATCTTTGGATATTATAACCCAAGTCTGTCTCTTATTTCAAATGCCTTCCTATATTCAACTCATTTCCATGAAAAAGTGACTTAAATGTTTTCGTCTTATCTTGCAGGTGGAAGGCTCCCAATGACATGGTATCCACAATCATATGCAGACGTTGTTCCAATGACTAATATGAACATGAGGCCAAACCCTGCCACAAACTACCCTGGCAGGACGTATAGGTTCTACACCGGTCCAACTGTTTTCACATTTGGTCATGGATTAAGCTACTCTCAGTTCAAACACCATCTAGATAAAGCACCAAAATTTGTCTCTCTCCCTCTCGGGGAAAAACATACTTGTCGTTTGAGTAAGTGCAAGACTATTGATGCGGTTGGACAAAGCTGCAGCAATATGGGATTTGACATTCATCTTAGAGTTAAAAATGTAGGGAAGATAAGTGGAAGTCATACAATTTTCTTGTTCACTTCACCACCCTCAGTCCATAATGCACCTAAGAAACATTTGTTGGGGTTCAAGAAAGTCCATTTGACACCTCAAGGAGAAGGCGTTGTTAAGTTCAATGTCGATGTTTGCAAGCATTTGAGTGTACATGATGAGCTTGGTAACAGGAAAGTTGCATTAGGACCACATGTTCTTCATATAGGAGATTTGAAACATTCCTTGACTGTGAGGATTTGAGCAACTCCTCAACATAAATATCACAAGTAGATGAAAAGAATTCCAAATTCGGAATATGTTTACATTAACTGTAACAAGTTTCTTAGTTTTCGCTTAATTTTCCATCTTAAGTAAGGAAATAGCCACTCTACCTCCCAAGGTAAAGGTAAGGTCTATGTACACACTATCCGCTCCAGGCCTCACTTGTGGGATTACGCTGGATATGTTGTTGTCCATCTTAAGTAGAAGAAGTAAACTCTTGAAGTGAAATAAAGTTTTTTCTCATTTTATAGTGTATTCTATCTACAAATTTCTTATATATATTTGAGATGTCATCTACATTATGGTTGCCTTTTGCTACGGGAAACTAGGGATCCAGCTCCTCTCTATTTCTCTTCTCTCCATTTTCCTCAAGTCCTAGCTTGGATTGGAGATACATGTCATAGTTTAGAATTAATGATTGAGATCTAATTGATTAAAGCAAAGTCCTAAACATAGTTATTTACTTCCATATATTTGCTTCTTAAATATTTTTGCAATCCATTATATTTTCCCTAAATATATTAAAAACTTTTCTTTACTGCCCTACATATATATTTAAAACTTTTACAAAATATTTTTACTTTTTTGAAAAAAATTATAATACAGTTAAACGCTTTACTATTCTAATAGAGTATTAAGAGCTACAGTGTCTATAGAGCAATATGGACTCCATTAGAGAGTAAGAAAGAATTTAAAGTTGAGTGACAAAATTTATTTTACTCCTAAAATTTAAAAAAAAACGTCAGGTCACAATTTTTAATTTTTTATTTGGCAAATATTATTTGAGAAATGGCAAACGTTAGGGAAAAAGGTAAAAAATCAGCAAAAAATTACTCAAGTAATTAAGAAAAGAAATTTTAAAAAAATATATTTAGGAAAAATATAATGTAAATCTAGAATTGTTGGATTGTAAAAATATTTAAGAAGTAAATATATGAAAGTAAATAATTATGGTTAGGACTTTGCTTTAATTAATTAGATTCCAACCATTAATTCTAAGCAATGAGTACATGTGTCTCCAATCCAAACTAGAACTTGGAGAAAATGGAGAGACGAGAAATGGAGAGGAGCCGAATCCGGAAACTAGTACTCAATGTAACGAGTCATGCCATGTAAAAGTTTGGCACTTCTACTTGTAATTCCTTCTCCCATTTTCCCTTTCACACCTACAACTTTTGAAAAAAAAAAATTTAAATACTAACAAAATTCATCATTTGTGCTTCTTCAAAAGTTATATAATACTTCCTCTGTCCCATTTTATATGAGTTACTTTGACTTGACATTAAAAAAAATTTAAAAAAAGATTTTTGAAACTGGTGATCTAAAATAAATGGAGAATGGTCTAAAATGCCCTTAGGGGTCATTTGGTAGAGTGTATAAGAATAATGCAAAATATAGTGTATTAGTAATGCTTGTATTAGTTATGCTTACATTAGTTATGCTGAGATTTTTTTTATGCAGTGTTTGGTTTGGTGTACTAAAAATATTATGCATTGCATAACTTTTTTAAGAAAAATAATTTTTTACAAAAATACCCTCCACAAATATAGTGGAAAGGATGTGAAAAAGATTTTGAAGGACAATTTTGTCTTTAATGATGCTAATGCATGCATTAAAATCCATTGCATTACTAATGCATAGAAATCTGTGGTACTAGTAATACACTCTTCAATACATAATAGAATGTATTACTAATACAAGCATTAGTTATGCATAGGTTAAAAAAGTATACCAAACAAAGTATTAGTAATACATCTAGCTAATGCAAGCATTATTTTCTCTAATACACTACCAAACGACCCCTTAAAGTATTGGAATTGGTACAAAAATACCCTTCGTTTACCTTTTGACCACAAAATGCTCTTGGGGTTAACCTTTATGGCTCTATTATGCATTTTTCACGAACGGACTAATTAGTCTATTTAATTAGCAATTTTATTTATTACGTGGCACTATTTGATTCGTTGAAAATTTAACTAACTAAAACTTAATTTATCCCACCCAAATCCGAATCCATCCAAGAATAAAACAACCGATCCATCTTTTAAAACCCAATTATCCGTATTTATAACATAGGTGGAGTTATACCCAGCTCAATCTCCAATTCTTCAAATCTAAAGATTTTATATCTTAATCAAAACAAATTCAGTGGCCACAATCCCAACTCATTGGGGGATTTGAGGCATCTTAAAGATATGTAGTTGTTTAATAATAACTTATGAGAAAATGGCCAAATGCCCCCTTAAGCTATTATCGGATTCTCAACTACACACTTATTTTTCACGGGTTCTATCACCCCTCCTAAACTGTTTAAAATTGAAATTTTTACCCGCTTAAAAAATCACAATCATTTATATTGGCAGGTGATATGCACACGTTTGACAGGTGAAAATTTTATTTAAAACTTTTTTTTATTTTTTCTCTATTTAATTTATTATTCTAAAAACTATGTTGAAGGTCAAAAGGTTGAAATTTGTAGATGTGTGTCTTGGATCTTCATATGTTGAAACTTTTTATTATAATGTTGATTGTTAATTGTTTGTAGCTGAATACACTAGGTTAATTGAGTTTATATATAGTTGCGATTTTTGGATCTGAAGAATGTCGGCACTCCATGAAAATCGATGAGTATTCATATGAATTTTGCGAATCTATATTATTAAATTAGGAGAAATTGAGTTCGTCGATGGTTCGAAGAATTCTGTATGACTGAAAATCAAAGTTAAAGGTTGAAACTTTGAAGCACAACTTGAAACCACCATTAAAGTTAGTTTATAAGCGTGAGTTCTAATTTTGACTTACCACAAATGAGCTCCGTTTTGAATTGGTAATATATCAAAAGAATTGAAATGTTGAGAGAAGCTTATATCTAAAATTTGAGGCAATTTGAAGAAGATTTAGAGCCCGTTTGGATTGACTTGAAATAAATAACTTTTAAAAAGTTACTTTAAAGTCATTTTAAAAATAAGTAGTTATGTGTTTTTGACGTGTTTGGCAAAAAAGTGTTGAAAGTCACTTTTTTTATCAAAATGTCTGAAATACCCTTAAAGTTGTTAACATTATAAAAGAATTAAGGGTAAAAAAGTAATATACTGAGAAAATGACCAAATGGCCCCCCAATCTATTATCGGATTTCCAACTACACACTTATACTTTACGGGAGTCCTATTACCCCCCTGAGCTATTTTAAAGTGAAATTATTTCCTCCCTAAAACGTCATTACCAAGCATGTGTTTTGTGGTGAAATGCACGCACTTGACACGTGTATGTCACCATTTAATAATTTTTTTTAAAAAAAAAACTCATCTTCTTCCTACTCCTTTCTTCCTCAATCATTTCTTCAACCCTAACTATAATAAACACCATTTTTGACCTCAATATATTTCTATATCTAACAATTTATAAGAATGAAAATTCAAGCAAACTTTCCATCCACTCCGAATCTCTAGAGCCTAGAATATAGCGGTCCTAATCAAATCTTTCATTCAACCAATTCAACAATCTTTTCATATTTTTTATTCAGTTTTCTTCATTAGACAATTCTAGATACACATTGAATGGGTCATGAAAATTCGATATCTGATTTAACCCACAATGATATCGCCAATGGCTCAAAACCACCGCGAATGAGAAGACCAATTTGTAATACCAATTTGAGAAACCTCTCTCTCTTCCATAATCTTTCACCTTCTAAAATTTTCATGATTAATTTATAATTGAGTTTTTGATTTTGATTCTTCATGAATTTTGGGAGAACATTTAGTAAATGTAGAAGAAATTGTTTTGTTTAAGCTCTTTCTAATAAGTTGAAAATATTTTTTAAAAAATACAATTACTTTACTTTAATTTCATCACTCTTGAGTTCATGACTTGAAAAAAAAATCAATTAATGGGTATGTTTTTAAAAAAAAATGAAATTAATTTGTTAGATATGTTCTAAATAAGTCTAATATTGAAAAATTATTTATTCATAAAATGCATTAATTGTTGATAATTTTTATACCAAACATCCATTGATAAAGCCTCAACAATGATAATGGTGAAGAAGGTATAGTTGTTTAGATAAATAAGAAGAAAGAAAGAGAAAGAAAAAAGAAAAAGAGAAAGAAAAAAGAAAAAGAGAAAAATAAATGGAAATTAAAAAAAATAGGCAACTCACTCTCTCAAAGAGAGTAAAATACACTATCTATGCCAACTCAGCACTTGAGGAGTTATTTATTCCATTTTAAAGTAGTCCAGGGGGCTAATAGGACTCCCGTGGAGTATAGGTGTGTAGTTGGAAATCCGGTAATAGACCGGGGGGTCATTTGACCATTTTCTCTAATATACTTGGTCAAAGTAGAATGATTTATAAGTTAAAAAAAATAAGTAGGAGGCACCCTACTTTTAACTTTTAACTTATTTTAAGTTACTTTTGACTTATTTTAAATTATTCTTTAATTGTCAAACACTCTAATAAGTCAAAAACTGATTTAAAAGTTAGTTTTACCAATTTATAATCCCATCCAAACGGGCTCTTTGGGTGGTTTTGCATCAAATTTTTGTAGCAATTATACAAAGAAGATGAAGAACATGAACTGCATTTTTTCAGATTTGCAGAAAAATTACAAGTTGCTAAATCAGTTGAAGAGTATTATTTGAAGCTAAAATAAAATTTATCCATTGAATTGATTTTCTGAAACTTAAAGAAAAATCTTTAAACCGCCATTGACGAAACTAGCTTCGAACCGGAGAGAAATCAAATCCCAAAAATTACATGCGCATACAACAATTTTCGTGGGACTTTTGGGTATTGAATATAGAATCAAGAATTTTCCTTGTATTGAAAGTTTATTGAAGAAAATCAGTTGAGTGTCACTATACTAAACTTAAATTTGTTTTGATTTGAAAATTTTTGGATCCATAGTTCTCGATTTTGGAGAATAGGGATAGAATTATTATCTACTTGTGGTGTATCGATTAATATAATAATGACGGTGATTTCAAGATGGTGAGAGGTGGTTTAATTTGATGGCTGTCATTGATGCTCCACTAAGTTGCTATGGAGAAGAAAGCAAATTAGAAGTAGAAAAAAATAAAAAAAATTAAAATTCATATATTTATGAAAAAATATTAAATTTTAATATTTATTTATTTTTATCTTCACTCTCTCAAAGAGAGTGCAATACACTCACTTTGCCATATAAGCATTTAGGGTGGTAATAATTTTAGTTTTAAACAATTTAGGGGGGTGATAGAACTCCAGTGAATAATAAGTGTGTAGTTGAGAATTGGGTCCACACCTAAGTATCTTAACTTCATTGGCGAATTGCAGATACTTGAAAGAAGTAAAATTAGGGGATAATTCTCTAAATGGTGTTCTTCCATATTCCATTGGGAATCTCTCCGCTTCTATTATGGAATTTAATTTATATCGTTCTGAAATTAGGGACCAGATACCGTTAGGAATTAAAAATATAACCTAAACACTTTGCATCTATCCGGCAATGACTTGACTGGATCAGTGCCCACAACATTATGTGATTTACACATTATTCAAAGGGTAGTAGTTGCATATAATAGGTTAAAGTGAACCCTTGCTCCAGTTCCTTTACAAAGGTCGGTTGTTTGGGTTTTAGAAGATGGGTCGATTGTTTGGATTTTAGAAGATGGATCGGTTGTTTTATTCTTGGATGGATCCGGATTTGGATTGGGTAAATTAAGTTGTAGTTAATTAATTTTTTAACGAATCAGATAGTGTCAGTAATAAATAAAATTCTAATTAAATAGACTAATTAGTCCGTTTGTTAAAAGGGCATAATATGGCCATAAAAGTTAACTCTAAGAGCATTTTGTAGTCAAAAGATAAGCGAAGGATATTTTTATATCAATTCAATACTTTAAGGGGAAAAATATTATGCTGAATGAGGATAGATATGATGTGGCAGACAAAACTTATATGAGGCTCCCTTTAAAATTTGTCAAGTGGATTATTGAGTCTCATTTCAGAAAAATGGTCAAATCTCTTTCTCTCTCTTCTTTTTTAAGTTTTTCTCTTTGATTCAACTTTTTAACATCTCTTTCTTCTTTTTTTACTATTGTTTCAAATTTTGCCTCTTTTCTTATTTTTAAATAATTTTATTTATAAAAAATGTAAAATTTAGCCTAACTCATCATACTTTTAACATTTGATATTATTTTTTTATCTTATATTAATTATTTACATTGCTAAAAATAGTTATTAAAATTTTTTTGTCAATTAATAAATTAAACTATAATTTTATTTTTATTTTTATTTTCATTACCCTAATAATTGATTCTTCTTGAAAATATAAACAAAATTTGTAAAATTGCAAAAAAATAATTTGATGAGTAAATTAGTAAAGTATCATTTTTATTTATAAGTATTTAAAGAACGTGTAAAGAAAAAGTAAATAACTAATACGAAAAACAAAAGGGGTATAAATTATTTTTCTCTCTTCTCAATAACTAGTGAATCAGCTCGCGCTTCGCGCGATCGTTAAAAAATTTGTATTTAAAAATTTATTATATATATTTTTATTTTTGAATATTGAAATAATATAAATATAATTTTTAAAATCTAAAATGAGTTGTTGTTAGTTTATTTTTTGAAATATAATCCAAACTCAAATTTATAATTTTAATCCATAAGCATTTTGCAAAACTTCTAAATTATTAAAAGCGAAACTAAAATGAACAAAGAATTACAAAAAGGAAGGAGTTCCGGGTCGTAAGGAGTCAGGGGATTGCCTTGACTTCGTGTACTTGGCATATGTTATGAATAGAAGATGCTTTTGAGAACAAGAGAATAGAGTTTCATTATAATCTGAAGGCTTATCTAAATACAAAGGAAGTAGGAGATTATATAGAAAAACCTAACTAAGAGAATGGCCTAAACATATGGGCCTAATAACAAAGCAGCCCAAACATATGGGCTAACATCCTCCCTCAAACTCACAATGCAATAGCAATGAGCATTGAGAGTTTGTCACACAAAAAACGAAACCGAGACGCCGACTGTGCCTTCGTAAAGAGATCAGCAATCTGTAAGGATGATGGAACAAAAGGAAGCGATATGGTCCCGAGCTGTAAATGATGACGGGTGAAGTGACAATCAATTTCAATGTGCTTCGTCCGCTCATGGAAAACAGAATTCTTTGCAATTTGTACTGCACTTTTGTTATCACAATGCAAGGGAGTAGGCATAGAAATGTGAACCCCCATATCTGCAAGAAGCCAACGTAACCAAACAATCTCACATGTAGTCACAGCCATAGCACGATACTCAGCCTCCGTGGAAGATCTAGAGACAACATCCTGTTTCTTGCTCTTCCATGAGATTAAAGAGTCTCCAAGAAACACACAAAAAACCAGTGGTGGATTTACGATCATTGCGATCGCCATCCCAATCAGCATCACTATAGGCTCGCAACTCGAGAGATGACGTCGAGGAAAACAAGAGGTTCTGAAACTGAGTGCCACGAAGATATCTCAGAATACGAAGTACAGCTCCCCAGTGAACAGAAGTAGGAGCAGTAACAAACTGGCTTACAACATGAACTACATGAGCTATATCCGGGCGAGTAACGGTAAGATAAACCAAACTACCTACAACCGTCCGATAAAGACTCGGATCTGATAATGGAACACCATCACTAGGAGAGTACCGTGCATTGGTTTCAAGGGGAGTATCTACAGTCCTGTTATAAGAAAGACGCGCCCGTTTGAACAAGTCAGATATATATTTAGTCTGAGAAAGAAGATACCCTTTCTTTGACTGAGCCACCTCAATACCCAAAAAATAACGTAGCAAGCCCAAGTCCTTCATAGCAAACCGATGAGCCAAATCATGCTTCAATGACTCAATACCACCATGATCATCACCAGTAATAACCATATCATCTACATATAAGGACAAAAGAATTCTCCCTGCACTCGTACATCTAACAAACAATGCCGAATCATGATTACTCGGGACAAATCCAAGAGAAGTAATCACAGTGGAGAATTTCTCAAACCAAGCACGAGGGGCTTGCTTGAGACCATATAAAGCTTTTCGAAGCCGACAAACTTCACCCGGCTGGTGGTCAATACCTGGGGGAGGAGTCATATAAACTTCATCATGGAGATCACCATTCAAAAATGCATTCTTTACATCCATTTGAAATATCTTCCACTGTCGAACGGATGCAATAGCAATAATAGTGCGAACAGTCGTCATCTTTGCCACCGGGGCAAAAGTCTCCTCATAGTCCATACCATATTTTTGTGAGTACCCTTTTGCCACAAGTCTGGCCTTGTATCGCTCAACAGACCCATCAGACTTTGTTTTTATCTTATACACCCATCGACAGCCAATCGTATGTTTACCTGGTGGTAGGGTAACCAAATCCCATGTATGTGTCTGATAAAGAGCAGCAAGTTCCTCAGCCATAGCATTCTGCCAAAGAGGATCAGTCACAGCCTCTCGATACGACTCAGGCTCAGACAAATGATGTATGTTTGCAATAAAGGTAGCAAATGAGTCTGAGTATGCAGAGTAAGCGAAATCAGGTAGTTTGGTGGACTTAGAGGGACGAGTAGACCTCCTCAGAGGTGGTGGGTCTCCAGTCTCAACAATCAAAGGAGCAGACTCAGGTACAGACGGATTCTGGAACTGGAACCTCCATGTCAACGCCAAAGGGATCAATATGCCGAAGATCTGATTTCATTAAATCATGGGATTTTGCTGGAACCGAATAGAAAGGAATATGTTCCAAAAAAGTGACATGCCGTGAGACATATAATTTCTGACTAACAGGGTCATAGCAATGATATCCTTTTTGTCCAACACCATACCCCAAAAACACACATATAGCTGATTTTGGCCCCAGCTTATTTCGTTCAACATGAGGACGAAGCACAAAGCAAGTACATCCAAAAACTCGTAATGCAGAATAATCTGGTAGGTGACCATATAATTTCTCGAATGGAGACATCCCTGAAGTCAATGCAGTAGGGATATGATTAATCACATATACAACAGTTAGGACTGCTTCTCCCCAAAAAATACTAGGAACCTCTGCAGATAAGAGCAAAGAGCGTGCTGTCTCAACAATATGGCGGTGTTTCCTTTCGGCAACACCATTCTGCTCAGGAGTGTCGGTACAAGATGACTGGTGTATGGTACCATCAGAGGCCAGTAACTGAGTGAAATCATTAGAGGTATATTCACCCCCTAAGTCACACCTGAAACACTTTATCACAGCTGAATGTTGCGTTTTAACAAGGGCTCTAAAGTTGTTGTAAATGCCAAAGAAATCTGATCTGCGTTTCATAAGATAAACCCAGGTATAACGAGTATAGTCATCTATAAACGAAACATAATAGGTCGAGCCACCCTTAGTGGATACTGGCGATGGGCCCCACACATCAGAATGAATAATATCAAAAGGAGCAACAGAATAAGACACACTTTTATTAAACGGTAAAGCAGAGAATTTGGCCAGTTTACAACCACTACAATCTGAAATATCACAAGTGTTCAAATGACCCAAAGCACCAGTAGAGGCTAAAAAATGCAAACGTGACACTGACACATGTCCCAAACGGGAATGCCAAAGATAAAACTGAGAAGACAAAGGACTCAAACGAAACGAAGACAAATCAATACTAGAGGCAGCAACAGCAGACACTTTGAGAATCTCCAAGACATAGAGTTCCCCCACCCTACGGCCAATCCCAATCACTTTCTGAGTGTGTTGGTCCTGTACAACACAAACAGAATCAGAAAAGAGCACCCAATTACCAGCCTTACACAACTGACTGACCGAAGCAAGATTCAAAGCAAGTTTGGGAATGTAATAAACATCAGAGAGAACAATGTGAGGAGTAGTGACAGAACCCACACCCTCGACTGTCATAGATGTAGCACTAGCAGACATAACAGAGATTGGTGAAATGGGTGACAAAGAACCAAACGACGACAAATAGGGTGACATATGATGAGACGCACCAGAATCCAAAATCCACAGGGATGAAGGAATACCTGAGGTACTAGAAGTAGCAGGACCTGAATGAGACATAGATGCTGACATGGCACTAGGATTAGAAGCCAGAAACTGTCTGAACTGTTCGAAAACATGGGGATCCAACGCAGAGGGTGGCATAGTGCTAACAGACTCAGATGGTGCAGCAGCAGCAGCAGCACTCCACTGTGGAGGATGAGGGGACCATGGAAGAGCACCAGAGGATTGGGACTGAGACTTCCAAGACTTCTGCTGCCCATACTTCTGCTGCTGCCCAGATTGAGCCTGTTTAGCCTTGTTCAGCAATAGCGGGCACTGAGCCTTCCAATGATTTTTCTGTTTGCAGAATGCACACTCATCAAATGCAACTTTAGGAGATTGTCTAGATTGATTTGAAGTCTGAGAACGTGGTAGTCTAGACTGATCCGTTGAAACAGCAAACACGGCAGGGGTAGTAGTTGCTTTAGACCCTTTATCGACTTGAGACTTAATACGAGTCTCTTCTGCAATCAGTTCATGAACAACTGAATCAACTGTTGGGAGGGGAGATCGATGAAGGATCGTTCCACGCAGTCTTTCAAAATCAGAACGTAATGCCATTAAAAACTGAACCAGCCGCTGTCCTTCCCTCCTAGCAATGTATGGCGCAAAACCTTTTAAATCTGCAGATTCAGTAAGGGCCAATTGATCCCACAAATCCGACATGGCAGCATAGAAGTCTTGAATACACATATCATTCTGTTGAAGAGCACGAATATCATATTCCAACTGGTACTGCTTAGCAAAATTAGACTGAGTATACAGTCTCTCCAAATGATCCCAAACTTCCTTTGCGGTGTCATACTTAGCCAATTGTATACCAATTGACTGAGTTACAGAGTTGTTGATCCAAGTGATAACCTTGGAGTTATCAGTTTCCCATGAGTCGACCAACAGTGCAAAATTCTCAACCTTATCATCCGTAGGTTTGGCTTTAACTCCAGTGACATAGCCCCACATATTCTTCCCACGAAGAAAATTTTTCATGACATAACTCCAATATGCATAGTTTTTACCATCTAATTGAGTACTAATGGACTGGAGAGAATCATCCTTTCCAGTCATATTGTCAAAAGGGATGGCAAAGACAGCAAGACACAAACAATTCCAAAGCAAAAAGTAAAATACCTAGGTCGAACCAATCCAACAAACAGCAGCAGCAGCAACGGAAGAAAACAATGACTCAATCCAAACGAACAGCAATAGCATCAAACGAAGAACCCTAGATCGGAAGCAGCAAATCAAGAACCCAACCAAATCAAGAACCCAATAGTGGCAGCAAACGAAGACAGTAGCGGAAGCAGCAAATCGATCCGCACAGTAAGTGACTGCTACAAAATCTTCAACAAACAAATCAAAGAGCATGGATCGCTTTAGCTCTTGATACCATGTTATGAATAGAAGATGCTTTTGAGAACAAGAGAATAGAGTTTCATTATAATCTGAAGGCTTATCTAAATACAAAGGAAGTAGGAGATTATATAGAAAAACCTAACTAAGAGAATGGCCTAAACATATGGGCCTAATAACAAAGCAGCCCAACATATGGGCTAACAGTTGCATATAATAGGTTAAAGTGAACCCTTGCTCCAGTTCCTTTACAAAGGTCGGTTGTTTGGGTTTTAGAAGATGGGTCGATTGTTTGGATTTTAGAAGATGGATCGGTTGTTTTATTCTTGGATGGATCCGGATTTGGATTGGGTAAATTAAGTTGTAGTTAATTAATTTTTTAACGAATCAGATAGTGTCAGTAATAAATAAAATTCTAATTAAATAGACTAATTAGTCCGTTTGTTAAAAGGGCATAATATGGCCATAAAAGTTAACTCTAAGAGCATTTTGTAGTCAAAAGATAAGCGAAGGATATTTTTATACCAATTCAATACTTTAAGGGGAAAAATATTATGCTGAATGAGGATAGATATGATGTGGCAGACAAAACTTATATGAGGCTCCTTTTAAAATTTGTCAAGTGGATTATTGAGTCTCATTTCAGAAAAATGGTCAAATCTCTTTCTCTCTCTTCTTTTTTAAGTTTTTCTCTTTGATTCAACTTTTTAACATCTCTTTCTTCTTTTTTTACTATTGTTTCAAATTTTGCCTCTTTTCTTATTTTTAAATAATTTTATTTATAAAAAATGTAAAATTTAGCCTAACTCATCATACTTTTAACATTTGATATTATTTTTTTATCTTATATTAATTATTTACATTGCTAAAAATAGTTATTAAAATTTTTTTGTCAATTAATAAATTAAACTATAATTTTATTTTTATTTTTATTTTCATTACCCTAATAATTGATTCTTCTTGAAAATATAAACAAAATTTGTAAAATTGCAAAAAAATAATTTGATGAGTAAATTAGTAAAGTATCATTTTTATTTATAAGTATTTAAAGAACGTGTAAAGAAAAAGTAAATAACTAATACGAAAAACAAAAGGGGTATAAATTATTTTTCTCTCTTCTCAATAACTAGTGAATCAGCTCGCGCTTCGCGCGATCGTTAAAAAATTTGTATTTAAAAATTTATTATATATATTTTTATTTTTGAATATTGAAATAATATAAATATAATTTTTAAAATCTAAAATGAGTTGTTGTTAGTTTATTTTTTGAAATATAATCCAAACTCAAATTTATAATTTTAATCCATAAGCATTTTGCAAAACTTCTAAATTATTAAAAGCGAAACTAAAATGAACAAAGAATTACAAAAAGGAAGGAAAATGTCAACAAAAAAATGTGTAACATTTATTACGTTGATGGAATGCTCCTGCAAAAATTAAATATAAAATTATATATAGTTCGTCATTCATGTTTCATAGACAACAACACTCATATTTTTTAAAATAGATTTCTTTTGAAAAGATATATATATAAGAAAATAGATATCCTTATCACCAATATTGAAAACATCCGACTTATATCATTATCATCGAGTGTTGTAATGATTTCTCACACATTTTCACTTAGAAAATGTTTCTTATATTATTCATATATATATGTCCATGTAAATATGTAACTACTATTATGCATAATGATTGATATGGTAAATGTCATTAAAAGTAAAACTTTTTATATTTAAATGTATTAAATTCAGTGTAACTTGTTTTTTAAATATCAATAATTATTATTTTGTTAATTATTTTTCAATACCAATAAATATTGCATTGATTTCTATATTTTTCTAATAAAAACAAAAGGTGACACGCTAAAGTAAAAAAAATTATGAGAAGACATTATTTATGCAATATTTATATTTTAATTTTAATAAAAAGAAAAAATTCAAAAATAAGTGCATCATTTGAGATTTTTTTTTTTAATGATATAAGAAATTTAAAAAGTTTTAAAAAAAGAAGATTAATGAAAAAAAAATAATAGCATTGATTAAAGGAATTAAATGCCCTCTTTAATTGGAAGGATCATTCTTTCTCTTTTCTCCTCATTTAAAGAATTTCTAAAGTAAGATTATATATGGAACAATTAAAATGAACTAAAAAAAAAAGAAAAAAAGACATATGTTATAAAATCAAGCTCAGAACAATATAAATATAAAGAGGAGAAGACAAGAAATATAGATGGAAGAGAGAACTTTTCTTCTTAAGTGTGTTCTACAAATGGTGAATGATATATTTATTTATAGTTTGAGATATCACCCCAAAGGTCATCATGTCAAAAGACCAAACTAGTAGATACATAACTATCCAAAAAAGTTCTTATCACCTTGGAATTATACATACATGAATTCAATTAATTCATGAATAAATCAAATGAACAATCCACTTAGTTCAATGGATTTATAACACTCCCCCTTGGATGTCCATAGATAATGTGCCTCGTTAAAACCTTACTAAAAAAAGCCCCGTGGAAAAAAATTTCTAGTGAAGGAAAAAGATTACACATATCTTTTGAAACGCATTATTTGTTGCCTCATTAAAAACCTTGCCAGGAAAACTCAGTGGGACAAAACCTCGGTCAAGGAAAAAATAGTGCAATACGCATTATACTCCCCCTGATTAAAACATCACTTAATTTCTTGTGATGATGTCATCCAGTCATATATACCAACTTCTCAAATATTGACAGTGTCTTTGTGATCAAATCACATTCACAAAGATGTTGCATCATTGAACTCATCCTGATATATCATTTTCTGGTTTCATGGATATGATAAAGCTTTGAGCTTAGCCAATACATTCTTGAAAATCACTCTATTTGTGACCCTGTTATTGCTAGTAAATTGCTCATTCAACTTGTTCATAGTAACAATCATCTTGTGGACACTTTCATTTGCAGTTGATTTTCTTGTAGGATAACTTCATATATATCCTTGATGTCATTTCAACGTCTTCTCGTTGGGAGGAGCGGAATTTTGTCAATAAACTCACTGCAAAATATTTGATCACATATAGCAAGATTCATTAGTGTCTCAATTGACTGATATATGGAGTTTCATCACTAAGAAACCTTTTATCCTTCTTTTGAGATCGAAATGGATCTTTATTTATGTCAAGCAATCTTATAATCATTGGGGTACTCAATGAATGTGATTTATCCATATAAAATCGCATCAAAAATTTTCTGTGTATGTTGATTGATGGACAAATATTTCATTTGTGAAATTCTCAATCTATAGGCCAAGAAAATTTTTTATCTTACTAGGATTTTTTCATTTCAGATTTCCTTTTCAAACACTCAACAACTTCTAAAAGCTCTTTAAGAGTGCTAATGTTCAAGTCATCAACATACACAACTATTATAACAAATTTAGGTCTTGACCTTTTTTGTAAAAATGCAAGGACAAAATAAGGTCATTTTTTGTACCTTTTCTTCCTTGATTATCTTAATCCATATGAGGATTCTTAAAGCTTTATAGAAAAAGTTTCTTTCAAACTTTTATATGTTTCAGGCACCTTGATTGCTTCAAGGATTTTCATATAACCTTCATTGTCTAGCTAGACATGACAATTATTCATTATATGCATTCAAGTTTTCATATATTGCCAGATCAAAACAAATCTCATTGCATCCACCATAGGAGAAAATATCTCCAATAATGTCGGGACTTTTGTGAAAAACCTTTATGCCCCAAGGCAAGCCGTACTTGATATTTACGGTTATACTATCGCATAATAATTTATGTGTACCCCACTGACATTATATTTTATGGACTATCAGTCCAAAATGTCACTTTTCTAAGTGAAACAAAGTATACTTGAATTATGCATTTTATTTGGCCAATCATTTATCTGTCCACACTATATGACATATTTGAATTCAAGATCCTCGTCATGATCTATATCATTGAGCTCTACTTCATATCAAAGATATCGTCGATGGTTATTTGATATCGATTCCAATATGACATAACTTATCAAGATCTCTTCATTTTTCATCATTTCAGGTACCTGAACCTTTGTCAAGGTTTTATGAAGTGTTATGTCGTCGTGCTACTTTAAAGCACTTGCCTCATTATCATGGCCATCTTGATCATTTGCTCCTGTCCTTCCTCAAGGAGTTTTATATTTGGAATCGATCGGTCTATCACGCTTCAAGCATATCATAGACTCTGTCCTTCAAGGACTTCTCATTGGAGCATTTACAGTTGAATTACAACATAATGTCAGTAAACTCATCGGGCAATTGATTTGCAACATTATGCAAATGAATTATCTCTTGAACTTCAAGTTCACATTTATATATTATTTTTTTTAACGAAGATCTAGATAATTCATAATTCATCTTTCACATAATTTTCAATTGTCAATTATCTCTCCCCCTAATGTTAGAAACTCTAACATTCATCCCAAGCTCATTTGAGGATTCATCTTTACGTGTGTGGTGGAGTAATTAAATCATAACCGCGCATTCAAAGTTTTAGATGAAAATTATTTGGTTCCTGACCCTGAACCAATTTTGATAGGGGACTTTTGTTGGCTTGATGCGTACAAGTGTTGCTATATGTTAAATAAATTCATCTCATACCAAAATTTCTTTCAAGAGATTTGTTCTCGTAAGCATTGGTTTAGCTATAATTGGAGGCATACAATTTCTGCTAAACCAACCGGCATTATCAACATAATTTTATAATTTGGAACTATGCTCATAATTTAATAATTCGAGCAAATAACCTTACAAAAATCAAATTGCAAGTTGATAACAAACGCACATGTGACCATAGATGCATCTATTAAATCATAATAGTGAACGGTCCACATGGCAGGTGAACGGGCCCATATTCACCTTTTATATGTTCCAAATAATTTCAAGGAATACAATCCCAACCTTAACTGGTTCAATGATAATTTTATCATGAGAACAAGCAACACAAGAGAGTTCTTGAAGAGTATTTTATTTCTTCAATATATAATCATGTGAATTCTCAATTATTTTTTTGCATCATAATATAATCGGAATGACCAACCGATCATGCCAACTGATCTTTATTCCAGTAAACTACTAGTTTACTTTTGTATATGATTCCATCATCAAGTTCATATTTGTATACAACAAACAAGAAGAAAAGGCGGGTAACCTTTTACATAAATATTTATATCCCTCTTCGATTGTAGTAATATGAAGATATTAAATCTTCTCATTTATTATCTCAATATAATCATTTTTATTTTCAATTCCTTCGAAACTTAGAAAGTTTCTTTTGGGACATACTACAATCCCAATATTATTCCTCAGTACCACAATAGCTCTTTAGAGCTTATAATTAATTTTGTGTACTATCAGATATTCCATGACACCATCCGTATGGTGAGCATCTCCTTCAAGGAGAATATTATATTATTATTGTCATGGTCAAAATTATTACAAGCAAGACACATTTCTTGCTTTACTTTTGTCGTACCATAGGTACACAATCAATGACAAATTTGTATTGCGACACAATAATATTATTTTGGTCATGACCACAACCTTTATAGGCAAGAATTACTTCTTTCCTTTGCCCTTTCAGTAGTTCACAATAAACATACCATAATATTTATGACGTATAAACGTACACAATCATTTCTCAAACCTCTCGTAGAAGTGAGTGGTGACATATTTCCAACCATACATGAATATGTTCTTATTCATATTTTTTTTTCTTTCATATTTTGACACATTCACTTTCAAGAATGGTAAACATTCACGATGCTTATTACAAGTCACAATCTTTTCATGAGATGACCATCACCATTTATACGGGTCATTCATTTACATTTGACATATTTACATGACCCACCTCAACATCACTTTGAAAGGTAAAGTGCACCACCACTTTATATTCTTTTATTTTTGATGGAGGATTTATAAAATTTACTAAACTAGGTCCACAAAAATGGAGTGTCAAATGACCTTTCATACCAACTCACAATAACTACTTTCAACCTTTGAAAGACTATGTTGAGATGGCAATAACTTCTTCACCCTTTGAAGGATCATTTTGAGAATTCATAATGTTCTTCATTTAACCACAATGACGATTATTATAATTTTGTCCATCCACGCCCTTATTCATACATTCAATTACTTGTCATCTTTCAGACTTATTATTCATTGCTACCACATTCATATAATAGAATGGAGCAATTGGACGAATTTCAAACTTATCATGTACTGCTACCACATTCGCTTCAGGGAATAGAGCAAATTCAATGGGACGAATTTTCATGACTTTTCATCAAAGCCTTAGTCATCATTATATCATCACTATGGTGCATTGTGACTCAAACTCAATGTCTTGCCCATATAAGGCATGTTAAGCCATAATTCTATAGGACTTGAACTCAATATCTTATTTTCATGGTGCATCAAAACTCAAATTGATGTCTTACCCTCTTAATGCGATAGAACTTGAATCTACTGTCTTACCCTTAAATATTTTTCATTAAGGTGCATCATGTCTTTAACCTGATGTCTTATCCTTTGAGTGCGATGAAACTTGAATCCACCGTCTTACCCTTAATCAACAATATAATAGGTCAAAGACCATCTGATTGGCCATTCAATTCTTGATATTTTAATATATTAAAACAACATCCTCATATTGTCAATCATAACCATGTTTTACTTTGTCAATACTACATAAGTACAAAAGATATTTCAATATCAAAACGAAAATTTGTTAGCACATGATTCACTAATAATTAAGTACTACTTATTGAACTACTAGAGGTCTCATATAAGACTTAATAACAAGTAATTTACGTACTCCAATTCTACTATCAACTAATGAATTAATTTTTATTTTTTTTGAACAAGTTATAAAATCAATCTAAATCACCTCCTTAATTAATCAACCATTTTGGTTCACAAATGATCACTTCCTGATCCATTCTCCTTACCTAAAGAAGTAGTGTGGCCATAGTGCTCAACGAGCAGTACCATCAAAAATTAGATTTGAAGGCAACAATAGAGATTGACTCGTGCTGATAACGTGTTATAAAATCAAACTCAGAACAATATAAATATAAAGAGGAGAAGACAAGAAATATAGATGGAAGAGAGAACTTTACTTCTTAAGTGTGTTCTACAAATGGTGAATGATATCTCTATTTATAGTTTGAGATATCACCCCAAAGGTCATCATGTCAAAAGACCAAACTAGTAGATACATAACTATCCAAAAAGATTCTTATCACCTTGGAATTATACATACATGAATTCAATTAATTCATGAATAAATCAAATGGACAATCCACTTAATTCAATGGATTTATAACAACATATAATTTATATAATTGGCAAATGACAACTTTTTTGTATTCAAATTTTCTCTTAATTAGAAGATCATTCTTTCCTTTTCTCCTCACAACATTTTTTTAAAAAAAACTTAAATGATGTGTTTTACTATTTGATTAATTTATCATTTTTATAAATCAATTTCTTGAAAGTAAATATGAAACAAATTATATATGAAACAATTAAATGAATTGAAAAATAAAAAAGTCAAAAATAATAATAAAAAATAATTATACAACCAAATTGTGAAATTTAAAGTTTGGGCATTATATTATTTTTCTTTAATAATTTTTTTCATATCATTTTTTTGGGTATTTTCGTTCCATTTTCCTTATATATATAAGTGCAATAGTTATTTTTTCCCCATAAATAATCTGTAATTATGCTACAAATAATATAATTGGCAAATGACAACTTTCTTAACCCAAATTTCCTCTTGATTAGAAGATCATTCTTTCCCTTTTCTCCTCATTTTAAGATTTTTTTAAAAGTAATATTTCTTACCATTTGATTATTTTTTCGTTTTTCTATATTAATTTCGGAAAATTATGAAACAAATTAAAAATATATATGAAACAATTAAAATGAACTAAAATAGAAAAGTTGAAAATAAAAAATAAAATAATACAACCAAATTGAAAAATCCAAAGTTTGGGCATTATATCATCCTTCTTTACAAATTTTTTTCATATATTTTGTTATTTTTCATTCCATTTTTCTTAATTCCTTCCACATTAATAGAAGATAATTCTTTTCTTTTTTCTCCTCATAATATTTCTTTCCATTTGACCAATTTGTCATTTTTCTAAATCAATGTTAGAAAATTCAATTTAAAACTAATTAAGACTATATATGGAACAAACTAAATGAATCATTAATAGAAAATTAAACTTAAATTTCAAGCATATTATATGGAATTTTTTCTTTCCTTTTACTTAGTCCTCTCATTTTTTTTCTTTCATTTTCCATTTTCTTCTATCACTTTAATCTGTATATATTGTTTACTTTCTACCTATCATTTATACTGATTTTATTTTACTTCCTTCTAATTTTATGAAATATCTCCCATACTCAATTTTCTCTCTAAAATACTTTATCATTTTCTTCTACAATAAAAAAACGATAAAGAAGATAGAAGAAAAAAATACATTCATATAAGAATCTATGTTTACAAAATATATCATATTACTTGTGACTTCATAATATAGTTTTTACAAGTGTTTTGATTCTCATTAGACCTCATTTATCATTTAGTCATGCTCTGACGTAATCCACCACTTCGACGGTCATCATAACCAAAAAAACTCTTCGATCAACCTCCTCACAACACTCATTTACCATTCAAGACACAAAACACCAGCTATATGAATATGAAATTACCAGGTAGGTGTAACATTTATGCAAAAAGATATAGTGTATATCAATACATGTTATGTTGTATGTCCGTTTATATAGTATTCAAAAGTTAATGGTAAGAAAACTTTTCAAATTCTATAATTAAAGGACAAGGAATAAAACCTCTTAAATTTTGTAATTAAGTGGTGCATATACAAAAATATAACCGCAAGAATTTATTTACAATAAAAATGTATTTTATTGTAAAGAATTGATAACTGAAGCTTTATGTTTATGCTTTAATGAGAGAATTAAATATTATGATTTAATATTCTGTAAAAAACTTTAAAAAATATTTTGTCTTTTAAAGTGAAAAAAAATCTCAAAAAAATCACAAAAAGATTAATAGGATTTCGGGGCTTAGAGAGCGACACGTCACCATTTTTATGTTTCTGCTTGATACATATATATATATTGAACGCAGTAAATTTTTTTACAACTTTGTTTTCTCTATTACAATAATAAAGATATTCTATATGTTTAAAATTCTCATTATCCTCTTTAGTTGCAGGTTAATAGATGAATACAAGGTATTTAGTATTTTTTTTTTTGTGTAAAGAAATAAAGGAGAAAACTTAAGCAATTAAAAAAAATAAAAATACAAATGTTGATTATAGAAAGGTGTCACATCACTTTGTCTATGTTTTGATTTATAACATATATAGATAGATACCTTTCTGATTTTTTAAAAAACAATTAGTAAAAATGAAAAGAAATGAGTGAAAAATGTCAAAAAAAATGATAATTATGAATGCTGATCATAGAGAGGTGTCATATTATCTTGTATATGCCCAATTTTATATGCATATATAGATATACATATATAGATTACCAAAAAAAAAGAAAACAGAAAATAAGAATAGTTGTCTTGCGTCTTGAATGTAATATTATTATGCTAAAAACAAATAATTGCCATTAACATCTCAAAATACAAATAACTCTCTTTACTTTGTATGATACAAACATGTTGTTGATAAACATGATTATGAAAAATATCACACGAAAACATACCTTTCAAAATTTATTCCACTAAATTCAAAACTCATGCCATTAAAATGCACACCTTCAAAAAACATGAGGAAAATTTAAAAGAAAAAAATAGCAGTTTAAAAACCAATTGAAATTTGGAATACTATTAGATTAATATCGAACCCATCAGCTTAGACTGCTTTAGATCTTGTTTTCCAACTTTCAAAATGCAAAAAAAGGCTTCCTTCGATTCCTTCCCCAACTTCGTTCTCTTCTCATTTGTTTGAGGTAACTTTTTTTTCCTACAAAATAAAATTTGCACTATCAGGAAAAATGAAAAAAAATTGCTAAAGATGTTGCAAACTATTTAGTTTTTAATATTTTCGGAGGTTCCTTAAAAAACCTTAATAACCATCTAATTACATAATACTAATTAATTATGGAAAACAAAAGGCATATGTAACTGATATGAATTAAATGGCTTTATTTTTATTAAATAAGGTATAGTATAGTTAATTCTTTAATCAGAAAATGAGGAAAAAATGTTTAAAATCTCACCAAAAATTCAAAAAATTGAGAAAGTAGATAAATAGGAATCTTGGCTTCTAAGAGGTGCCACATCACTGTTTTCACATTCAGCTTTATATATATATATATATATATATATATATATATATATATATAGATTTCATACATACTTAAATGCATCAAATATCCACCAACAAGAAAATATAATGGAAAGAGCATAATAATCTTGACAAATAATTATACAAGTTTTTGTACTATTTTCATGTAACCCAAAATCAAAAATTATCCATAAACACTTAAATATATGCATACTCTTCCGTCAATTTATATGATATTTTTTATTCTTGAAATCAAGCTACGTGAAAGTTAATTAATATTTTTAAAATATATTTTTATTATTATATTAACATAAGAATTGCAACTTATAATGCTTGTTCATAAATAAACCTTCCCACTAAGTTGCAATTCAATCAAAAATACTATAAGTTACAATTCTTATCATGTTAATATATGAAAAAAATACATTTGATAGCTTGAATTTCGAGAACAAAAAATAATCGAATAAATTGATGGAGAGAGTAAAATGAAAAAAAAAGAATTGATTAATTATATTTTGATTTTATTGATTGACAAATAATTTTAAATAACTATTTATGTTTATCCTAAAACTAAAACAATTGATTTTTTATGAGGTTAAATGCATGCATCTTAGTTTAACTTTTTTTTAAGTACGTAATTACTTGAATTTAAATTTAAATTAGTATTAATAGATTTATCTCTATTTGATTTTTGACAAATGATTATTATTAACTATAAAAAAAGGTAAGGAAAATAAATTACTAATTTTAGGACATCATTATTTTTTATTGGAGAATTGGAGAAATAATGCACGCGAGAGGGAGAAATAATGAAATACTAATTTTAGGATATTACTATGTTTATTTTGCTTTGATCTTGTTGTGTTGTTATTTTAAATTTGTGTAATGAAATATATTTAAATTAAAATTAATAATATAAAGTACTCTATATTCTATTACCAAAAAAAAGGGAGGGCAAATAGAAGGTGGGGGTGGAGGAGTGAGAAGAGAAAGGGAGAGATTGAAAAGGCATGGGACCATAAAATGTACTTTTATTTTAGACCCTTCTTCATAAAATAAATGATAGATGTTTGTGTGGTTATAAATCATTTCATTAAGGTAAAATGAACATTTAAAAGTTAAATTGTTATTGTATCATTCTTTTTGGGATGAACTAAAAAGGAAAATCAGTCACTGTTGACATCCCTTAGAAGGCCTAACGTCGCGGTGACTCACAAAAATAATAACTAGTTCAAAATTAAAAGAATTTAAAAGAATAAAAGAAATTTTAAAGGAAAAGGTTTAAAGGGAGTCGCCACCTAATTTTTAGGAAAACTAGGAAACCAATTAATAAAAGATGTCTACGAAACCAATAGATTCTAGGCAAGGGTTCACGTTATTCCTAAGGGAAGGTATTTGGCATCCTTCGGAATCCACAACTGTGGGTCCCGACTGAATTCATTTTTTTTTAAATTGAGGAGGAGATAACACAAAATACAAGTATAATAAACATGACATATAAACAAATAATGAAGTAAAACAATAATATAAGAAACGACCTAAGTTTGCCTAACGTCGATATATACAAAACAATGAATAAAAATATATAATTCGATATTCGAATAGCTTCCTTGGAAAGTAACTTCGGGTACCTGTAAAGACACTTAGTAAAAGTGTTTGTAATAAATAAATATGAATAAACATAAATGAATTAAATAATAACATCCGTCTTATTAACATGAGAGGCTTTGGAAATCGACGGTAATTTCTTCATCGGCCCATTTTAAAAAATAATATATACGAACATAAATTAAATTTTCGTCTTTTACAATGGGGAGGCCTCTAAAATCGACGGAGAGATTTTTTCATTGGCCAATCGAATGTGATATGTTTCCAACACAAAATTAATATTAAACTAAACAAAGAATAAAAATAAAATAACTTGCAACGGCTAATAAAGATGAGAACATAACAATATAACAACAATACTAATTAAATGAGAACATAACAATATAACAACAATACTAATTAAATGATAACAGAAAGTTGCTGGAAATTTTTGGAACAATAATAGAAATTGAAGTAAACGAATAATAAACTATAATGAGAGAAAAAAAAAAGAATTTCAACCGGAAGAATAATACAACTAACAACAATGATAATAGCATTAATAATCTTAAGAAGAAATAACAACTATATATAATAATAATAATAATAATAAAGCAAGGGCATGATGATAACAATAAAAATAAATCAACAACTTAAAAGAAAACAGTGAGTAAGTAATCTACAAATGATAGCAATAATTAATACGAAAAATAAACCTAATCAACAGTGAACGACACATAATAATATTAATAGGAATAACTCAATGAAAAAAAAATAGTGCACAGGTAATCTACAAATGATAATTATTAATAATAATAAATAGCAAAGTAATAACACTAATTAAGAACCACACCATTAAATAATCAAATTAAAAGGGCCAAAATGGAGACAAACAGTGATGTCTTGCCGGAGGAAAACGAACAGTATTTTGATCAGATCTGAGAACTTCGGGACTATGGGTTGATTCTCGCCGGAGTTCGCGGCGGCTTGGTTTCGCGGTTGTGGAACAGTGGTTGTCTCCGGCGTCGCTGGTTGTTGCTCACCTGCAAAAAGGAATGAAAATCCGAAAAGGGGAAAGGGGAAAGGGGAAAGGGAACTGACCACCATCTTTCTTTGGCTCTGGTTCATCGGAGCTTTGAGCTCCTCGCCGGAGTCATTTGTTGCAGCGACTAAAGGGGGAAAAGGGGGATTTTAGAGATGGTTGTTGGTTGTCAGAAATGGCTCTGTTTTGGTTGTGTTCCGATGGTGGTGGCGAGCTTCGATCTCGCCGGTGGATCTGGGAAGAGTGTCTGGTTGGGATTTGGGTCTGTTGGTGTTGGAATCTGGTGGTGAAGGAGATCGGAAAAGGTGGGTGTGGTCGGAGATGGTAGTTTGGTTGGCTGATTTTTGGGTCAAAGAGAACAATTGGGGGGTCTTTGGGTTTGCTGGAGGTTGAAGGTGAAAGAAAATTTTGCAATTTGATTGGGGTTTTTTGGTGGTGGACTGCCGGATTCCGGTGGAACTCAGGTGAGCTTGTTACCGGAAAATTATGAACACTAAAATAATTTATTAAACACTAAAAATCTAAAAATTACTCCTAAAATCTTATCCATCACCCCTAACTTAATGACCAAGTTGTTACTTAAAAAGAAAATTGAAAACCACCAATAGTACAATACTATTATGTTAAAATCGTGTGCCAAAACCACTAACCAATAAAATATCTGTGTATGAAATCTTATCCATATTTGAATGAATTTTTAGACTGTGCAAAATATCAAAATGAATATTAACAAATGTAACGAATAAAATGAATATTAAAAAAAAATGTAACGAACGTAACCAATGGCATGTAAAAAAATGCAATTTAACAAAAATAATGATTTAATTAAAATGAACAAATATTTGAACATATTCAACCGGTTGTAACAAAAATAAGGTAATCAAAATTAACCGATAAAAATCCTAATATTTTGAGAAATAAGGATTATAATCAACAAACTGCATTAAAATTGCAAAACATGTATTTTGAATTATTTAACAAATAAAATATTTTTAAAATATTAACTTAGAAAAATATCAGACCAAAATTTGGTGTCAACAGTCATATAAACTAGGACATGGAGTAACATTTATTCATTATGTAAACAATTATCATACTATGTTTTTACAACTTTTATTTATTTATTACTTGATGTAATACATACATGCAACACACTTACACTAAGCTAGTATTAAATAAAATGGATCAAACTAAAAATGGAATTTATTTTTGTATAATGTTATTGCCTAAATACTTAAAATTATTTAAAAGAGTACATGTTATAATTCATATTAATTAAAGGTCCCTTTTTGACATTTTAAAAATTATATGAAATAATCCAACTCATTTTTGGCTACTGAGTTAATATCAAGAAGTTTATTATATCATTTAAAATTTGAAGGGAGTATTATTTTCCAAACCCAAAATGTTAAGAGGGTAAGTGAGTCTTTTTCTTTACAAATTTGATAAAGTACTATATTTCACAAAAATCCTAAATTGAGTGAAGATAATAAATAATGGGTAAACTACATAAATCCACTACTTTTGGTCCTAATTACTAAGATTCACGATAGTTTGTAATATTATTTTTTATATCATATTTTGGCCTCGAGATACATGTATCATTAATGGCGAGATACATGTATCCATCAGTTTTAAAAGTCGAGATACACGATTTATTACTTTGGATTAAAAGGGGTGTAACTTATTTCCTTAGTTAAAGGATTAATTGATGAATAATTAACAACCCAGACGGACTTACAGGATCCTTGCGTATCAACTCTAACAAGTTTACCTAAACTAACGAAATCTTAAATCATAGTAATTTTGTAATTGTAAACTTCATCTTCTTCATCAATTCCTTCCTTTATATCTGAAAGTTTCAAGTTTTTTTTTTCAAATGGCCAATAATTATGCTTTGTTTCATAATCGATTTATATCTAATTGTCAAGATTTTGAGGATCTGAAGTTTCACAACCCAAGAATTCTTCTTCTCCGGTAATTCTAGTGTTAGCTCTGTTTTTAATCTGATTTTCGTGTTTTTAGTAACTAAAATTAGAGTTCTGATTTTATCAATGGTGAACATGACTGTATTGCTGAGACATTATGGTACAAGGATTTCAGATACAGTATTCGTTGATTATAAAATCGATGGTATATTCTTTTGAAGAATAATGACATGTACGACGATCTCATTGAAGCAATCTCAACACAACTACATATAGATCAAAGTCGAAAAGTTATAGAGAATGAAAATTCAACGACAATGAAAATTCAACGATAATGGAAATTTGAAACGAGATGGGAATGCATATGTTTATGGAATTAAAACGTTGTAATTCTGAATTTGGGCTCTATCTGCTATGCATAACGACGATTGATCATAATCTTGATTCTATTCGTGATGGTCAAATAGTTTTTGAGTCAGATTCTTCAATTTCCAAAAAAGAAATTAATGTTTAGATACGTTATATGGTTCGTCTTTTGTCTATTGTATTGACAGTGCTATTCATCTTATTTGGAGATTAATGCTGATGTATTTAAAATTTGCATATTGTTGAATTTGATTTTTCTATACTGTTTAACTGCGTGTTATGTATAGTATTGAAAGATACATTAAATTATACAACCATATCTGTAGTATGTTGTCAAGCCCCAAACTCAAGGGCACAACTGGCACCTAATGTCAAAACTTGGGCCTGAGCCGATCCTGCTGAACCATTTGTTAATAGCACATAGAAGCCACACATAGTTAAGAAAACAAACGAGTATATCTCGACTTAAAAATAAGCCCTTGGCCGACAAGGCCCCTGTCAACAACTCTATAAAGAATATAACTACTCCCACAGTTCATATAAAAAAAATAGCCAGTTATCACATAAATTTTGTTTGGGCCGTCGAGGCCACCATGATATCTAGGAAAACGTAAACCCTATATGAGCCGTCAAAATCGCCATGATCTCTATACAAAAGCGAAGAAATGATATGTATCAATACAATAAACCAAACCATCACCAATTCACAATGAAAGCTATACCAAAACGACGAGCTCGCGACGTAGGGCAATTTTCGTTAGAGAACCAAAAAGAGATCATGAACATACAAGTATGATTTGAGGAGTAATTCTCTAATTTTTGTGTGTTTCTTACGAGCTGGAATAAGAAAAAATGAAGAAGATGCTATTTTTTAAAGTTCCACCGACCTAGGGGACCCACTAGCCGCCTCTGTTGCGCAGTCGGTACAAAAAAGTGAATATCTCTTTATTCTGATGTCGTATGAACGAACGCTTTGATGCGTTGGAAACTAGACTCGTAGACCATCGATTTGATAGGTTGTGGGCCCTCTAACTCTCTTCCGCGACATTTGAACTAAATTTAAGAGAAATCTTTAAAAAGAAACTTGTGATAACTTTCGCCAACTTTTATTTCTAAACTCGCTTAACTTCAAAAATTAAGATACGACCCTTAAGAACTTAAAATATGACATACCAGATTATTACTGCTTTATTAATTACTCTTCATCTTGCCACGAAAATACGAGTTGAGTTAGAGCTTCAAAAAGTCGGGGTGTCACATATGTGTTTATTCATATAAAATGAAATAGAAGTCAATATACATACATAAAATTAAGAAACATATTATAAGTTAATAAACTATTTCTTAAATACATGAAGAAAATTAAGAAACACAAGATAGTGAGATACATAGGACATTTATATACGTCTATCAAAAATTGAATACATAGAAGAATGACTGATAGATAGAATAATAACAAATACTTATAAGAATACAAATACATTAAAAAAAATGTTGATACATAATACATTTAGATAAGACTGACAAACATCAAATACATATAAGCATAACATATATATAGGACATCTAGATATGTCTATTAATAATGTGATACATATAAAAAACATCAAATTTCTAAAAAATACTCTAATATATATGATATATACATTAATAAATTGTAATGGTTGAATAGTTACAAACGTCTAAATATAATGTTATGTTCCATAATCGATTTTAATGTAGTAATGGAGAAATGTGTTGGAGAAGACAAAGGATGAGAGAGAATGTGGTGGAGTAAGATAATTATTCAATATCATATTTAAGAAATATGTGTATTTGATTAAGTATTTTAAAATATATGGTATAAATATTAAAAGTGGTATTATGTGTAATTTTTTTAAATTAAAGGTAAAGTAAATATATACGGTAGTAAAGTATGTTAGTTAGGTAGTTTTTCATAAATAAAACTAAACAATATGGATTGTGGTGAAGTGATAAATACTCTTTCATCTTTAATATGAGATCTCGGGTTTGAGCCACTCATAGTACGGAATCGCCTTTATTAGTGAACGTTTTACCCCCGATCGGACTCTAATGTAGCTAGCGAACACCGAGTACGGAATTAAAAAAAATAAATTAAATGACTTGGGTACATAGAGTGACGCTTTGAGATATTTCCATTGCATTCTTGTAAAGCCTCAACCGGAAAATGAAGGCTCTGCTTCGGCAGTGTCTCTCCAAAGAGAAACTGTTGACGAACACTATAAATACCACTTCTTCTTTACAGCTACGAATTAGGGTTCATAATTTCAATACCAGTAGATCTCTTTTGCTTCTAAACCTAGACGGATTCTGAAAACTACTCACCTGAAACACTCTCTCAATTCCAAAATCCGCAGAAATCACGCGCATTAGGTATTTCTCGAAGCACATTTACGGAATTGGATGAATGAATTCGCATCTCATTCGAGGTTTTCTTCTCAATTGATCGAATTTACTGTAAATTTCCGCATACATTTCTCATTTTCTTAATATATTATCCGATTGTTCCTCACAACAGTAAAGCTTTTTAGCGGGAGGTGAAAAGTGAACTGATTTGAGGTTTTGAACATGTTCATTTTGATATTGTATCTCGTTGATTATTAGTCAAATTTTTTAATTTAATGTGCTTGCAATCGCAGCAGAAATTGTTCATTGCATACATTTTCTGAATTTCAATCTCCTCAGAAATCACGCGCATGGGGTAAATTGTGATTGTATATCGTAAATTTCCGATGAATTTGTCATTCTTATGATTTTTTTTTTTTTGATTTTGCAAGTATTTCATTTGTCCAACAGGAAAGTTTGGAAATTTGAAGGTAGCTCAAAGTCAAAATCAAAATCGGAAGTCAGAGGATCGAACTTTAGTGTAAAGATGTTTAATTAATCTTCGATTAAAATTAGAGAGATTTTTGTTTTTATGCGCTTATGAATTGTGATTGCAGAAGAATTTGAAGAACGTCATGGAGTTTTTTTACGGTAGCAGTAATGATATGCAAGCTTCCAATGTCCATTCCTTCGACGGCAATGTTTCGCCGATCAACGCTCAGAACTTCATAGGACGAAGCCGTTTCTATCCTGGATCAAAAACTCCGATCCTCGATCCTTACACTTCTTCAGAAAGTACCGGTAGTTCTTCCAATAAAGTCTCTCCGCTAGCCCGATACCTTTGTCCCGGCTCGCCGGTGCCATTTATTAGCGATTCTTCGAAGCACCGTTCTCTGGTCAGTACTAGCAGTGGAAGCAGAAGCGGTTCCAGCGGCGGAGTTTCCCGTTCGCCTCTAGCTTCACTAGAGAACATTGAGATTCCGCTGATGTTCAGAACTCCGGTGAAGGTCGAAGAGGATGTGGTAGTCATGGACGGTATTCTGGTTGAGCCGAAACATGGTCCGAGAGCTAAATTGTCACCGTCGACATCAGATTCAGGTGGACGGTTGGCTTCGTCGACATCGGGAAATGACAATAGCTTTCATAAATCGGAAGCTTGTCGGTGGTGGGAGGATTCCGGCACTTGCCGCTTTGGTTCCAAATGCCGGGTCTCTTTCTTCTCTCCTTTCAAAGAAATATGATCCAAATGCTTGTGGAATATTCGTGCAGTCATGTACGGTTGAGATCAACTTTCTAATTTTGACAGTGATCTCAACCACAAATTTTCTCATTAGTCAACTTCACTAAACTCCACAACTCTTACCAGTTCTAAACATTTATTATTGCTTCAATTAAACAGTTTGTACACGGGAAAGAAGATTTACGCCCAACTGCTTTCGCCAACAGAAATCAATCTGAGGTATTATTAACAATTGAACCAAATGTATTTACCGTTGATTTCTTTTTCTCTAATGAGATAATGCATCCATTAAAATTCATGGTGATCACTTTCACATGGTTATGTTTGTAGGCACTGCTCTGCAGATCATACAGTTCGGGACCATCTTCTTATGGACCAAGGGGCCGATCTGTTCATCAGCAGGTCCATCCAGCCGCGTCTCCAGCAAAAGCAGCAGCAGCAATGTCCACCCCAACTCCTACTGCTACTACCACTCTTAAAGTGCTTACTAAAGACAAAGAGCCCTCAAGCAGCGACAGTAGCACCACTTCCACCCCCACCAGTACTATCTCTTACACTGACTGGTGTCCCCTGGATGATAATATCAAGGTTACTTTGCCTTCTTCTGGTGAAAATTGTGCTTCCAGGGAAGATGTTGATGCTCATATACAGACTGTTCTCTATGGCCCTTCTGGAAGGAAGAGATTGCCGGTATTCATTGACTTAGATGAGGAGTAGATAGCCATATTAACAAGTCTCAGTTCAAGCCATTAATTCTCAATAAAGGTAATCAAGAGCTGTTAGTTACTTCGTTGTGTTCAAAAAGGGTTGTAGGTGCTTTTGTTGTGTTGCAGATTGGACATCCTGAAAGTACTATCATAACCAAGACAATACTCTCAAATAATATCTAGTATATGAATGGACAACTGTGCATATGTCATACAACATAGAATTGCTGATAGTATTTTGCCTGGGACATGGAATAAAACAGGAAATATACCAATAGTCGATCGAAAGTGCAGGGGTCTTGTTTTTGAATTGCTTTCCTGAATGTTGAGCTTTTGTTTCAAATTGGTAATATGTAATTCAAATTGTGGCATCTTGACCATTAAGGAAGAACTAGGATTTAAATTCATATTCAAATTGTGATATCTTGACTATTGAATTGACTCTGCAGAAACTTATCGTTCTAGCATTTGAAGCCGGTATAAAGTTCACAACATGTAGCTTTAAATTAGTAAACTCTGTTGATAATAAAATCAATTTCTATGGGTTTAGTAGCTCAAGTGCGTAGGTTTACATAGAATTGCTGGTCGTCCTTACAGTGTTTTTAGCTATAAAACAGTCCTGAAGGTTGGCGTTTATGGGGAAAAGAGGTTCAGCCTTCAGATCCGTCTTTTATTGGACATAATATCCAAAACTAAACACACACATTTACCTATGTGAGTTATTACTGTAATGTAGTAGTTTGTTAGCAGTAATTATTATTCTTAATGTGACGTTTCCCAATTTCTTTTCGATGTTAGCCTTGGTTTCAGTCATCCATTTGAATTTCGCCTCTTGTGGCTAGCAAGTTCGCCGTTGCTTTTCGAGGGTGTAGGCTTGTTAGTGTTTATTGTTGTACTAGCCGTATTATTCTTGCTTATATTATCTATGATCATTTGTTTAATGTGTATCGATGTTCCTTTCTTATAAGCTTTGCACTATTTTCTTTGTTAGTTGCTATGTTTTGTACACTATTTTCTTCTTCTTTGTACTTGGATTTGTTACTTTTGTGTTGAGGGTCTTTTGGAAACAGCATCTCTAACCTCCACGAGGTAGTGGTAAAATCTACGTACACTCTATCCTCGCTAGACCCCACTTGTGGGATTTCACTGGGTATGTTGTTGTTGTTGGGTAGCAAGTTTGCGTATCCTTTTAAGGAATATCCATTCTCAGCTGTTTAAATAGCTCCTCAATAAACCTGATTCTCTGCTCTTCGTCACCAAATTGGCTGAAAAGATTAAGGATTCATTGCTCTGGTTTGAGCTGAAATGCCTATTTGTTCTTTTTTCAGTTTTCATAGAAGGAGGGGACTCATGAATTATGAATAGGGAAAAGTAGATGGAAGAAGAGGGGATGGATGACCATTTTTCTGCAACCTTAATCTCAAAATATCTCAATGTTTGCTCTCATATATCGTAACTGGGACCTATTGATATATCAAGCAAGAAGTTTCCTCTGGTCGAAGCTGAAAGCAAGCAAAATCTCATTGGTTACAAAATTTTCTTTGGATAAAAGGATAGTTGGCATTATCCATAATCAATATAGAAGACAAAAGAGGCCAAAAAACTAAGTGGCCATGAACATTCTATATTTTGTTGGGAGTTGAATTTCGAAATTTCATGTTTGGCCATAAAATTTCGAAATACAACTTCAATTTGAATTTTGGGATTTAAAAAATATCAAAAGGTTTTTTTTCACTTTTTCATTTCAAATCACATAAAAATTTAAAAACAACTTCTATTTTCATATGTCATTTTTCACTCTAAAAATAATTTTTTTGTCCAAATTTCACAATTTACTTGGCCAAACGGGCCAAGTTCACCCGCATTCTCGTAAAAATACCTATTTTCCTTTTGAATATATGTCTATTTTAAAATCATGAATTGCGTTTGTGTCTTGTCAAATTATGATAATTGAAAGGAAAAGGATTGCTCACCTCCCAACGGTAAAAAAGATGTCAACATGTCCTCGTTATTGCATCGAAAATAATTACACACTACACCACAACCACATAAATAGACTATTGAAAAAGACGACATAACAATGGAAGATGATAAAGTTTCGTTTGCTCAAACACCAATTCACTATCTAAACAAGAACCCAATAATAGGGGTAATGTACCAAAAAAGTGACCAATTTTCCCTTTGTACATGCCTATACTATAAAATTCAGGGCAAAGACTCCTACAAAGTATTATTTATAGTACTGGACTACTTGCTAGCAGTATCTATTATACAAACTTAGGTATAATATCATCGATGCAAAAACTATGGTCTATGCTACAACATTCCAATGAAATACCTAATACGTAAAATTCAACCATTTCAAGTTGCAACATTCTAATGAAGCGAAGGCGCTTTGATCAAGAGCTCTGACCCTCTGAGGTCCAATCATCATTATTCATTGCAGTGTGTCTATGTACAAGATTTAGCTTACGTTTGACCATAGTTTTTAAAATATTTTGGTAAGTCTTTTTTGAGTGAAATTTTACCATGCCTTTGATGTTATATATTTTGGGAGAAATATTTGACTTTTTTAAAGAAATATGATTATACTCATAATTCTAAAAATTAGTAAAAATACTCATAAGTTTGTATTATGATTTTATAATGAATATGTTTCACGAAAAGTCATGACAATGAACACAATCGATATGAATCTGAAAAAAGAAGAAGGAAATAAAATAAAAATACCATTGATTTGTATACAAAAAACTACTATTACTTGTAGTTGGAAGTAACTTTGGAGATCAAGCTAGGATAAAAATCGTATAAAATATGTATATAACTATATGAATTTAGTACAACGAAATTCAGTCCAACACTATAAATGATAGATATTTTTATAAAATATAAAAATTTGGGATAATTTTTAAAATTTTAAAAGTTCCCAAAAAATAAAATTTGGCCCAAATACAGTTTTTTTTCTAGTATTAAAAATTTGAATTATTTATCAAAAATATTTATCAAATAATAAAAAAATTTATGGCCAAACAAGATTTGCCAAGTTTTTTCACAAATATGGGTCCTTAGTATTTTCCTAGTGGTCTGTGCTAGATGGTGTAAATTTGCACCTGTTAGTGTCCTATAAATATTTTGTTGAGGGTTCCTTGCGATTTTACTAGGGGTGTCAATGGTTAGGTTCGGTCGGTTATTTTTTTAAAATTGTACCATCTCAATCTTTCGGGTATTTTATAATACATAACCAAAATTAGATTTTTTAAACAATCCCAATCATATCGGTTTCTCTTCGGCATCGGTACGGTTCGTTTAATTTTTGATTTTTTTCTTTTAAAATATCACCTCAAAATATACTACTATTTAAAAATTTCTTTCGCAAATATGTTCTTGAAGAAGCACTTTAATTCTTCACCAAGAAGGCAAGAATTTAAAACTTTATAGTTGTATTGTTTGATCTTAAACATTTAATAGGAGTATTTGCATAGATTTTGTTGTATTGTTTGATAGAGTATGTATTACAGTTTTTTTAATTTTTAAACCTAATTAAGTAAAGGCTAATTAAAGAGCAAAGACCCAAAGTCGTCTAGTCACCAGAGGCCTAGGACCTAGGTTATATTTATATTTGAAAAATGTTATAAAATATATTTATATATTAAATTTAACATATTGTTAATATATAAAATATATTTACATACATGTAAGGTTATTCCATTCAGTTAGGGAATTTTTCGGTTTTTTTCATAAATTAAAAAGACCATCCCAATTGTTCGGGACGGTTATACGCTTAAATAAAAGTCCACGATTTTATTGAAAAAATAACATAAATCGATTTGGTTCGGTTAGGTTCGGTCGGTTTTTCATATTCTTTTGACACCCCTAGATTTTACTATATAGTAGATCAAATTTTAGTAGGCGTTTGTACATAAATTTGGTTAAAACTTGAAAAGAGAGTATTTTAGTTGAAATTGAAAAATGGTACTATTTAGAAGTTAAAGTTGTGTTTGGACATTCATTTTATTTGAAAAAAATATTAAAGTCTTGTGAGTAGAAAAACTAATCTTCCACTATTAGCAAAAAAGAGGTATAATCGAGTTTTCTCCTTTTTCACGTAGGAGAGTTAGGGGTCGAAATAGTTCCCTCATTAGCAATAACCAACCTAGAAGAATGTCAGCCCTCGAGAACAGGATCACCATGTGTTGTTGTACCTCGCCATAGGAAATAAAAGTTCCCGTTGTTCACAATACATATAAACTTTTTCACATACTCACATAAAAAGGTGTTATAATAATCCAAAGTTCTTGATAATAAACTTCGAAGAAAAGTTAGGAGGAAGTATCACGATTCTTGACTTTTTGGCCTTGATCTTGAGAATTCTTCTTGCATGACTGATCTTTGGACACCGTAATATCCAAAAAAATTTGAAGCCACCATCAAATGGTGTTGAGTAATAAACTTCTATATAAAATTAAAACAAAATATCAGAATATAGTTAAAAGAAAAAAAATGGTCTAGAGAGTACTCGAGACTTGCAGGAGAGATTCCATAATCCAAGAATAATATATTTAGTAACACATTTAACTACAATGAGGACAAACCTTTCAATCCAACCTTGATTGTTGTTGTCATCCAAACTTATTATAATAGTGTTCTTCCCCTGACTAGTAAGATTTCATGAGAGTATAGAAAAGCATTAGGTGGTCTAAGAAAAGGATCTGACTAAACTTTGTAGCCAAAACTCAAGGATATGCCGTGACCCTCCAGATGGATGGGCCGGGCCAACATGGACCATACATAGCTGGTAAATATGGAAAAATTGAATGATATTCTCATCGATCTCGATATCTCCAAAATTGAGTACAAAGAAATAAATATACACAAACAAATTATTGGGTTTCAAAAAATTAATGCTCCTTAGGGACAAGTACTCGTACTTTATTCCTCGACCGTTTGCAATTGATCAGAATAATAGGGATGTCCTTCTCACTTATCAAAGAAATGTAAGTGTGGACCAACCTATATCGATTATCAATTTGGCTTCTCACTCGAACTTTAGAGTCATCGTCGAAATCAAAAGTTTTGGGGACTATCGTACCGACTAAAGGCTTAAGTACCTAGGTGTCACCTCTTTCGTATTTCTTTATGTCGCTGTCGAGAAAAGAAAATTTGTTAAAACTCGAAGAACAAGAAGACATAATTGACAAAATTTGTGAAAAAATTAAGATAACAAAGTTTGAAGATGAGGAAATATCAAGATTCGAAGAAGAAAAACTCTAAAGATTTAGAGAAATGAAGTAAAGTCAGAGATCATGAAAATTAGAAAATGATGTGAAGGCCTTTATTAAGGCAAGAGAAAGAAATCTTAACTACCTCGATCAATGTGTCATTTTCAGTTCAATATCTAAGCTACACGTGGCAAACACATTTCAGTGAGTGGGCTCAATGTCCTTTCGAGTGATAGAATACGTTTCAATAGCTTCCTTGCTAAAGTTTTGAAAATATTCCTCTTCTCTGTCATAACTAGCATCATGTTCGAAAAATGGGGGGCGGAGGGGGGGGGCTATATGTATTGGGGAAAATGACTTATACAAGAGGATGCATGAGGGTGGACACATGGCATTGTGATGATGCCTAGAGCTGACATGGTCTAAAGGATCAAAGAAGAAGTATCAATAAATATTTTCGAGACTAGTCGTTTAACTTTATTCTATCTCATTACTGAGTTTACTAGATGGTCATTATTGGGAAATAAGGTGAGAACTTGTAGCTGAAGTCAGTGTAGGACTCGTGTTCCGAAGACAAAATAAAAGGACAAACGGCTAGACATGTCAGATATATTCGTACGAGATCTCATAAATTAAAGAGGAATATTAACCGACACACGTAATGATATTCCTAGGTGAAGATTTTTCGTCAAACGTAGTACTTTATGGCTCGAGTGGAGTTTTTCTATTGACTGATGTATTATCCTTGGTGCTTATAAATAGTAGTTTTTATTTACCTATAAAGGGCTAGATTCTTGATAGTACTAAAGTAATACACTGATATTCTTGTGCTCCATATTTTCTATTATTTTCATATTCTTTGCTCTCAGATACTTAGATCAAATCATCTTGGAACGCAAATTTAACTGTGCCATTTTCTTCGTAAACACAATCCTGACTCAACTTACCAAAGAGAAAAAGAAAGAAAGAAAAATAATTAAAAACTTGGTTTATTTTATTGAGTATCCTTCTTTTATCTGCACAATTTGTGTAATTTAGAAAAGAAAATCATTGGAAAAAAAGAGAAGGGAACGCCTTCTATTTGTTTAGGGTGGGCGTCGTGAACTCTGATTCGATTTGGATATTCAATCTCATTACTGAGATGCTCAGTTGACTCCTTAACCTTGATAGAAAAATAATTTATTCTAAACAGATTATAGTTTACGGGTCCAATTGAAAAAAAAGAAGAAGAAAGAAAGCACAATCCAAGAATTCAAATATTTTCCTAATACTTGTGTTGTTGAAAATAACTTACATTGCAACTCTACTCTACACTCTACATTATGTATCACCTAAATATATGATTCAAATCTTACTTTCCTCATTTCATTCTCTGTATTCTTATTGGCATGTCTCCTAATTAAACTTCCCAAAAGGAAAAAAGAAAGAAAAAGAAAACAAAAAAGCACTTGGTTTGCTTTATTGATTGATTATTCTAATTATTTTTTTTTGTCTTTTTCAAATAAAGAAAACCATTTGAAAAGAAGAAGAAAGAAAAAATCCAAAACATTCTTTTCTTTTGGCCCAAATGAAGAAAAAAGAAAGCCAGCCCAAGCATCTCTTTTCCCAATCCATTTAAAATTATTTGGGTGGTTCCAAAATTCAATTGAGATAAATAAAAGCTTCACAAATAGTCAGTCACACTTACACACTCAACTTCATTATTCTAGATCTTTGAAAATGGCGGGCGAAGAAAGTTCACCAGATTCCGGTGTCAAAAATATTATCGAATTGGAGGGACAATGGAGGCTATATGAGGCTTACAATGAGCTGCACGGTTTGGCTCAAGAGTTCGACACTCCATTTGATGCACCAGCAGTTCTGGTAGTGGGGCACCAGACGGACGGAAAAAGTGCACTGGTGGAGGCTTTAATGGGGTTCCAATTCAATCACGTCGGTGGTGGAACCAAAACTCGCCGACCCATTACTCTTCACATGAAATACAACCCGGAATGTGACACTCCCCTTTGCCATCTCTTGTCTGACTCTGACCCCTCTGTTTCTCATGAAAAATCTCTCCAAGATATTCAGGTATCAACCTTATATGTGTTCAACTTGTTAGGAGTAGTGGAATTAAAAGTTATTTGGTTAATGCGTCAAAAAGTTTTTCGTAAACTTTTTCTGATTATATTGTCACTTGTAGGCATATATTGAGGCAGAAAACATGAGATTGGAGAAGGAAACATGTCAGTTTTCTGCAAAAGAGATAATCATCAGAATAGAATACAAAAATTGCCCCAACCTTACTATTATTGACACTCCAGGACTTGTTGCTCCAGTACCTAGTCGGAAAAATCGGGCTTTACAGGTCAAATTATTTTCCACGATTTTGAAAATTGTGTAAATATGAAAACACAATTATTTGAGGCTTGAGACCGTATACATTGCAGGCTCAAGCTCGTGCAGTGGAGTCGTTGGTCCGAGCCAAAATGCAGCACAGAGAATTCATTATATTGTGCCTTGAAGATTGTAATGATTGGAGCAATGCAACTACGAGGAGGGTAGTAATGCAGGTACTGCATGTTTTATCCTAATTTTGTTAAAGGTGCACCTGTAAGTTATAGCCTAAAGTTTGTAAAATGTTTTGACTACAATATGATATGTGCTGGTAAAAATGAAGGTAAAACTCCTTTCTGTATGCTGAAATGGTTAAAATAAATCTATAAAGATTGATGCTTTTCCATGTCACCGTGTAAAACACAGCGTGTTCAGATGTTTGTGTGCTCTTGAGTGTTCTCTACTACATATTTACTTTTTTCATGTGTGGAATCGTATAACAGATTGATCCGGAGCTCTCAAGGACTGTGGTTGTTGCAACAAAGCTTGATACCAAAATACCTCAGTTTGCACGAGCTTCTGATGTGGAAGTTTTCCTTTCCCCACCAGCCAGTACACTTGATGGATTTATGTTGGGTGATTCTCCCTTTTTTACATCTGTCCCTTCTGGGAGAGTTGGTTTTGGACCTGAATCAGTTTTCAGATCCAATGATGAGTTCAAACAGGTTCAATTTCTGACCTCTCAAGCCTCATATGGCAGATGCCTTTCTTTTTCTATGAGAAAGTTCGGTAATGGGGAATGTTACTTGAAATTTTTGCTGCATGGTTCAGTGAAAAACAAACTGTATTTCAATCTTGATTCATTTTGGCATTTCATAGGATTACTGAGTGTGACCGGGCTTTCTTCAAGTTAACTCCTTATCCTGTGGTTGGGAGGGCTAAGGGTGAAAAATCCATGTTGACCAAGTAAAAGATCATTAAGTATCCAGTAGAAATTTGTGATGCTTTACCTTATGCCAATTGATTTTGTTTTTTCGGCTCTTCACAAAAACAATGCCCAAAGGAGAGTGCAAAATTGACTTTCAGTTCCGTGATTGTATCAATAACATTGTTTGTAGAAGAACAGAAAGCATAGTGTACAGCTGGAAATTGGTGAGTGTGCCGTTGGTCAATTACCTAATCCAATTGTAAAGAGCACAAAAGCTCTTAAATATTCAGTCCCAACTATTTCTTCAGGAGTACAACAACCATTTATGTTAAACCTGTGATGTGGCTTGTGTGCCTTTGAAGAGATTCTTGCAGCTGGGTATGTTATCTGCATCCATGTTGGTGGGATTCCATTCTGTGGTGCAATAACTTGAGAATCACTAGATAGAATGCATGTTATATTACATTCTGAGAAAGCCTATTCCCGTTGGTTCTGTATACCAAGTACTCCTTGGAGAAGAGTTATCTCCTTGTGTCCTATATGGGTCACGGACTCGAGCCACTGATGTTTGCATTAGGGCAGACTGTCTACATCACACCCCATCTCTGGACCCTGCATTAACGCATGATGCTTCTTGCATCAAGCTGCCCTTTTGATTGGTAGTCTTCTGCTTTTTTTTTTTGTTTTGATAAAGTAAATTTAATTAATATGGGATAAATCCCGTTACAACCTGTATGCTGAAAATTAAAGAACCTACACCATGGTATGTTTATTTAAAAATGACACCCAATCTTCTATACAAATATGAATCTCATGGGTGCACCAAAAATTAACTAAGAATAGAAGGTTATTTCTCAAGTGTACAAAATCATTTTCCATCCCCTTGAAAGCTCTTTTATTTCTCTTTCCACAAGACCAAAGCATGATGGCTAGCGAAGCAACGTTCCAGGCCTTGCATCTTCCCTTCTTCTAGATTACCAGCAAATTCAGGATTATTGTATCACTTCAAGTGTATTACCTTATTACAGGAGCTATTTAGATCTTGTTAGCTGCAGTTTAAAATGTTTGTAAATTGTAGATGAGCCTGAATCAACTATAACTAGATCTGATGAGCTATATATTTGAGATGGACCTTAACTATTAAAAATAAAAAAATTATAAGAATCTGTTTGACAGGTATACCTTATACCACTATGATTCAATGTTGAATGTAGATGAGTAAAGCTAGGTTGCAATGTCCTGTGGACAGTGGAATACATCATTATTGCTGTGATTGACAGGCTATTTCATCAAGGGAGGTGGAAGATTTAGTAGCATTGGAGGAGAAGTTGGGTAGAGCACTTTCAAAGCAGGAAAGAAGCAGAATAGGTGTTAACAGCCTTAGGCTGTTCTTGGAGGAGTTGCTCCTGAAAAGGTACATTTCTTTTTTTTTTTTCCTCCTTTCTTGTATGCCTCAAGTCTTTCATTTGATTCCAAAATTTTAACCTTCAAAATGTAATGTTACCCAGGTACATGGATAGTGTGCCATCAATAATTCCCCTCCTCGAGAAAGAGTACCGGAGCAGCACTAGAAAGCTGAGTGAATTAGATCAACAACTCAGGTTTGCAGCTACTCTCTTAGGCTGGATAACACAGAAGAAACAATTTAAACTGACAGTGATGCATATTGCATTTTAACTGTTCATAGAGGGATCTATTGTCATTTTTCCTGGCAAGAAATATTTAATGTATCTTCGTTCTCTTTATATACTTTCCAAATTTGATGTGTATTCCATTGTTCCAGCTCTTTGAATGAAGCAAAACTGAAGGAGAAAGGAAGAACTTTCCATGATCTATTTCTGACCAAGGTGTGAAGTTTGCCCCAAACCAATATATGCCTAAATTCTATCTTCATCACATAATATCTTTTTTCATTTATGTTGAGGGGAAAGACCATCCTTCAAGTGGTCCGCATTTAGTTTATACACTGGTCATGTTTCTTTTGCTTGCCTAATGGTTCTTACTGTTCACAATGGTCTTACCATTAGCTCATTTTAAAAAGTTACGTGGCGTCGTTTTAGTAGATAAGCCACCCTAACTGAAGTTTTATTGTTTCTCAGTTGTCACTGCTGTTGAAAGGAACGGTTATTGCACCACCAGACAAATTCGGTAAAATTATGTCCCAGCTTGGTATTCTGATCTATAAAGGCTGTATCTTTTAAAAGCGTTACCTGATGTTGATTTCAGTTTTAGCAAATGAAAATTTCTTTCTTGACATAAACCAAGAGTGACCATATGTTCTTTACCTTTTCTTCTCCTTTAGGATGATCATTTGTCTTTCTATGGGGATGATTCTTTAATCTGGAGTTAATTGGAAGTGTAAATCATTTTCTGCATAGTAGTTTGCCTACAATTTTGCATCTTGGAATGTCATTTTCATAAAATTGAAGATTTTAGACGTGTAGACTTTCAGCAACGAGAAGGTTGGAAATGCAAAATTAAACTGACTATGTGGAGCACTAAATTTTAGAGGTTACGCTGTTCGTTTCTGTCCCACTTTATTCAGTCTAGTACTAAGTTTTTAGTTTTCAAGAATTCCCAACTTAACACTATTAGCTAGATCCATTTAGTCTAGATGGGTCTCTTTTTCTGGCTTTATTTTGTTGCCTCAAATTTCACTTTGTAATTCTTATGTTTGAAGATTCTACTGTCTTCTCACTTTTGATTCCACAACCAACTAATCGTTCCTACTCAGTGAACAGGAAAAATACGTGTAATAACTATACCAGCTTGAAGATCAGCTGATTCTACACCAGAATAAAATAGCATGTCAAAAAGTAATCACAAATTTTGAAAGGCTTGTGTTCCATCGATTAAGGTCTCAAAAGAACTTGAACAAGCAAGCAAAACACAATATTTAACTCTGAGGAGGCCTACCTAGTATAAGCAATTAAAAATTCTATAAATTAAGCTATGACTTAACTCTTAAGTTTTGTTTAATTGGTGCGTCTACCTTAGCAAATGTTAAGCTGTTAGAGAGGGGACATATTATATTTATTTTTGTTAGATGTGCAACACGTTCCATCACGTGCAGGCATAATTCTTTTTCATGGGTTAAGTACTTAGTAGTTTGTTTTACCTTATAAAAAAAGTATTTAGATGTTCATTTTGATAACGGGTGGCAGTTTGAATTGAACTAAACACCTTTGCCTGCTTTGAGATCATGAAAATAAAAAAGGACCTTAGACGTAACCTCAAAAAAGTAACTCATGAGATGAGAACTATCAAAAACCATACAAAGAGACTTACAGCCATATCCTCAACCAATGTCGAATTCACATCATATTAGAGTCAGACCCATCCCTAATGTTGAGTTACCCAAAGTTGCCAAAGTTGGACCCCCATGTTACGTTATCCATGTGTGAGATGTTTTAGTGTTCGTGGAGGGGTGGAAGGTAAACGAAAGGGTGTTAGAGTTCCGCATTGGTTGAAGGTATGGGCCATAGTATCTTTATATGGTCTTGGACAAGTCTCACATCATGAGTTAACTTCAGGGTTGAGTTGAGCCCAAGATTCATTTTCTTCCCATTTTGTTGCAATAATATTGAATATGTCATTAAAAAAAAGAAATAAAAAACATGCGTAAAATAAGCATGATTGGGCTGCTGGCCTTCTGCCATTGCTCCATAGCCGATGGCTATGACACTAGGATCAAGGCCCATGAGGGTTAGCACTCAGCAGAGAATGCATGGGCAGCAGCATAAAACAAAAAAATGAAACTAAGAAGTCAAAAGACTGAAAGTGTGAAAGACTAAAGAAACAAGTTAAAGACGCAGAGTGACATTAAAGAGTGAAAATGAAATGGAACTTTGGAATAGGAAACCAAAGAAAGAAGTGGAGTAAGAAATCAGAAACCCTGTTGGCTGTGGCCTGTAGGTTCAGTGTATATTTTATGCATGTGTGTGTGTTCTTATAGATGTATTATATCTTGTCCTCCCTCCGTCCCAATTTATGTGGTATTGTTTGACTTGGCACAAAGTTTAAAAAGGGAAGACTTTTGAAATTTGTGGTCTAAAACAAACCTTAGATATTTGTGTGGCTATAAATCATTTCATTAAGGGTAAAAGGGGAATTCTAAAGTTAAGTTGTTTCTAATTATAGAAAGGTGACATTCTATTTGGGGACAGACTAAAAAGGAAAGTGTGCTACATAAATTGGGACATAAAAGTAATGTTTTAATTGGGGTGTCTGGTATTTTGGTTATTTAAAAAGATGGAAAGTGAACCGTAACAACAGAGCAGAACTGACCGAATTAACCTAACTGCAAAAGTTGATTTTTTTGATAAATTCAAATTACACACTTCTAATATTTTTGGAGGCAGAAGGCTACTTTATATATGTTGGGTTTCAGTAAACTCAACTCTGTGTATGAGTGCAGGAGAAACCCTACAAGATGAGAGGGTCAATGGAGGGGCATTTATTGGATCTGATGGTCTTCAGTTCCCACACAAACTGATACCTGTAAGCTTTTATTTATCTGTAAATTTTGATTAGTTTTGATCCCATGGTTAGATTAAAAAAAAAGAAAAATTTGGAAGTCGATACTTAGACATGCAATGCAGATGTGACAGTTGGTTGAGGCACAACATAGATTGTCCTGCCAGATTCTTATATCCTTGAGGGGATATTGGATCATTTAATTGGTTTTAATTAATTCTGATGGAAAGCAAATTGCATACCTTAGACCACTTTGTTTGTTCTGTAGGTGTTGGTTACAAGAATGAAATACTCGTTTAGCAGTTTCCTACTAATAGTAGTTGGTTCCTATGCTGTTTCCACAAGTTTTTTCGACTTTTCATCTTCAAAGCTGTTTACTAGGAGTATTTGTTTAAATTGGAGCGAAAGAGGAGAGTGAATCACTTTCAGAATGTCTTAATTGACTGCTTAATAGATATGTTATCGTCTTAAGACAAGTCTATCTAGTCTTCTGGCAAAAGACTGTACCAGGAGTTTCATCAAAATTACTTATTAGTGAAGTTATTGTTATTCCTTGCAGAATGCAGGTATGCGTCTTTATGGAGGTGCTCAATATCATCGTGCAATGGCTGAGTTTCGTTTTGTCGTTGGAGGAATTAAATGCCCTCCAATTACACGGGAAGAAATAGTGAATGCATGTGGAGTAGAAGACATTCATGATGGAACTAATTATTCCAGGTGCCTATACACTTGAAGTTCACAATTTTACATTTATATCTATGTTTGCTTCTTAATTTCTGATTCCTGTTTGCTAATTCTTGTTTTACCTTGCTTGAAACATTGAGCTTTTAGAACAGCCTGTGTAATTGCTGTTGCCAAGGCTCGTGATACATTTGAACCTTTCCTTCATCAGGTAAACTTAGTGCTATTTTCTTTTATTATTATTTTCTGAATATTCTGTAATTTCTAATTGTCATCTGTTATGGAGTTAAATCATCTGTAATTCATATATGCTAGGTGATGAATTGATTCAACTCTCAGCTAAGTTATGTAGGGCTAGGGCTAGATAAGTATTCTAAATTTTGGTGAGAGAGTCTGTATATCAAAGAGAGTGACAAAGATTAGTTGTTCCTTCTAGAACTAAAGATGTGGCAGGTATGAGTCTTATGACTATAGTACAAGGGTGAAAAACTTGCACCAACAGAACACCTCTACAAACTACTGACCTTTAGTTGTATGTTAGCACAGATGGAAATGAGTAGGGCATGGGTTGAGTCTTAAAAGATCCATATTCCACTTTTTTTTTGACATAGGTAACTGTAGATCCATATTCCACTTTGAAAAGCTCTCTATGCTTATGCTACCCATACCAATGGTAGGTACTAAACTATCAATGTAACCCTCCTCCTATCCACCATGTTATCCCAAACTTGTGGGTAGGATTGGCGAGAATATTTGCGGGTACAATGGAAACTGTCAACGTGTCCAAATGTCATGACCCAAAATCCCAAGCCATGATGACACCAACCCAAACCCCGTAGTCGAATCAGTTACACTACTAAGTCCATTTTTAGCAACTTTAAAAATGGAAGTAAGATAAAAGCCGATAGTAGAGTCAATACATGACATTCATAATATAGAGAGTGCGGAAAATACAGGGAACGCTATCCAAAACCTAGTGTCACAAGTACAAGAGCCTCTAAATAGGATTACACTCTCAATAAGTACTACCATTGTCCGATAAGAAAAGATAGAGATAAAACAAAAAGGGATGGAGTCCGGTGCTGCGGAATAAACAAGTAGCTCACCCCGAATACTCCAGACTATCACCAAATGGATGCAAGATAATAACCTACCACTCATATTTAGGACAAAATCTGCATACAAAAGGTGGCAGGAAACAAGGGTGAGTAGGAAAAACATGTGTGCTCACTGCTCAGCAACATCGTTGACTGACCCTAAATGAAGCGATGGCGAGGGTTGGTCTTACCATGCTTACTTCCACGCTTCTCAACAATCATATCAATCATAGATATGGATAATTCAACAGGTAAATGAACAAGATAGTCACGATTCTTAGAAATAACCGGAAATCAGCAAGTTAAGCAAGTAGATGCCAATAACCTCAACCAAACAGGCAAAATTCGACATCAAGCAAGGTAACTAATCCACTGAAATGCAGTGGAATACAAGTAATATGAGATGAGATGCAATGTCCAATGCACCAGTACACACACGCTCCTTCTGTAGGTAGTTGTGACCCATGGGGGACTTGCGAGGTCCATGTACTGCCCGCGAAATCCTGTCTGTAGATCCATCGGGTAAAATAGTATCATTACTCCATCCAGAATCTGGTCTCCCAGCCCACGGGGGACTCGCATGGTCCATGTACTGCCCCCGAAATCCTGTCTGTAGATCCATCGGGTAAAATAGTATCATCACTCCATCCAGAATCTGGTCTCCCAGACCCATCGGACAATCACCGTATCATCTTTCCTTCCGGAATCCAGTCTTCTAGACCCATTGGACGATAACCGAATGATTCATCATGTATATTATGCATGAGACAGCATACAAAAGCATGATAAAATGCTACAGATAGGGAATACATGAACAATATATGCAAAAGATCCGACTAAGTCATAGGTCACTCTCTGAACTTAATGGAATCGTCATAACTCAAATCTAACCTCTTAACCCAAAATATTGACTTTGGTCAAAACTTCTCAAATTCCAAATTTCCAAAACTAGAATTCTCCGAGATGCATCCGATCACATCGGGAACCATGCTACACATCCCTGCAAGTCATAAACAACAAAAGAAAGCTACGGAGAGGGTCAAATTGGGGAAAAGAAGTCCAAAGCACAAAATAACCATACGGGTTGTTACATCCAAAGTTATATCTAACGAAGTAAAATACCATACACCTTACTGGTAAGTTAGATTACACAGTTAACTATATAAAATCTTCACTGCATTCATATTTTTTTTGAGTAAAGGGTAACTACAATGCATTCATATTTGCAGTGGATACTTGAATGTCTATCATCACCACCTGCTAAACCACCTTTTTTCCCAAAACACCTTCCCATATGGATAGAGTCTGTGTGAAATAGATCCATACATTAACTATGGCAGTCAGTTTCTCAAATTGTGCATGCACCCAAAAGAAGTTGGGATATGTAATATGGGCTGAAACTGAGCTTAAGTTAGGGAAAGAAAGAGAATGGTGTCTCAAATTTTAATCGTCCGTCTATATTATAGCTTGTAACAAACATGTAATTCCCCAATATGAAAGATTCATTTTTAATTGGAGATATCAAGAGCTGTGCATCAGTTCTGATATGTTGCAAAATGATTTGGTGAAGTTAGCCGGAGAAAATTCGACAGGAATAAAAGTACTCTTCGTTTGGCATGTTACAGATCTATAATGTTCTCACTTCTCAGTAATTTTTCTTGCTTTTCTATTATCATTTCATTCTTTTTATTACTCTCCCATATTTATGTAAACTTACAAAGTCTGCCACTGTTTGCTTACAGTTGGGTTGCAGACTATCACACATTCTGAAACGGTTACTTCCAATTGCTGTTTATCTTCTTCAGGTACAAATTACTTGTATTGCTTGTTTGCTGTTCTTCACTGGCAATATTTGAAGATTCATGCAATTAATGTCATTATGTTCTTCTGGAAACTAATGCTTTGATGTTTGACTTGTTTCCATAGAAAGAAGGGGAGTACCTGAGTGGCCATGATGTATTTTTGAGGCGTGTAGCAGATGCCTTCAACAATTTTGCAGAATCCACTGAAAAATCATGCCGTGAAAAGTAAATGCTTTTCTCCATTTATACTCTCATGTTCAAATTACTTTTCTCAATTATCGTTGTGTAGAATAGCTTGTGGTGTTCATAAGGTTCTTCTGCTCCAACTGTCGAAACACAAATGATCCTAGCTTTTTTTCTTTTTAAAATTTTAGTTTAGTTTCTTTATTTTATTGGATGGTTATCATAAATGTTTTAAAAGGTTTAAGCGCGAGGTGAGGCGTTTTACCTGATACACAGCGAGGCGTAAGCCCCGTGATTATGTTATTTCTAATATTTTATAAGTTAATAAAAATAAGTAATACTGAAAAAAAATAAAATTACATATAAATTATAGAAATTTCAAGAAAATATAAAATAAATGAAAATGTACATAAAAGTGCTACATCTTAAAACATTAATCACAATCAACAATTGACTAAAACAGGAGTCAAAACTGGTCATCTCGAAAAACTAATCCGACTTTTCAAAAAAATGAGTGGAAATTTATTAATTAACTCGAAAAAAAGTGAAGAAGGAACATACAATCAGATGCATCAAACCATAGCAAGTGATGAAGGATGATGTGTTTTTGCTTTGTAGTTTGTACATTGATCATTTTTCATCTTTACCCGGTGAAGGAGGAAGAGAAGGAACAAAAATTAGGGCTAAGGATAAACAAATTTATATTTTAAAGTTTTTTATCTGCTTAAAATTTAATAACAAGTTGAAATTTTTAATTTTTGGTATTAATTTAAGGAGTTGTTAACAATTTTAATTTTAGTTGGGAGAGGTTTTCTGGACTTACGCCCCAAAACAAAAATTCGCCCAATGCGTAAGTGTACACCCAGACTGATGGGGGCTTACGCCTTACTGCGCTCCACCTGAGGCTCATCTCAAAAATGCCTTTTAATAATTGGCAATAATTAACATGATTTCCTTGCCCCCTTCCCCCTGTTTCTATCAGTTTTATTGTAACTTTTATGTTCCATAAACATAAAGTGGTGTAAACTGTGTGTTTGATAAAAGGACTTCTATCTTGGTAAGCTTGTTATCTCTGTTTTCTCTTTTGATATCACCAGGATCTAAATTTCAATCCTTGTCATTACTAACTTTTGTGTTTCCAGATATCCCAGTGAGCTTAGCAGTTTATTAGTGTGGCTTCAAAGTCTCTATCCTTACAATTTTAGATTAACCTAAGTGCGTGTGGTTCCCATTATGCTTTCTTGGTTTTGTATTTCCTCACCTTTTTGCAGCATGACCTGTGAAACTTCATTTCTCATGCTCACAGAGGATACTTCTCATGTGCATTTCAGATATGCCAAGAAAATTGCTTTCAGTTCAGCATTTGATTAATTTCTAGTTTTTTGTTGTTTATATTTGTTTCAGGTGCATGGAGGATTTAGTGAGCACCACTCGCTATGTGACATGGTCCCTCCACAATAAGGTCAGCTCTGCATGTAAATTAAAATTTAATGGTTGTTGACTTATGAGCTATATCTTTTATCCTTATCAAAAAATGAACTATCTCTTTTATCGATCTTTGGGTCTCACAGTTGTTTGAATTGATGTGTTTAGTGAAAATATATGAGGTAAAACATAGTGGCATCTAAGTTGGTCCTCTGTCTATTGATTTCTCTTTTCCCTCTGCCTGGTCTGAGTTCCCTAGTGTCTGACTTGCATTATTTGCGAACAACTCGTTCATTGTTGTCCTTTCATAATTCTTTGCTGGTCTAATCTCTCTGCATATGTACTGTTATCCTTTCAGAATCGGGCCGGATTACGTCAATTCCTAGATTCATTTGGTGGATCCGAACAGTCTGCCATTATTGGTAATTCAACATCTACTGGTTTTTCTCAAGATTTGTCAACTGCATCTGTAGCCAGTGATAACAAGCAGGATGTTAAGCCTAGGACAGATGTAAAGCTTAGCCATTTGGCTTCAGGGAATGATTCAAATCTGAGTACTCAGACAACAGAAACAAGACTCGCCGACCTTTTAGACAGCACACTTTGGAATAGGAGGCTTGCTCCTTCTTCTGAAAGAATTGTTTATGCATTGGTTCAACAAATATTTCATGGCATAAGAGAATATTTCCTGGCATCAACAGAACTAAAGGTACACTTTTCTCAACAGAACTAAAGGTACACTTTTCTCAACAGAACTAAATATGCATGGCTACAAAGATATTTAATGGTTTGAGATCTGAATGATTAATATAAACTATATGCATTCATATGTTGAGCAAACAATCTTAAATGTTTATTGGTCTATTTTAAATAAACCCCTAATTTATTAGAACCCAACTCATTACCCGGGATCCAACTAGAATTCATATCAGCCTAGTCTGATTATCCCATCTAAAAAATATATTATTTTCTATTAATGTAAAATTTGCTGTCAGTTACCTAATTGTATTGTTCATTCTTTTTTTTTTTTTAAATCTCTTTCTAATTGTGGTATTCCATTGGGTAGGTTGTTGTTCCTAATTAGGATATTAGGGACTCAAACTCGGAATGAACTTACATGTTCATATTCTTTTGATTTGTATTATTATCATGGGGGGAATGTTGAACTAATTGTTTCTATATGAATGTGGTCGTCCTTTTTTGAACTGTCGTAAGTTGAAAGAAAACTTAAAAATTTAAATGGTGCACAATACCCAAGATGAAGAAAAGTGCGCGGGTTGTGGGGTGGGTGGGATGGGGGTGGGAAGTGAGTGTAGAGAGAGGACTAACTTTTTTTTTAATGTTCACTATGGAACTCAAAATTAGGCCAATCATATGAGGCCACATATTAAGTAATTTCGAATTATTTAACTATGAGATTTGGTACAATATTGCCCTCCATCCACCTTATGAGTGTGGGCCATTAGAAATAAGGACATTTTTAGCCTGAAAAGTTAACATTGAGAGCATTTTTGGCCCGAAAGGTAAACAAAGGACAATATTGTAGCAAATCTCATAGTTAAGGGGCATTTTAGGCCCTTTTTCGTTTAATCTTTAAAAAAGAAAACGGGTCTTAAGCCTTAATCCCAAATAAAGTGTTGTTCATAATAACTTGCTATTAAAATTCTAGTAGTTATATGTAAGTCTGACTCATATCTCAAACTTGCTAATCAAAGTATCAGATACCAGCTTGGACCCTATCCCTAGAGATTGCATCAGCTTTCAGTATGGAGCAAATGCAATTCAACTATGTTTTGATCATTTACTTAGTCAAAAATCATTTCATATAAAAAAATTTCAAAATTTCAGTATAGCACCTTTCCCAAAGAAATGCTCTCAGGCACCTTTCCCAAAAACTCTCTCTCTCGTACTTCCTAGGAGAGAGAGAACCCTCTTTCCGGTAGGTCACCGGAGAACTACCATCTCTCTTCTTCTTTCACAGCTATCTCCTTCTGCTATAGTCTACTTTCTTTTCTGTTCCCACTCCGACAAATATGGGGGAAAACAGAATATATTTCAATGCGGGATTCAAATCGTTTGACATTACCCGATGGAGCTCAGATGGATCTGTTTGGTATGAATGGGTGGAGAGGAGTCGAAGGATGATGAGATTATCAACTGTTAGCAACAAGGTGATGGACTGGATATGCTTCTTGCTAAGAGAAGCATCAACTGATCAAAAGAAGAGCATAAGGAGGTGGAAGTTTGCTGATAGAAAAGAAGAGTACTTTTGCACGAGGAAACATAATGAATATGGGAGATATATAACCATTATCCTCTTAAATGCTGGGGGAAGATCAGTAATTATTATTCCAGAACCAGTCTTGAATGCTGGATGGTACGACTTAGCTTTTAAGATAGAGAATTTCATTAAATGCTCCAAAAGACAGGTACTAACCAATATCTCAAGACTAGCATAATCCAACTATCCATATTCAAAGGCTGTGTGCGATAGTAAATGGATTTCAAAGGGCCATCGAGAAACAGAGGTGGAAAGCATTGCAGATAGGCAAAAGGATGGACTGTTGAAGAGGTGCCTAATCGGGTATTTGGCCAAGGCAATCAAAGAAAAACCTTCTCTGTCTGAGATCAGAAGATGGTCATCATCTGAGTGGAAGAAGACCTTTGGGGTCAACATATATGAGCTATATAGAGATATGTTCCTTTTTGAATTCCCCAATAGGTTCATGGCAGAGCAGACACTGCAAGGCCAATGGCAGAGCAGACACTGCAAGGCCAATGGAAGTGGAAAAACCTAGGTTTTAACCTAGAATGGTGGAGACCGGTGCTTGGCTGCCTTCCAAACACCACAATAATCAAAGAAACTTGGATCAAAGTCGTGGGTGTTCCTCTACACCTTTGGACGCACCAAGTTTTCAAGGAAATTGGACAACTTTGTGGTGGCTGGATAGCTACTGAAGAGGAGACAGAGTTGAAGAACCACATAAAATGGGCAAGAATTTTGGTTGCAAACGATGGCAGAGCATACCACAAGAGGTGTCAATAGCACGAGAAGGAATCAGATACCACTTCCCTATATGGATTGAAAGCAAAGTGAGGTATGAAATGTCACCAGAAAAGGCATGTTGTACCACTGGAGAAGACGGTCCACTGGAAAATCCAGGTCAAACTTTGGACCAGAGGATAAAACAGAGTAATGTCAATCTCTGTGATTCAGTACAAAAATCCCTCAATTTAAGGACATGAGGAAGAAGCCTTAGAGCTGCTCTTTGATAGTAGCAGGCATGCAAGGAAGATGGAGATGGATAGTGTGTGTAAGAAAGGAAGGTTCAAAGGTGTGCAAGAACTCAAAAGCTTAGTTTCTTTTGATGTTAAATATAAAAGCAGTGGGAATAGAAATAAGGGGAGGAAGATGCTAGCTTTGGATCTATGCAGTTCAAACTAGTTTCCTAGAATGCAAGGGGGTTGAACAACAGAGATAAAAGGAGTATTGTACATAGTATGGTGGTGGACTGGAAGGCTGACATCATTTGCCTCCAGGAAACTAAATTGGAGGGGGACATTTATGATATTGTTAAACAAATTTGGGGTGGTAAATGGATTAAATTTGCTCAACTAGAGGCTAGTGGCACTCGAGGGGGAATCCTAATGCTTTGGGATAGTAGAGTATGGAAGGGGGAGATTCTAGAGATAGGGTCCTACACTTTAACCTGCAAATTTGAAGCTCTGTTTCAGTCTTTTGCCTGCCACTTGACGGGAGTTTATGCTCCTAATTGTTATGTCGAAAGAAGGAAGGTGTGGGAAGAAATGGCTGATGTTAGAGGTCTAGTGGAAGGTCCATGGGCTGTTTGTGGAGATTTTAATACTACTAGATTCATATCAGAGAAAAGGAATGCTAGGAGGAGAAATTTGGGTATGGTGGAGTTTTCAGACATTATAAATGATCTAAAGTTGATAGATCTACCGTTACAAGATGGGAGATACACTTGGTTCAAAGGGGATACTCAAGATGCAACCTCCAGAATTGATAGAATCATGATCTCAGAAGAATGGGATACTAGCTTCAATAACATAAAACAAAGTACCCTACAAAGATTGGCATCAGATCATGTTCCTGTTTCATTACAAGGGGGTAGCTGGATCAAGAACAAGAGATACTTCAAATTCGAAAACTGGTGGTTGAGCACCACAGGTTTCAAAGATAGAGTCCAAGATTGGTGGAGCTCATTCTCTTTCTCTGGGAAGCCAGATTAGATTCTTGCCTGTAAGTTGAAAGCTCTCAAAAGTAAATTGAAAGAGTGGAGTAGGTCTGTTGAAGGGAATTTGAGAATGCAGAGACAAAGTTTACTTGAGAAAATGGCAAGATTAGATGACAATCTGGAGGATAGACCCTTATCAGAAGAAGAATATAGGGAAAAGGCTGCTATGAATCTACAGTTGGAGGAGCTAATCAAGAGGGAAGAAATATCACGGAGACAGAAGTCTGGAGCTCTGTGGCTGAAAGAAGGTGACAGAAATACCAAGTTCTTCCACAGAATTGCCAATGCCCATAAAAGATTCAATAATATTGATCAATTGATGATACAAGGGGAAGTCTCAGAAGATCCAGCCAGAATTGAAGAAGCCATCATTGAGTTCTATCAAAATTTATACACTGAAAGTTCTCAATGGAGGCCTACCATCGTAAGCCCTGATTGTCCAGTTTTGAGTAATGATGAGAAAGAGAACTTACAGAGGAGGTTTGATGAAGAGGAAGTACTCGGGTGCCTGAAACTATGTGCTACTGATAAGGCTCCTGGGCCAGATGGGTATGCAATGGGTTTTTTTAGCAGTTGTTGGGAAGTAGTGAAACATGACATTATGGAGGCATTCCACAATTTTCACGAGCATAACTTCTTTGAAAAAAAGTTTTAATGCTACTTTCATTGCTCTCATTCCCAAGAAGAAAGGAGCCAAAGAACTTAGAGATTTTAGGCCCATCAGCTTAATTGGCAGTGTATATAAATTGTTCTCCAAAGTACTCACAGAAAGGTTGAAAGTGGTGATTTCGAAACTAGTAGATGAACAACAAATGGCATTTATCAAGGGTCGACAAATCATAGATGCTGTGCTTGTGGCTAATGAAGTAGTGCACTCCAGGCAAAATGAGAAGAAACCTGGGATTCTTTGCAAATTGGACATAGAAAAAGCATATGACCACGTAAATTGGAGTTTCCTACTCAACCTTCTGGAAAAGAGAGGTTTTGGACACAAATGGCTTAAGTGGATAAAGTTTTGCATATCCACAGTTAGTTTCTCTGTCCTTATAAATGGTGCTCCAGCAGGTTTTTTCAAAGCTCAAAGAGGTCTTAGGCAAGGAGATCCTCTGTCTCCCTTCTTGTTTTTGATTGTTATGGAAGGACTTAACAGCATGATTAAAACAGCCAAGACAAATGGATGGATAAGGGGATTTGAAGTAGCTAGGTCAAATCATGAGAGCCTTGAGGTGTCCCACTTGCAATATGCGGATGACACTCTAATCTTTTGTGATGCAGATAAGGACCAGTTAAGACATCTTAGAGTTATTCTCGTACTCTTTGAAGGTCTCTCAGGACTACATATCAATTGGAGGAAAAGTATGTTATATCCTATAAATGAAGTTACTAGTATGGAGACACTTGCTGCTATATTGGGAGGAGATGTAGGGGATCTTCCTACTGTGTACCTGGGAATGCCCCTGGGTGCCAAATCAAATTCAACAGATATATGGAACAATGTTTCAGAAAGAACTGAGAAGAAATTGGCCAGATGGAAGTCACGGTATTTGTCTTTGGGGGGCAGACTTGCTCTCATAAACTCTACTCTTGATGCTCGTCCAACATACATGATGTCCTTGTTCCCTATTCCTGCGAGTGTCATCACTAGGTTGGATAGCATCATGAGAGATTTCTTATGGGATGGCAACTCAGAAAGAAAGAAGTACCATTTGGTCAAATGGAGAGCAGTTATGTGTGGTAAAAAGACGGGAGGTATGGGGATTAAGAATCTGAAAGTTCACAGTAAAGTCCTTAGGATGAAATGGTTATGGAAGTACTCCACTGATCAAAATCAGTTGTGGGGAAGAGTTATCAAATCTAAATATGAGCAAGAGGATAATTGGATGACCAAGGAGGTCACCACTCCTTATGGGGTAAGCCTATGGAAATCTATCCGAGCATTGTGGAGTGAAACGCAAGCACACTCCAAGATAAACGTGTCTAATGGGAATAAGACTAGCTTTTGGGATGATAAATGGCATGAAGTTGGCATTTTGAAAGTGGTCTTTCCAGATATGTACAACCTAACTAATCATCCTCTCAAAACAGTGGCAGAGATGTGGACAACCCAAGGATGGAATATCAGTTTTAGAAGACAAATGAATGACTGGGAAATCAACAGAGTTGCTGATTTTCTCAACACTTTGAACCAGTTCTTAGGTCTCCAAACAGGAGAGGATACTCTATGGTGGCAAGGTAATATTGAAGGGGTATACAAGGTCAATGTTGCTTATTATCAATTGAATCAGTCCAACTACCAGATTCTCAACTGGCCATGGAAACTGATATGGAAAGTCAAAATTCCATATAAAGTCTCATGTTTTGTATGGCTATTAGCAAGGGGAGTTGTGCTTACACTTGATAATCTGATGAAGAGGGGAATTCACATGTGTTCAAGGTGTTTTTTGTGTAAGGAGACTGCCGAAACAGTCAACCACTTATTTCTTCATTGCAAGTTCACGGGCAGGTTATGGAGCATTATTTTGAACCTTAAAAGCCTAACATGGATCATGCCAGGCAAGGTTTCTGAAGTTCTGAAAAGCTGGGATGAAGTAGGAGTAATGGCTAAAAATAGGTGTAGGTGGAAACTCATCCCAGCATGTATCTGGTGGACAGTGTGGAAGGAGAGGAACACCAGATGCTATGAAGGTGTAGAAAATGAAGTGCAGAAGATCAAGCTTAACTTTATCTTACTGCTCGCTTTTTGGTGTAACCAGTTATACTCTAGTGGTTCTATGTCTATTATTGATGTACTTGATTCATTATAGACAGAGATAGAAGCATTCTAGAGTCAATTTTGTAAATATGGTTTCGGTACAACCTAAGTACTGTCCTGGATATAATACAAAGTTACTGTTTATAAAAAAAAAATCATTTCATATTGTTAGGTTTGCTTCAACTTTCTCTTTTTGTTTGTTTTCTAAAGAAATTGTTGTTATCTGCAGTTCAACTGTTTTCTCCTCATGCCTGTTGTTGACAAGTTGCCTGCAATGCTCCGTGAGGACTTAGAATCTGCTTTTGAAGATAATTTAGATAATGTTTTTGACATCACTAACCTGCGGCATTCAGTAGCGCAAGACAAACGGCAAACTGAAATTGAGCTAAAAAGGGTATCTGTTCCTTTCTCCTTCCAGTGTAAATGTCATTCTTGGAGTTCTTTCTCCCTTTTGGTTTCTTAAATATTGACAAAATTTGCAGGTACAAAAGCTTAAAGAGAAATTTCGCTACGTACACGAACAACTTAATTCACAGCAGGCCATGTTTGGGCAGTAACTAAGTCATCAGTTGTTGATGTCTTCTGAAGGGTACTAAATGCAAGAGTAATATTCTGTAATTATGCCTTCTGAATGCAGGCTTCATTTTATTAGATTGAAAGAAGAAATGACAATACATCTTGTACATGATTGAAGCTTTTAGTATGATTCCCTTATTCACATCTGAAGACTGTAAAATTAACCAAAACCTATACTAGGTAATTGCTTGAGTTATGCAGTTCACTTGGTTTTTGTCCCTTTATTTTGCTAAGGCTGCAAAATGACTTCATCCTATAATTTAGTACTCACTGGATGATATTATATGATGATCCATTGAACAGTACAATTTAGCAAATAGACATGTATAACTTTTACTTTGTGGGATTACACTGGGTTTGTTGTTGTTGACATGTATAACTTTGTTTGTGTCTGTTCTATTTTTCATGAGAGCCTCTTAGCATAATATAACTCTATTGGAAAAAATCTCCTTATCAGTAGTATCAGCTCTTGTTATCTTCTTTTGGAGGAGAAATAAAAGATGTGTTTCTGAATCATCTTGATACGACTGAGTTACTCTATCATTTCTTGCAAACTAAACCGCTTAGAGATCTCTAAGGAGAAATGGGACTGGAAGAACACTCGATGGCTTCCAACAAAAGGTAGCTGGAAACATACGTTGACTAAATATTGGTGTCACAAGTAATGAACTCGAGTTTGCAAAAAATTGGCTGGAAACGCTGAGATTCAGTGTCAATTATCATTTCTTAATTGATAACATGTAATCATTTGGGTTTATTTGTTTCTATCCAAATTGTGAATATGTATGTGTTTTCTTTGCTTTTTGTGTTAGATAGATTTTATGTTGAGTTCTCTTGAGAATGAGGATGTCATACATGGACTAACTTTGGAAATGAAGAGATTTGAATCGCATTTCAATCATCTTTCAACATTGTGTTTGGTTAAGAGGATGAGAATCGACATAGTCGAACCCATGGTGAAGTTGGGAGAAGTGAGGTCAAACCTTGACATTTTGAAGTTGGCCATGTGTGAAGGATAAAATGACATTCCTCATTTGAAGGCGAACGAGTTTCAAATGCTTCATTCTCAATGCTGTTTTGGTTTGATATGACCACCTCATGAGCATAACCATGTTCTTGATTCAAAGTTGGGACATATCTTCAAAATGGAGGCATAAGAGGTGAGGTGACTTGTGTTGCGCCGCGATGTTAAATTGTGTGCTTGATTGTAAAGACCCTTCAGGTCATTTTCTTGTTAATGCCTTGTTAAATTGTGTGCTTGTTAGTCTATGAGTGTATGCTTTAGTAACCCTTACCTTTGATCCCAAATTAGCTACCCCTAGGTAAGTTCAAGCTATTAGATGAGGGTTGATAGCTTCAAATCTTCGTTGTATAATTTTTTTCTTCATCCATTATCCCCTTGGTCAAGCAAGTAAGAAAAAGGCGAGTCCTAACGTTTGCAACCGTTAAAAAGCAATCAAAGCGAAGAAAAAACAATACATACATAAAAATCATTCAAGAATCACTTTTTACATTAAGTTACTTTGATAATTCATCATGGATTTTCCACAATCCTAACTATAAAATTTAGCTATATATTATCTCAAAAACACAATTAAAATTTAGAAAAATAAATTTACTTAGGGTCAATCATAAAAATTTGAGAACTATAAGTTTTGCTGTGTCAATCACATAAACAAGCAGTAGAGTTTCACATTGAAGAATTGGATGGACGCAGATTGTGCGGCCGTCTCTTCAATTTATTTTCTCTGTGTTTAGCACTTGACACGTCTGCATATGTTTATATATATAAATATTACTATTATATTACCATCTTTCTATTAAGCTGCTTGCTTCATTTTCTTATATAATTTTTTATTTGTGCTTCAAATTTCTTTATCTTCACATCATTTTAATCCTACAAATAAAATACATAACATAAGAATATTAAGCTAAAAAACGACAATGAAAAGAATAAATATGAGGCAAATAATGATTATATATATATAATTATTTTTGTTCATATAAACACCACACACTTCAATTTTTGCTCTTTCTCGAGCAAATATTAAACCTCATCAAAAAATCAAACTAGAAATGCCATCACTTTGATTGATACAAACAATTAATCCATATAACAAATCACAATGTCAAGTACGCCTTTCAATTATTATGCAAGATATATATCATAAAACAAGTGTTCTCACAAGAAAAAATAGTTCACACACTTAATTTAAAGAATCGAAGAATAATTAAGGACTAAGCATCAAAGAACAACTCTCTCACTTACAAAAGAATTCACATGTCTGCACAAAGAACCATATGCTTGCCCATTATGTACATCTCCACTAATTAAGTATGCTTGAATAGAATCAAATAGAACTTTAACGGGTTATAATTTGTTCGGGTTTTTTAAATATCTAACCAAACCATTTTTTTCATATTTTAAAATTTATAAACCAAACCAAACTAATAAAACTTGAATTTTTCAACTTCAGAATTTTTCATATTTTTGGGTTTTTTCGATAAATTATTCATTCAAACATATAATTAACTTGTGCTCCAAATATTTATGTAGTCCTACCAAAATACAATTATCTAAGGTGTTTCTTAAGAAAATAAGGTGTTTCTTAAGAAAATAACACAAAATATGAGTTGAGTGATGACACTAAAATATTCAACAAAAAATAATAATAAAATTCGCATAAAATAAACATTGTAAATTAATAAGTCATAATGAAAATGATCATAATTTAAAAGTACAAAATCATGCTAAAATAAGGCTAATAAATATTAATTACATGATTAAATATTAAAAAAATTAAAATTAGGTTATGTATTTTAAATGACTAAACCAATATAAAACTAAAGAACAAATATACAACATTATTGTCATTCTTAGTGTTGAATTAATTTTTTTTTGTAAGCATTAATATTGCTTTGATTTTGATTAAGCTTTATTAGAGTTACTTATATCTATGAGCTATAACCTTTATTGGACCATTCAAAATTCTAAGTCTCAAAAACTTGAAATAATATGTTAAAAGATAAAAATTATGAAAAAGTATAAGATATATTTAGAAACTTTTGATCGTTACTAAAGCTCATCAAAAAATCAAACTAGGAATGACACCGCTTTGATTGATACAAACAATTAATCCATGTAACAAATCACAATATCAAGTACATTTTTTGATCATTATGCAAAATATTCAATGGAAATAAACTTCTAACCTCGTAGCCTAAAAAACGGACTCTAACTCATCAAATTAAGTTTGCTCACCTACTCCATTAAAGAAAGCTAATATAATAACCTATTTATCATAAAACAAGTGTCCTCACAAGAAGAAATAGTTCACACACTCAATTTAAAGAATTGAAAATAAATTAAGGACTAAATTCACATGTATACACAAAGAACTATAGTCTTTCCCATTATGTACATCTCCACTAATTAAGTATGCTTGAATATAATCAAATAGAACTTTAATGGATTGTAATGTTGGCTAGGTGACAGATAGGAAACTATATAGTAGTGACTTAAACTTCCCTAAGTACTTTACACTTTTATTTCAAATTTCATCACTTTATTTTTTTCAGTCCTCTCTTCAATTATTTTCACAAGTAATTATCATCATATCAAAAATGTTTCAATCATTTTTTTTTTCATGTCATAATATTTCTAGGAAGGCCTTCTCATCCCAAGTAACTATCGTTGATCACATTTTTTTTCAACCATCCCTTTTCTTCACATTTAATAATTTTATCACAATTTATGCAACAGTGCTCAAGGAAGCAAGGTGCAAAAATTAGGGATTCAGAAAAATGGATCGAAATAAATATACGGCTACCAAACGAAAGGCTACAGACTCAAAGATGTAATTAGTGATATAGTATCTGACAAGACTAAAATTTACAACACACATCAAAGAAATCCTATTATCATCTTCTAAATAAAGTCATACTTTTTATTTCGATTCAATAACATGCAGACAAGTTCTAGACTAAGACGCAAACATGAAATATATGTAAACAACCTCACCACACATGGCACAAGTCTCAATCAAGATAGATCAATTCTACTTCTAAGATAGGCAGGGTCATAATAACCTATAAAATAAGAATAAGTAATATATACAGAGTCATAACCATTAACCTAGATGTCAAAAGAATTTATTTTTTAATTTTATTCTCAAGCACTCACAGAAAACTACTAATCAACTCATGCCTAAATTGGTAGTATCAAACAAGTTAAAAAGGCCTTTTCTTTTTTTTTTCTCCAAAAAATAAAATAAAAAAATAATAAAAAGAAAAAAAACAGTTACGCTAAAATTAAAGATATTAAAGTGAAAACCAAATTATATACCTCACATATGGTAAAAGTCTAGTATCCACTAAACAATGCAGGACTACATGAAATTAAATGATGAATAATTAAACAAAACAATCCAAGTTTTCCATAAAACAATTTGAAATATGTTATTCTATTAAATTCACATAGCAACGGTATAAAGTTAATCCGAAGAGCACGAAAAAAATTCTATATTTCACTTCATCAACATTTTATTATCTTCCAAATTAGACAATTGGACGGCAATAACTGAATCTGGCAATAATCTAGAAAACTCATCTAGCAAATTTGGATGGTCATTGAGAAGTATGACAACCTACACATATAAGAAACTGGTAGTAACAAACAAGAACATAAAGGTTGTCTATAATATCTATGTATCCAAATTAAATTTTTTTTTGTCACCTCATGGTACACCTCTTTGACATCCTTGTGCTCCTGCCAACACTCTTTCAAAAATATTCAGGAAGGATTTGAACTCATGGTCATTTCCTAAATGTTTCTGCTAGAAGTTATACGCTAATAATGTATGACTAAAATTTCTTAAACAAGAAAAAAAGACGCTTTCATTATTCAAATCATAAGATAATAGAAATGTAACCTTTATTTTTTCGCTAGATTGAGTGCTTGTTCGTGATTAGGTTTTTTCTTCGGAGGATCATTGTCTTTATCATTGAGGATTATTTCATAGCCATTGAGAATGAAAACATTGAATCCAAGGAGCAAACTAGGATACCCTTTAAGCAATTCTTTCACTCTTGCTATGACACCAACAATATCAATTCTATGAGGATTATCCAAAGACTTAGTCTCACATAAATAACCAGATCAGAATAGAAAGTAATGAGGATCATGACAATAGGCTAATTTTAGCTGCAAACCTTCTAGCCTTGAAGTCTTTCATAACATCAAGGAACTTGTTACCCTTCTTACTTTGATCCGGAAGCATGTCTCTAACTTCTCTCAAATAAGACCATGCAACAACTACATCTATACGGCTTACCTGATTCATCTGAGAGATAGAAAAAAAATTAATGCATCAGAATCATAGCCATAAGTATTCACTCTAATACGTTGCTACAAAATCAAAGACGTGATCTAACAATAAAAAAAGTGGGTGAAAATAAAGGAGATCCAAGCTTAAGTTCTATTAATTAAAGACAAGTGATATCTTCACATGTGACTAAATTTTTGTAGGTAGATTTACTATAAATGTAGTGATTGGACATAGCAAGTGGAATATTTGAGACGCGCACAAACTTGTAACGCTTAATATTAAATTTGTCAATAAATTTTATGTAGACACTTGATCGACCATCTTTTCCAATTAAGCATCTAAGCACATGATAATATGTTCAGATTTTAAAAAAAACTTTTGTATGTAATCTCAAACATCGTTAAGTCAATAAGTTAACCACATAAAATATATTATCTCATTTAATTACACACATTGATATCAATTGCAACATATTTGAGATTTGAAGTCTTATTTAGGCCAAGGGGTATAATAAAAATATGTGACGTATTTTAAGTGGTTAACGTATCTATGTAATTGACACTTAAAAATCGAGCAAAAGGTTTACTAAAATTTAAATCAGAAGTGTCTAATTGAACACTTTATCATATGTCCATGTGCTCAATATAATTGGAACAAATTAAAGTTTGAGTATCTAAATGAAATTTAATTTTACAGGGCTATTTATGTATTAAATCAACTTTTTTTATGTTCTTAAATGCAAGTAGAGGTTAAGTTACACTTGCATCCACTTTAAACCAATTCTTAGTTTGGAAAAATATCAAAAACTTAGAATAATCATGTACATAAAAATTAATAAAGGACATAGAGCTTACAATTCTCCATGGAAAGAACAAAATGACCGCTTAAATAGCTGTGTATCATATACATCGTCTCTCAATCGCTCCATGCTGGAAAAATAAAAGAAAACTAACAAGAAGTTTACTATAAAAATTAGAAAAAGGAAAAAAAAGACATTCTCCATTCTATAAACCAGCTCACCTTTTGAGTGCATGTTCCTTATAAGTGGTTTTCTTAGGAGGAGCCTTGTCTTCATCATTGAGGATTTTTTCATAGCCATTGGGAACGAAAGCATCAAATTCAAGGATCAAACTAGGATGCTCTTTAAACAATTCTTTCACTTTTGCTATGAAACCAACAATATCAATTATGCGAGAAATTTCAAAGACTTAGTCCTACATAAATCACCACATCAGAAAAGAAAGTACTGAGGATCATGACAATAGGCAAATTTTATTTGCAAACCTTCGAGCCTTAAAGTCTTTCACAATTACATCAAGGAACATTTTCAAACCTTCGAGCCTTAAAGTCTTTCACAATTACATAAAGGAACATTTCATACTTCTCCATTTGGTCTAAAAGCGTGTCCCCAACTTCCCTCAAATAAGAAAACGCACCAACTACATCTATACGACTGTCATACCTAATTCATCCAAGAGATAGAAAAAAAAACAAATGCATCAGAACCATATCTATAAGTGGCAACTCAAATACATTGATACAAAATCAAATGTGCGGTCTAAAAATTAGTAAAGTAAGTGAAAATATGAGAGATTCGAGCTTAAATTCTAGTAAAGACAAGTGATAACATAGCAAGGGATTAATATAAATGTAGTGATTGGACATAGCAAGGGAAATATTTGAGACAGTAACAAACATGTAAGGTTTAATATAAAATTTGCCAGTAAATTTTATGTAGACACTCGATCTACTATCTGTTACAATTGAGTATGTAAACCCATGATAATATGTTAAGATTTTTGAAAAACTTTTGTTTGCATTCACAAACATCGTTTGGTAGATAAGTTCACAACATAAAATAAATTATCTCATTTAATTATACACATCAATCTCAATTGCAACATGTTTGAGGTTTGAAGGCTTACTCAAGCAATGGATATAATTACTAAACAAAATTTAATTTAAGGGGGCTATTGAGGTATTACGTCAACTTTTAATGTTCTTAAATACAAGGGGTGGTTAAGTTACATTCTCATCCATTAAATCAATTCTTATTGTGAGCAAAAAATCAAAACTTAGGATAACCATATACATAAAAATCACCAGACACATAAGAAATCAATAGAGGACATGATAGAGGTTACGATTATCCAGGGGAAGAGCAAAATGTCCTTAAATTGTGGTGTATCATAGACATCGTCTCTCAATCGGTTCATTCTGTAAAAAAAAGAAGAACAAAAACAATAACTTATGATTAATGTCATGCCTCGAGCCTACACCCAGGACGTGGCCGGCACTTGGAAACCATTACTGATCTCCAAGCGAACCCTTGGCCTGGCTCACTACTCAACGGAAGACTTAACTCGAGCCTAAAAGGCTCCTATTATAGCATGAATAAACTCATAAACTCAAATGAAAGATTAAAATAGTTAAATGCTGAAAATACTCAAACTTCAAATACTGAAACCATCAGAAAAAATCAAACATGGGAAAATACGAACAAGTACGGGGGAACCCATCAACTCTAGACTTGTCTATGAAGCCTCTAAGTAACTCAGACGGGTGTTGGGACAGACCCCACAACACCTCAACAAAACTAAAACAACTGAATAATAAGACGGATCCTCCGAAAGTACTAGGAGGCTCACCACAACTGCTATCTGGAGTGCAAACGGTATCAACGAAGCGCCTGTTGATTACCCTGAACACCTGTATCTGCATCGTGAAAAGATGCAAGTCGAATGACATCAGTACATTGAATACACTGGTATGTAAAACGGCTAAGTAAAAAAATAACAGAAAAGATAGGGCTCAAGGAATACTCACCTCAACTCAACTCAATGCAAAAATAAACTCTGAAGTAACTCAAGTAAAGCTTTAAAATACAGATGTTATCTCAAGAATATAAGTAAATATCACAAATTAAGTTTTTACTCTTATTTGGGAGATTATCTAACCGACAACCATCACTCTGAGCTAAATGATGATACAACGTCTCGCCCACGCTGCCAGAATTGTCCTATACCTTGCCGGAGTATAGGACATCCTCAACTAAGTGGATCCACTAAGCTCTACCCGAAGGCATAAGGAAATCATCTAAAAAGTATGAATCCTTTACCCCATAATGGTTTATGGGGAGTTTGAGTTGTCTGAACTCATCCCCATATCGGTGCTCAATACTACTCCCAATAAATATACTCATGCTCAAGTAAGTAAAAATATAATTCTTTCTCTGTTTTTGAGGTAATTACTCAAAAGATACTCTTTAAGAAACAGTGCCTCAACTCCTCTTCTCAAAACTCTCTTAGTTATTTTCTCAAAATCAAAGATCTCTTTCTCACTCAAAAATGATAGTTGGGAAATCAAAGTTTCATTTACAAGTTACTCAAACTGCCTCTTTAACTCTACTCACAACTCCCCTCTATTTTGCTCAAAAGAAACCAATTTAAATTAATGGTTCAGTTTAAAAGACTCTCAAAATAATTCAGTAAATGCTCAATTCATAGGGTTCTTTGCAAAAAATTAAATATAGACAGCCAACTCAATAATTAGGGTTCATACCAGAATCTAAGCATGAACCATAGCAATATAATTACTCAAATATATGGATACAATTCTCAAGAATTTAACTAGAATTCAATAGAATAGGCAAACATTCGAATTCCTTAATAACTTGGAATGAAACCCTAAATTTCATAATTCTGAATTTCTGATGAAATTTGGCATGTGGACGCACTAGCCCAACACTGAGGAAAGCTTTACATACCTAGAAGATCAAAGATCTTGGCGAAATTGAAGACTCTTGGTTGAATTCTTGGAACCCTAGCCTTTTCTCCTCTTGGATCTCCTCTCTAATTTTTTCTAAGTGTTTAGAATGTTTCTAAACTGGTTTTTGCTGTTTTATCCCGTAATTAAGAGGAAAAAATTCAGAATTTGGGTTTAGAAGGGAGGGGAAAGGTCTAAAATACCCTTAATGAAAACTGTCGGCGTGACCTACGGTCCGTAAGTCGACCTATGGTCTGTAAGTCGACCTACGGTCCGTCCTGTTCCTCCGTCGTTTGATTCAGAGAGTTTACAACTTTGACCTTCCAATTAACGACACCCATGTACGACCCTTCATCTGATCTACGGTCCGTACATGGCCACCGTAGATCAGGCCCTGAGAACTGAAATTCGACTAAGTCTGGAGGGCAACCTACGATTCCTATCTACGGCTCGTCACTCATTCTACGGTCTGTAGAATCCCTCCGTAGAGCTCAACTTTAAACCTAGAAATTTCCTGAAGTCTGAACCTCTTCTACAGGTCCAGTCTACGGCCCGTAGATCAGACTACGACTCGTACCTCTTGGTCTGTAGAACCACTCCTGAAACTTGACATTCTCCGACCTCAACCCGATTTCTACGATTGCCTTCCTACGGTCCGTAGGTCAGTACCGTAGACCAGTTCTGCAGCAGTTTTCTATATTTTCCTAATTCCAAGGTATGGGGTGTTACAATAAAAAATGAAAAAAAGACATTGTACATTCTATAAAAGAACTCACATTTTGAGGTTCTCTGAGGAGGAAAAAATAAAGTCTCAAAAGATCTATCAACAAAAAAAGGGACTTAAATTAATGATTTAGATCTAAGAAAAAAATCTTCTAACAATTCATTTTTTCTACCGTTTCCTTTCCCCTCTTCTCTTTCCCTACTCTTTAACTAGGAAAAACTACAACACACACTCAAGTTTGAGAAAGAAAGAGGCGAGGCAAAAAGAATATTGACATTATGTAAATATATATATATATATTAGTGACAGGTGTGCACAAAAGGTATAATTTTGAAATGAGCTCAAAATTAATGACATATGTGCACATTTTGAAGTTCATTAACGAACCCAAATTTTGATTTTTTATGCCTTAGTCTCCTTTATCAATTAATTTCTCAAATTGAATGTAAATTGAGGAAGTAAGTTTTTTTCCATAAGCAAGTTTTTATCTCGAAGAATACCTACACAATGATTGATTTTTCTTTTTATGTATCTAAAAGAATTTTTCTTTACATATATTTGTAAACTTGAGATGAACTGGTGTCATGATGACTAGACACTAAATAACATTAAATATTTTGAATTTTAAGATTATACTTATCAATTTTCATGATTAGAAATTAGACTACTTTTGCTAATATTATATAACTCTTGATTACATTTGACTATAATTATAAGATTTAGTAATATTCCAAAAAGAACAATGGATTTTTTTTTAGTATTTTTGGTTATATTATAAATTTTTGGTCAATATAATCAATTTCAAAATGAAAGTTTTTTATGTTCAGATCTACTTTGAGTAAAAGCTTATCTAATTTGCGACAAAATTCTAAAATTATTGAACATTTAAATTTCAAAATTATGATCCTTATTGTAAACTTGTTACAAAAAAGTAAAAATTTTCATCTTTCAAATAATATTATTTCTAAGACATCAGATAATAATGAAAGAGTTTTCCCATTTACAATTAATTGTGTTTTTCACATTATATTTAAAAAATCCTTTCAATTTATTTGCAAAGCTAGACGTAATGAAGTTATATTAACAAGATAATAAGACGATGTTAGATATTTGAATTTTGAAGTTATACTACTCCACATTTTGAGTAATTTGTATTTTGTGCCCCTAGCAGGTGCATCCATTTGTGATTTGTACCTAATCCTCTTACTTTTAATGAAGTATGCCCTAGTTTTTTGTTTTCTTGGGAAACAATAAAACGCCCTTGAAATATTCCAAAGGGAAAGCAAGAAAATATTAAAAAATTATGCAAAATGATAAAGATATTAAACAAAAAAATGCCTTGCCATTTTTAACGAAAACCCTTGGAAAGATCACATACTTTATTTCCGCTATTATTACTTCCTTATTTTGATTTGCTGGGGTGAAGTACTTATCGGTGGGTTTGTGTAGATAACATCTTGACCTTAAATTTTGGATCATGACATAGATATTTGATTTTTAAAGTTGTACTACTCAATTTTGGAGTTCTTTGAATTTTGCACCCTTTGCATGTGCATTCTTTTGTGATTTGAACATAATCCTATTACTATTTAAAAATTATTTTCACCTTTATCTATTTTATTTATTTCAAAACAATAAAAATACCTTTTTCTTTAAATAACCCATATGCAATGTAGGAGAGTATTAAAAAGTGGAACCAAACGAAAAAAATAGTATTAAACAAAAAATTATCTTACCTTTTCTTAGAGCCAACTCTTAGGAACAACACAAAAATCTGTGTATTTAACTATATGATCAATGTTATTGTTATGTTGATTTCATTCTCATCATAATTAAAATTGTTTGAGTAATTAAAATTGCTAAATTTACTTGAATTAGTATTATGATCAACATTCGAACTTGAGGGGCAATTCATAAATCTGTCAACTAGTTCAAATTTAACTACAACTTGTTTTAGGGATTAAAAAAATGTATTTCTCCTTTTGTAATTATCTACCTTCTTCATATGTTAATTCTACTAAATCTAAAGAAGATGAATTTCGCTCATGATTGTGTTGAAACAAATTAAACTTTAACCTTTGAAGAGGTGAATAGAAATTGACGAGGCAGAAAAAAAAACATAATAAGAGATAAAAACGGTAACCGTAAATAAGAATTATGTTTTTCCCTTCTACTATTTTAATTTCTATTTTTTCCTATTATTCCCTTGGAGATATTTCAAGAAAAGGGATGTTCTATTGTTTTGCAAGAAAATAAAGAGATTAAGGTGTAAATCATTAAAAAAATACAATAGAATAAGGTGTAAATCACAAAATGGTGCACATGTTAGGGGTGCAAAATTCAAATAACTCTAACTTCAATAATCAAATTTATATTATGCTACATTACTTTACATTATATGGTAGCACCTCACAAATTCTATGCTAAAGATCCGAACCTTATGTCGTAATCATATCATCTTAGGATGGGTGATGTCCTACTTATTCATGTGTTTTAAGGTTTATTTCCAAGTGTAGGAGTGTATCGGAAGTGATTTATGATCAAAGCCAAGTTCAATGCCTTTCATACATGTTGATGTTTTCACGTGAGATCATAAAAATACCAGAGTCAACTTCAAACAACTATATCTTTCAAAATATGAAGATTTAGATGGCCTATAACTACCAAAATTAAAGGTCTATAAGTATTCTTTCCAACTCCATCGACCGTTTGTTAATCCGAGTCTGAAGTAAAAAGTTATGACTGTTTTACTAGAGACGCTCCAATTTGAAATTCTATTCCAGGTTTTATGATTGGAAATTACTGGCCATGAAAGTCTCTACGTGCTATGGTTTCAGCACATGGAATGGGATCAGAGACTTGGAATTTTCACTTGAGTTCCACAGAAGCATTCCACGAGTTGTGGATCATTTCCTGGGCTGTAGAAGGTCTATATACCATGTATACGACCCATATATCACTATATATCAGGCATCATTTTTACCAGATTTCATAAAGAATGCTATTTTGAGTTTCTTTTCTCACTTTTCACTCCTTGGTTGACCTCAACAACACCTAAACACTCTCTTCCACCCTACTAAGTCTTGGTAAGTATTCTCCATGATTTTATAATATAAATTCTAGAATTTTTACAAGATTCTAACATCAAATTCTCTTCCTATCTCCAATGAAGTCAAGAGCTCAATTATAGGAGTCAAGACTTGATTTTTCAGCGAGTCCATCAAGAGTTCTTCCTTCCAATCAAGGTAAGTATACCCTCACAATTTCCAAGTGATTCTATGTCACGACCCAAGACTACCTCCTATCGTAACACGATGCTTAAATTTACAAGTAACCCTCAACCAACCATTGATACTGGCATAAGTCATAAGCAACTACATATGAACATGTAAAATAGTTAAACTGACTGAGTGGAAATATAATTATGGAATAAACTGGTTCAATAAATTTCTAAACAAAGTTCTATTTACAACAACTCTAACTTACTGTCTATGAAGCCTTTACTAATATTGATTATAGGTAGTCGAGACATGACCCTTGTTTTCCTTAATCAATACATACAAATAGAAATAACATACTAGGACTACAAACTGATTTGAGTCCTCGAATAAAAAGAACTCATCACCTGTTGGCTAGAAGTTGTGATCTTCCTAACTAGGATTCTGAATACCTGAATCTACATCATAAAATGATGCAACACTGAGTGACATTAGTACATAAAATCTACGGTATGTAAAATAGATAAATGAAACAATTTACTAAAACTGAACATATTGTGCTAAATGAAGAACTTTGACGATAGACCGAAACAAAGTCATCTGAATAGTAATGCATGCATGTGTGCTTTAAAAATAAAACTTTAAAATGTAATATATGCAATCATATCAAATACTAAAAGTAATATAACTTTAATTTTCTTGGGGAGTTTCTTATAACCGACATAAACCATGTGAGAGACATGAAGTCCAACAGCTGACCCAGTTGGGAGGTCTGCGTTATATCTTTCCAGGGTATAAAGCCTATCTGTCTTATGTGGATTCACTAAATGAGCATCAAATGGCTAAGGAGTTGACCGACTAGTGGTATACTCAAATTCTATGGTGGCACATAGTTATGAGACTTGAATTTTTTAAATCTGCTTCCTCGTAGTGCTAAGTAATTCTCTCAAGATAATCTATACTTCCACATAATATATCATGAAAAATGTAACTGAAAACATACTGTGAGTCATTGATAAAATCTAAAAAACTGTACTATTGGTGAGACTTAGCTCACAAATATCTGATACATGCTGAGATCTAATCATTGATTACAAATTCGAAAGTCATACTGCATAAACATTGATGGTGTATGTAGATGTTATACTGCTTAAGCATTGATGTCATATCTAATTGTCATACTAATCGTGAATCATATACTTAATAGATTAGTTATAAAAATAATGATATATGTGGCTTCTAGCCTTGAATATAATGAAACTAGTCTTTTATGTATGTTTTTGTCTGGTTTGAGACCAAAAGGTCATCATTTTTAAAATCTCACTATGCTTTCTTTTTTGAAAATATGCACTTGCGGCAAAATATAATTTCTTGAACTCTTTCATAAAATAATGCACTTGAAATCAAAGATAATAATATTTACTTGAAATACTTTTTGAAAATCTTGAAACTTATTTGATAAAAAAATCATGAATATTCTAGTGAATCATGAAATTGTTTCTCAATAACTTTAAGGAAATTCAAAAACTTTGCTTAAAAATTCATTAGACATGTATTAGAAATGAACTCAAGAAGAAAGACTCCGAACTCATGGAATTCTTACTAAAAATCATAGGACGTTCAAAGAATAGTATCAGGAGATCAAGAATTAAACTCAAGGATTTATACTTTTAAGATCCTAACATGATTCATAACTTTAAACAAACACAATGGCTTGATTGTGAGGAGAATGGGGTTCCCACACTAAAGGATTAGCTTTACATACCTTAACCGCTCCAGAAATCTTGAAGAAGAACCCTAACTTGACGAAGAACAATTCAGAAATCCTTTCTTGAAATTCTTGGATTCGTTTCTTGAAAACCCTTTGTTTTGATGGTAGATTCTTACGTAGGTTGTATAATTATATGTTAGAATCACTAGAAAATTGAGAGAGTATGTTTACCTTGATTTGGAAGAAAGAAATCTTGATTAACTTGCTCAAAAAACAAGTCTTGAACCCTAGAATTGAATTTTTGATTTCATTAGAGATAGGAGAATTATTTGATATTAGAATCTAGCACGAATTCAAGGATTTATGTTGTAAAATCATGGAGAATACTTATCAAAACTTATAGGATTGAAGAGGGCTTTTGGGGGCTGTTGGTCGACCAAGGGGTGAAAAGTAAGAAAAGAAACTCTAAATAGCGTTCTAATAAAATTTAGAAAATTTGATATACACCGGATATACATGATATATTGGTGATATACATAGTCTATGGAACCTTTTATGGCCCATAAAATGATCTACTGCTCGTGGATTGGATCCCTCAAATTCAGATGGAAATTTTCAAGTCTTTGATCCCATTCCACGAGCATGAATCACAACCTGTAGATGCTTTCACGACTTGTAGATTCCGGTCGTAGTTTATGGAACAAAATTTCAGACTGAGCTGTCATGACACAAGATATACCCTAGGCGCAACATGTCATATATAACCCTGAAAGGCCCTACACAATCCATTTAGTATACATCATATAAGGTAATAGAAATAAAGATTTCAAAAGTAGCAATCTTATGTCATAAAAGAGTTTGACAAAGCGAAATTCTAACATAGTCTCAACAAGCCATCTAAAACATCAAAAGAAGTGATTGAGACATAACCCATACATCACCTACAAATGTTTGAAAACTGAAGTAAAGAAAGCAATAAAAGTGTCATGGTCCTCGGAAAATGAGGACTCACCAACTCTTGATCTTCGAATCGCCAAGGAGATCTACTAGCCACAAGTGTGAGAGGTAGGAGCGTCTGACCTTACATTAGTGAAACAATGTAGGCACAAGTATGCATTAGTAGATGGAATGTACTAAGTATGATAACAATGCATAAGAATTATGACATCATGCTGAAAGGGACTTTATATGACATGCAATGACCAAGCTAAATCATAAGATAAAAAGGTTAGAAACTGTAAGTCATAATCATGGTCAATGCAAGCTTAACATATTCAAAACACTTTGCGAGATACTTTAAAAGTAACCTTAGTTTATTATTATGGGAAGTTTACCATTAATCGACATAAGCCATGTGAGCTAAAACATGGAATTCGGTGTCAATCCCACACCGAAAAGAGATGTCATTGCTTGCCAAGGCAACACTCTTAAACTTCTAGCTTACACGGATCCACTAGCTATACATCCTACGGGGGCACATAGTTAGGGACAAGGATATTGCTACTAGAGACCCCACCTATAATAACGGGATAGCCTCCATCTTAGTATCCTCTTGGTGCTAAGTAAAATCCCATGGAATATTCATTAATCATAATCATTTAATCATACATGGAAAGGCAAAATTAAGCAACCAATCCAAGCTAAAGTTAATTAGGATAGCTCCTTAAATCTTGATTTAATTTAGGTGAGAAAACCTTTCAACCTATTGAATCCTTATGTGAGAAAACCTTTAGCAATCATGATCATATTAATATGTGAGAAAACCTTTTACAATTTCATTGACACTTTCCTCTCAGAACATCATCAAATCATTTACATCGATTTCATAAAAACATGTATACCTTCATAAATTCATATTTTCATAGTTCATAAGCTTCATCATGGGTTCATAATCAAAATCATGGATCATGCATGAGTTCATGTAAATTCAACTCAAAATCATGTAATTAATTCAATTCAATCATCAAAAGATAGAAATAAATCAATAAAATTACAATTGGAGAGAACCCATGAGAATTGAATAAAACCCTAACTTTTGAATTGAGAATCTAACTTGTAAATTGGAAGATCTTGGGAACCCTATGGAGGAAAGGACTCCATAGGTGAAAACTAACATACCTCAATGATCAAAGCCCAAAAGCTATGGTGAATTAGAGACTTGATCTTGAAACCCTAGCTTCTTCTTCCTTAGCTTTAGAGAGAGGATTTTGGGAGAGGACTTGGAGGGAATTTTGGATTTTGGGGGAATGATTTAGAATGGGTAGTTTTAGGACTTAAATCACTGATATAGGGCTTAAAATGGGGGTTAAAACGACATAGCTTAGGTGCCAAACACACAGGGGAAAGACTAAAATGACTTTAACTTAAAAACTGACGGGTGCCCTATATAGAAGGCTGGACGGTCCGTATAGGGCACCACTGGCTGTATAGGGAACTGTCCAGGTGACCCCAAATCCTAGCAACTTTTAACGCCGGCCACCTCCCTAAATGGATAGTGGGCCCCTTTCACGAATCGTTTAGGGTTCAGTGAAGGGTTCTTGGCCTATTTTACGCCTGTGATCCTGCCCGTTAACCCGCTTTAACCTTTTTCAAAGTCCGAGGTGTTACAAGATCATCTCTAGTAAAATGGTCATAACGTTTTATTCTGGACTCCGATTGAAAGAAGACTCATATACTTTTAATTTCGTGGGTCATGAGATATCTAAATCATCATATTCTAAGAGATATGTGAATTTGAAGTTGATTCTTGGATGATTTCGTGGGAAAACTTAGCGAGTAGGAAAGGCATTGAACTCGACTTAGTTCTAGAGCTCCATACAGACCCTAAATCACTTCTGATACACTTCATACACTTGGTAATGAAGCTTAACATAAATAAGAAATTAGGAGCCGTGTAGTACGATCCTATATGCATACAAAGTATGGTTCATATTTTATCTTAGAAATTTCTTTTGGGGTGTTACAATATCTCCCCTTGGGATTATTCATCCTCGAAAAAATTCTAAATAAGATGAAAAGAGTAGGGAAAGAGCTGTAATTCTTAACACTGAATTCTAAAAGCTGAATACTACCATAGTAACTGATATTACAGATGAACTGATCTCAATAGGTATGGATGCATATTGAAAGCATATGGATAACTGAGGGACATAGAATCAAATAGGATTCTAAGAAGGAAACTCTTACCTCAAGCTTGAACTGAAAATGAGGGAACTTACTAGTATCGTCAGACTTATCTCTAAAACTGGATAACTATCATGGTTTGGGACTGATTTAGACTGGGAGTAGAGACTTAATTGAATTTACACATAGCATGAAGGAATATAAGGAATAACAAAAGAATGAAGGTAAGGAGAGTAAGATTATAAAGAATGAGGGGAAACTACTAGAACTGTCCGTCTAATCTCTGAACTGAGTTGTTGACTAAAAGTGCTGATTCATACTGAGAGTTTAGAATGCAATTGAAGTATTCATGGCACGAACATATATGTTGAACTGCAAAGTGATGGATAATGACCTGACATTTTTGAGTGTCAATGAGCAAGAAATATATGTTACCTCGAGCACTCCTTATCAGAATCTCTACTAACATTCTGGGAAAGAATTTTGGGCATGACCTGAGTGAGACATCAAAATTTGGGATTCTAACATGGTCTAGTACCGTAGTTGTTGATTTGAGTTCATATAGTAGGAAAGAATTAGAGTTGAACATGAGACACCTTTGGTCTGAAGTTATATATCATGAATCACGAGTATTTTGGGACGAAAGCAAGAATAGGAATTCAATGCCTTAAGAAATACAGTTGCTAACTCCCAATCCTAACAAACTTCTCGTAAATGCTCCTTTTAACAAGGCACCATTCTTAGCTAGATAAACCTGAAACTTCTAATTCTCTTGGGTTACCCTACATATGGCTGCCAAAGGCTAAGTCTACTCGCATATTCTTACTTTGTTCAAGCCTAAATCTTGGGGATACAAGGCACTTCCAATGCAATGACTATGCCGGTGTCATGACCCGAGTCTATACCCTAGCCGAGACATGGTACCTAGAATCACAAGTGATCCCAGGCTAACCCTTCGCATACATATCAAAGCATATCATAAAAGGGTAAGAGGAAGCTAAAGTACATTCTTAACATAAGACTAAAAGAAAATGAAGAATCAATAAAATCATGAGACTACATCACTAATGTTTGAAATACAACCTCTAATACTTCGAATGATAACATAGTTTCCTGGGACATGGCCCGCAACTACCTCAAAACCAAAGTTTTGACATAATGAAAGTCTACTAATTTGAAAACCCTGGAGTCCCCAATTTAGAGGGGCTCACCAAGTACTGCATGGAAATGTTGTAACCTTTCTAGCCATGAGTTAAAGAACAACAACGAAATCTACATCATAAAAAGATGTAGCATAGAGAAAAGTATGCATTAGTACATGGAATGTACTGAGTAAATAAGGGCAACAACATAATTTAACAACATAGCATGAGGAGGGAACAATACTAGAATCATAATGAAAAATAAAAGGCTGACATAAACATCTGGAGTCCATGCATGAATATCAATTTTGAAAAATCCTTCTCTTCAAAGCATACTTATAAATGATCTTACAACAATAATCTTCCATAACCATATACATAAATGGCCTATCATAAAAATGTATAATTGAGGAGTTTCTTATAACCGACATATATCATTTGAGCTCATGACGCCCAACTTATAATTCTAGTTGGATGGGCTATCCAATACTCTGTCGGGGTATAGAACCTTATCTTATCCTATGTGGATTCACTAATCTGAGACTCTCAGAGCCAGAAGGTCAATCGACAAAGTGGTGAAACATAATCTTATATTGGCGTGTAGTTATGGGACTTGAGTTTTCTGAACCAATGTTCTCTTGATAATCAATAGTCCTCCCAAAATAACTTATATTCATTTAATTCTCATAGGTATGAAAACCTCTTATCATCTTGAATCATATATGATGCTAAGCTCAAAAGTCATATCTTAAAATAACATGTATTTTGGTTGTAATTCATATCATGCTTGTTTTCATGTTAAAACGCCATAAGAGTTTGAATTATCATAAAATCATGCTAAATCAATACCATAAGGTTTTAAAAACCAAAGTGAAACAATGAAAACAAGAATTATGAAGAAAGATCATAATTTCATAAAAACCTTAGCTTTACTTCTAACAATCTTATGAAATTCTTGAGAATCAAAATACTTAAGGCATGAGAGTGAAGGGATACTCTTATTGAAGCCTTACATACCTTAATAAGGAATTTGATGGAAAATCTTAAAAGATGAACCCTAGCTTTGGTGTTTCTTGAGGTTCTTAAGTGTAGAATTTTTGGAGTGAATGAGAGGATTTAATTATGAAATATTGATTTCCTTTATGTTTTGGGCCATTTAGATAACTCCCCAAGAGTTTTTAGCACAAAAATACCCTCGAAAATTAAATAATTGGAGATGAAAGACTAAATTTTATTCAAGTGGACAGTGAGGTCCGTTTTCTCTCCATATCGTGAAGCCATCATGGAGCGGTTTCTAGGTTAAAATGTCACTAGTAAATCAGCCATAACTTTTAACTCCAAACTCCAAATGATGAAGACTTGGTGGACTTAAAAGAAGACTTATAGACCTTAAATTTGATAGGTCATGGACCACCTAATTCATTTTAAGCTAAGAAATATGATCGTTTGAAGTTGATCCTTATATGAACTCATGCAAAAATTTAGTAGATAGAAATGCTTTGATCTTGGCTTGGTTTTTGAGGTACCTTACGACCCTAAACTACACCCGAAACATTTACTACACATAGTAAAATACCTTAACATATATTTACAACTTTGAAATCATCGGGTTCGTGCCTATACGCATACAGAGGATGGTTCGAATCTTTACTTATAAGTTGCAGGGTATTACAATATCTCTCCTTTAGGATCATTCTTCCTTGAATGAAGATCAAAGCTAAAATAGACATGTGAATAAAGTGAGATAAGATTTCTTTGGTCTATTTGTGCTATATATAATAACATAAATTGAATTTTACCTACAATAGGTGTTTAGCAATCAACAATAAGAATGTCAAAGCACGAGCTAAGAGTGCAAGAACTAGCATAGGCATAAAGAACATAAACAAAGACATGAACTTGGCATCCGTTGACCTCTGAAGATTTGGAAAGGAAACTCTTATAACATTTCGAAAGAACGAATCATAGGCATAATTCATGTGAGACACCAACATAGATTCATAAAGTATGAGCGATATAGATTTGAACATGGGTAACACACCATCTGAAGCTACTTGACATGTAATGCGGGTATCATGGGCATGAAGTAAGAATAATTGTACTATGCCTTAGCGATATGATTCCTGACTTTTAAGCTTAGAAACACTTCTTCACTATGCTTCTTCTCTTGAATACTACCCTTCATTAGCTGCATCTTATAACCCACACAAGGATACATGTGTCTAATTCTACTCAAGTCTGAGCCTGACTACATGCTCTCATAACGTTCAAGACTAACCTGAACTCACAAGGTGCTATACGTACAATGAATATACTAATCCTATATTTCTATAGGAAATTCCATCCCAAGAATATAACTTCTTCTTACCACACCATTCAACTAACCTCGAGTTCAAATCGAGAAGCTACTAATGCATAATTCATTCATCCCTATGTTATCAACATAATATTCAAGCCTATCACTATAACCACTTCATGGACTTCAAGATAGCGAACCCATCTAATAGTCTTTTGCTTTCCTAACGTCTTTACAAGCTGAAATTTTAAAGTATAACTAGCAAGAGAGACACCTAGACTTTTCATCTTACTATTTCATATAATAGATATTTGATCTCCATCCACTCTTATAACCTTAGGTAGAATAAGCATACTCTGATCTTTCCAATAAGAGACAACTACCTTCTCATGTAAAATCTTTGTTCAACTGCTATCAACACCAATATCACAACATAGGGAGGGCCACTAAAGGACTAAAGTATGAGGATCTAGAATAAGAGAGATACTGTTAAATAATAGCTTATACTTTACCATAACTTTGACACTCATAAATGGGGTTCTTGAAGACACAAGTATAATGGGCATGAGTACGTCATGTACTTGAAGCATAAACCACACATAGTGAGGAATTCTAGGCATAGAACATCTTATAACCATCTGTCATTACCATAGGTAAACATAAGTAGGGTTTAGAACAACAAAATCATAGACACGAGTTGTTTAAGAAATATGTACTGAAAACATACTTAATGTATTGTGATTTCACTAGTCACCAAGAATGTATTATGAGTACATAGGACTGAGCATATTGAGAAATCATAGGTGCATTCATCGTGAGTTGTATAACACAGAGGTAGAGTCATAGATTCATAGAGTAATATGAGGGTCATTGTTTTGAAGCTATTGCTTTCTATCATAGAATCTGAGCATAGGTAGGAATTTGTATAAGGTGCATGAGTATGAGTCAAGGGCATGATGCCTACATGCAAGAGATGAGTAAAGTGTCATAATGACTTAAATATGAGGAATACTCTAGAATAGAAATGAATTTCTATCTCATCATAACTCCTTCTGAAATGCATCATAATCTAATTCATAAAACTTGATTTGGTTCTTCTCCCTATCGTCTCTCACTTAGGTTAAGGCTGTCATGCCCTGATCTTACACCCTGAACGTGGCCGGCACTCGAGAACCATTGTTGGTCCCCAAGAGGACCCTTGGCCTGACTGACTACTTATCAGAAGACTTACTCAAGCAGAATAAAGCTTTAAAATAAGATAAATCCTCAAAAGCTCAAAGTACTCATATCATAAGATATGGTAAATACTCAAAGTAACGTTAATAGTTTGTAAAACAACTCAAAGGAAAAGAAAGGACTGAGAGACTCCTCAACTCTATCTATCTATGAAGCCTCTAAATACTAAGATAGATGTCGGGACAGGACCCTCGACAACTCAACAAAATAGGAAATATATGTGTGAAGCCCTCCAAAAAGAAAGGATGCTCACCAAAGCTAGCTGGAGTGCAAATGGTATCAACAAAGCGCCTATTGATGACCCGGAACACCTGTATCTACATCATAAAAGGATGCAGGTCGAATGACGTCAGTACATGGAATATACGAGTATGTAATATGGCTGAAGTGAAATAAATAACTGAACTGAATGACTTCAATAAATATAGCATGAACTCAACTGAATGTAAATGATTAAAGGAATGAAATCATTTAACTTTACAAAATACTTACTCATCTCTGAACTCAACATAAGAAGTGTTATATGAAAAATATACTTTAACTTTATTGGGAGATTCTCTAATGGACAACTATCACTGTGAGCTAAGTGATGATACATCATCTTGTCCACGCTTCCAGAACTATCCTATATCGTGCCAGTGTATAGAACCTCTCAACTAAGTGTATCCACTAAGCTATAAGGATTCACCTAAAAAGTGTGATCCTAAACCCATGTTGGCAAGACATGGTTTATGGGGACTGTGAGTTGTCTGAACTCTCCGCCATATCGGTGCTCAATACTTCTCCCAATGATATATACTGTTGCTCAATGTATAAAAATATTAATTTTTCTCTGGTTTGAAATAATTGCTCAAACTATCCTCTTAAAAGAGGTAATACTCTGAAACATCTCTGAACTCATAAACTCATTTAGAAATCAACGTTTCTCTCTTTTAAATGTAAAAGTGTTACATTTAGGAATACTTAGTTCCCTTATACTCTTTTTCAATCATGAATACAATTCTTCTCATTCTTATTATTACTTTCTCAAGACTTAGTTCAAAACTATTGTTAATTACGAAAGAATTCTCAAAATGTCTCAAAAAGACCTCTTGAACTTTCCTCTTCCCGGAGGGCGATTGGGAGCAACGTGGGGCTCGGGCCCTAGATAATCCTAGGACCGCCACTGGGGAAGAGTTGTTGGAGAGGCTCTATACCCTTAGTAGTAGTAGTAGTTTACCATTTCATTCAACCAACCTCGAGTCCTAATCAAGAACCACCTAATGCATTATGCATTCATCCACATGTTATTAACACCTCATTCAATCATAGAACTATAACCACTCCATGAACTCCGACTAACTAACCTTCTAAGAATTTCTCATTCTCTCATCATCTCTACAAACTGAAATTTCATGCATTACTATCAGGAACCGCTACTTTCTCTCATTTAACTATTACTCTTAGTAAAACTCCATCCTATTCCTCCTCCACATTAAAACCATAGATGGAATAAGAACACCACCACTACCACAATAAGAAATATCAACCCTCTCATTCTATTATTACTCAACTATTATCGACAACATCGCTATCAAAACTGAAAATGATCACTAAAAGAACTTTTGGGAGAAAGATCATAGTCACGATTCATTCGAGATATTTGATATAAGAATATGCATGGCATAACATTATGTTTCTAGCCATCGAGAGTAAATTATGAATTCGCGAGACTGAGCATACTATGAGACATGAGTGCTTATATGAATAGATTCATATCGTGAGGCTAATATCCATAACTTTATGGAGTAAAATTGAGAATAATGGGCTAAAGTCTTTGCCCCTCATTCTGTGAACTGAGCATAGATGTGAGTCTGCCTGAAGTATATGAGCATAGTTCATGAAAACAATTATGATATTAAAGTCATCCATAGGATGTTGTAATGACTGAACTTTGAGGAAGATGCTAGAGTATGAATGGATTGGTATAACACCATAACTCTATCTGAACACATCATTATATGATTCTTAAAACTTGACTTGGTCCCTCACCTTATCATCTCCCCATTGGGTCTGAAGCTGACACTCTAAGGCTATAGATCTATTCCATCTTCTCTAAACTAGTCTATATTCACTTTACTCTAATACTCAGGAAAATACTAATCTCATGTCTATTGAGCTCTCCATGTGCATGTATTAAGATTCCTTCTAGGAATTCTTTCTGAGATACTCCTCGTAACTTCTTCTGGCTTCTATAAAAGACTTTCTGTAACCATTACCCGCATTGACTTATAAAGGCGCTTAATCTAACTCTTAAGGGAAAAAAATTATTGCTTACCTCAGCCTATTCCATATCGACAGCTCAATTATACTATCTAGGCGCACATCAAAAATCATAATCTTAATTTGAACCTCGTCGAACTACATACGATCTCAGGTACTTCTCCTAATGCTCTTGCTAATATAATGACTTAGCCACACTTCATTGCTCTCATCTAAGAGTCATAATACCACACTTGTACCACTCACATTTATTGCAAAGTAACATCTTAATTCCTCACCTACATCATGCCAAACCTACTAGATCAGATCTCAAAAGTTTATGAAAGATTTGGTGACCAAAAAGAGAAGTATGGACTTCGAGATGGTGGAAATATCACATAGTTGTAGTGCAATCATGTCTAGAAACATAGTCATCAAGAAAGATGACCCAGGAGCATTCACCGTCCCTTGTACTATAGGGATGTACCAATTTGACAAGGCATTGTGTGATTTAGGAACAAGCATAAACATGATGTTGTTTGCTATTTTCAAGAAGCTTAGGTAGAATGCTTTGAAACCAACTACATCGCATCTCTAAATGGTGGATAGGTCAATTAAAAAATCGATGGGGATTCTTTATGACATCTTGGTAGAGGTATGAAAGTCTATATTTCATATCGAATTATTTTTCCTTGATTGTGAGATTGACACTGAAATTCCTATCATCTTGAGTAGGCCATTCTTGGCTACCGAAAGAGCTTTGGTAGATTTGGAGAGTGGTGAATTGAAGTTTAGAGTTAATGATGAGGAAGTGAACTTTAATGTTTGTAAAGCCATTAAGAAACCAAGTGAGATGTATGTTATATCATTGATTGATGTTATTGATGAAAAGGTTGCTAGTGTTAGGAAAGTGACATAACTTAGGGAATCCTTGGCAGCTGTCCTGTTGAATTATGATGGTGAAGACATTCAAGACTATGATAAAGTAGTAGGTTCTCTTGCGGTTTCAGGTTCATTCTAATCCAATCCCAAAATACTTGATATTAACTTGAATAACCAAGAAAGTCCACCCATCAAACCATAAATTAAAGAACCTCCTAGGTTAGAATTGAAAGCCCTTCCTTCCCATCTTTGATATGTGTTTTAGGGGTGCAACAACACGTTGTCATTATTTATTGTTGATGATTTAATGGAATGGAAAATTGAATCATTTAATTGAAGTGTTGAAGAAGTTCATTAAGGCGTTGGGATGGACTATTGCCGATATTGTTGGGATTCCACCCAGTGTATGTACTCATAAAATTCAATTGGCTAGTGATTGTAAGCCAAACATTGAGCACCAATGGAGGTTGAATCCTTCCTTGCAAGAAGTTATGAAGAAGGAGATAATTAAATGGCTTGACACGAGTGTCGTTTACCTTATTACGGATAACAAATAGGATAGACCAATTCAATATGTACCGAAGAAGAGAGGAATGACAGTTGTCCCTAATGAAAGAAATGAGGTAGTGCCAATGACACCAGTAACGGAGTTGTGTGTTTGCATGGATTATCAGAAATTAAATGTGTGGATCGAAAAAGATCAGTTCCCTATGGATTAGATGCTAGACCAACTTGTAGGTCGAGGTTGGTACTGTTTTCTTGATGGTTACTCCAGGTATAACCAAATTGAAATTGGTCCTGAGGACCAACAATAACAACATTCATTTGCCCTTATGGCACCTTTGCATTCAAAAGGATACCCTTTGGGCTATAATGCTCTTGCCACTTTCAAAAGGTGTATGTTATCTATTTTTTTGGAGATGGTGGAGGATTCAATGGTTTCATCATCGATGACTTTTCAATAGTTGGTGATACATTTGGGACTTTTCTTCAGCATGGTATTGCAAAGTTGTGTGGAAACAAATCTTTTGCTAAATTGGAAAAAAATGCCACTTTATGGTGAAGGAAGGAATCATCCTTGGACATAAGATTTTGGGAAAACATATTCAAGTAGATCAAGGCGAAAGTGAAAGTCATCAAAAGATTTCCTCCTTCTATTTCGATGAAAGGGGTCCGAAGTATTTTAGGGCATGTAGGGATCTACCGATGTTTCATTAAGGACTTTTCCAAAGTTGCTTTTCTACTTTGCAAGTTACTATAGAAGGAAAGTATTTTTGAATTCTATGATGCTTGTTTGAAGGCATTCTCATGTCTAAAAGAGAAGCTTGTTTTAGCCCCTATCATTGTCGCTTCGGATTGGAGTATCCCATTTGAGTTAATATGTCATGCGAGTGGTCTATCCTTGGGTGTGTGTTACACCCCAGCTTTTCAAGGAATAAAAATGCAGAATTTACCTGTAGGCACTGACCTACGGAGGCCACTTACAGGCCGTAGTCAGGTTGACCAGCCGTAGGTGAGGAGACGTCAATGGCTCTGTCAATTTCAGTAATTCTCAGTCTTTGAAGCGTGATCTACGGAGTAGCAGGACGGATCATAAGTCAGTTGACGGTCCGTAGAAAGTAACCGTAGATGTCCCCAAGACTTGGTTAATTCTTGAACCTCAGGTTGAGATCCACGGTTGTGGTGTACGGTCCGTAGATGGACCTACCAACCGTAGATCGAGACCGTCGTTGCAGGGTCCCCAGATACCAACTTTCTGAATCTTTTGACAGTTCAACAGGACAGTCTGTCAATGGATGTACGGACTGTAGGTTCTGACCGTAGATGGGCCGCGCCAGTTTTAATTATGGGCTTTTGGTCTTTTCCTTGGTTAATTCCCAAATTAACTAAGTCGGTTTTACCCTTAATGAAGGTCCTATATATAGTTTTCTATACCTAAGTCACTTCATTCTAACTCATTCCCTAAATTCACCTCTCAAATATTTCTCTTTAAAAGAAATTCTCTCTAGCTCAAGGAAGAAGAAGAAGCAAAGTCCTCCATTAAAGGTCACCCAATCTCCTCCAATTTCTAGTGGGCTTTGCTAAGGTATGATGGTATTGACCAATGGAGTTGCTTCGTCCATTGGGCCCTCCCTTTTCTTCATGAATTTCAAGGTTCAATTCCCTTCAAGTAAGCTAGGGTTTGATAAATTGTTATGGGTTCTTCTAGTATGAGTCCAATTACTGACTTTATGCTTTGTAGTACACGATCTAGCGTGGGTAAAGTAATTTAGTGCATGATCTAGCGTGAATTACATGGTTATTGTAAGTATTGCATGAACCCCCATGATCCCAAGTAAATTCTCCCCAATTTGATAATATATGCCTTGATTGTTTGGTTGAGATATGAATTGATGGTTCACCTATGAAATTGAGCATGAATTGGGGTTAAGTGCATGAATTTAGCATGTTCAAGTACATGATTTTCCTCTTTTATGTGGGTCACTTCAAGTATGACTAAATTGCCTTGATTATAACTTTTAAGAGCTAGCTTGCATCGAGTTGCATGGTTTAAAATAAAGGCAATGTGAACCCATTAGCTATGAAGAAAAGCATGATAGCATCATGAAGAAAGAGGTTTATAGAATCAAGCACGTTTTACATGAAATCTATGATATGTTGATGTTGAGTCTTGAAAGGGGTTTTCTCATATAATGCTCAACCTAAGCTTGTGAAAGGTTTTCTCACATGTAAAGGATTCATAACTTGTTAAAAGGTTTGCTTAACTAAAATTGAATCAAGAGCTTAAAGAAGCTATTCTAGGAGTGTAAGCTTGGACAAGTCCATGGAAGAAGAAACACTCAATGAAGTAAGCTTGGACTGGTCCATGGTATGTGAAGTCATTTTAGCTTTGATTGGCAACCCCAGTTGTGCCTTTCCGTTGATATCAATTTATGATTATATAGTGGGAATTATGCATAGAACCGAGTGGACGGGTGACAAGTCCCCATATGTCCTATACCTATGTGCCCCCATAGGTGGTCTTAACAGGCCCATATCAGCTTAGCTAGTGGATCCACGTAGGCTATGGTTCAGGATTCTACATTGGCAAGTAGGATGGCTCTTTTTCGGTGTAGGGCAGACACCGGATTCCATGTTGAGTTATTCCATAGTCTACAGATCGGTTTGAGGCTTTTTCCACACTTCAGCTTGCACAATGGTGCATGGGTTATTAAGAGTAAAGTAAAGAAAAGAAGAGTAATAGAAAGATGATTTAACTTGCTTTGGCCATGGTTTATGCTTTATGCTAGTTGCTTATATGCCTTATCATGTTTAGCTTGGCCAATTGTATGTCATGTTTATATCTCAGTTTCTAGCTCTTTTTATGAGTTTATATGCATGGCTATCATACTTAGTACTTTATTATGCTAACACATACTTTTGCCTGCATCAACTTCTTTGTTGTAGGACGTGGCAGTTCTCCTACTCGTGGCTAGAGCATTGACTTAGAGTTGAGAAGAAGACTTGGTGAGTCCTCATTCATCCAAGGACATAACCTTGTTGGATTTTACTTTGATGTCTTTCCTTATGGTTGATATTGTATTGGGTTGCGTCCCTATCACTTTTATTCGTATTCTATGATATTAGAAGGCTTTGAGACATGAGTTGTAGACTTCCCAGTTTTGATTAAAGCTTTGATATAAAATGCTCTTTTGAACTCTTATTTCTCTATTATCTTGTATGTTATGTATGCTAAGGGCTTGTATGAGGCCTCTCGGGGTCTTGTATGTCGTGTTACATCTAGGGGCTACCCTGGGTCGTGACAAACTTGGTATTCAGAGCGCAAGGTTTTAGAATGATTCTAGGATGTCTCATAAACCGCATTGAGTAGAGTCTTGTTCATGGGTGTGAAGCGCACCACACTTATGAATGAGAGGCTACAAGATGTTTAGGAAACTTCACTTCTTTCATTACTCTTCAGTCGTGCCATAAAGTTTAACTCTATATCTCTCTCCTAATCCCTATCCTATGCGTTTTAGGATATGGCGACCCGAAGAGCCTACGCTAGAAGAAACATGGGAGAGAATGTGGGACAGGAAGCTACTCCTCAAGCTCCGGCCAACCCTTTGGTGGAACAAGTTACTAATGCGGAGTTTAGGGCTGCTTTTCAAGTGTTGGCTCAAGCCGTGATGGCCCAAGCCAATAGATGGTGGCTCCCGTGAACCCAAATATGGGTACGATTGCATCAAGAGTGAGGGACTTTACTAGAATGAATCCTCCAGAATTTCATGGCTCTAAAGTGGAAGAGGATCCTCAGGAGTTTATTGATGAAGTTTATAAAGTGTTGATGGTAATGGGTGTGACACCAGAAGAGAAGGTGGAGTTGGCCGCTTATCAACTTAAAGATGTTGCCCAAACTTGGTATAATCAATGAAAGAGTGAAAGGGCTAATGATGAAGGTCCCATAGGATGGGATAGGTTTAAGAGTGCTTTCCTTGATCGATTCTTCCCTCTTAAGAAGAGAGAGGCCAAGGTGCTTGAGCTTATTAATCTTCGTCAAGGGAGTATAAGTGTGAAAGAATATGCATTGAATTTCACACAATTGGCTAGATATGCTCCGTCCATAGTTGCCGACCCAAGGGCAAGAATGAGAAAATTTGTGTCGAGAGTGTCCGATATGTTGGTAAAGGAGTGCCGCATCGCTATGCTTGTGCATGACATGGATATTTCTCGCCTCATGGTTTATGCCGAACAGATTGAAGAAGAAAAGCTTAAAGAGAGATCTAGAGAGACTAAGCGGGCTAGAACCGGAGATGGCAACTTTTCTCATGCAAAATCCGATGGACGTGGTCATTCAATATTTTGCCAAAGGTCCTCTAATCAAGGTTCTTCCAAGGCTCCTCCGAGATCCAACAATGATAGGGTGACAAACCCTAAGCCTCAAGGAGGGAACGGTGGTGGATCTTCTTTGCCTAGTTGTACTGGATGTGGGAGGAGGCATGAAGGCAAATGCCTAGCTGGTTTGGATGGTTGCTATACTTGTGGTAAGGCTGGTCACAAGATGAGAGATTTCCCATCTCTCTTGGCTAAAGGAAGAGAGGGTACGCAAGCTGCCCCAAGTAGTTCGGGTTCAGGTGCTCCTAAGCAAAATATATTTTATGCACTTCAGGCTAGTCATGAGCAAGAGAGCTCACCCGATGTGGTCACCGGTACGTTGAAAGTTTTCCTTTTTGATGTCTATGCCTTGTTAGACCCCGGTGCTACATTGTCCTTTGTGACGCCCTATGTGGCCATGCGATTTGATATTGTACATGATGTATTACTAGATTCTATCCTTGTTTCTACTCCGATAGGAGAGTCTATTTTAGCTAAGAGGGTTTATAGAGGTTGCCCCATTTCCTTATCCCATAAAGTTACTCTTGTCGACCTCATAGAGCTAGATATGCTAGATTTCGATGTCATTCTTGGGATGGATTGGATGATGCTTGTTATGCCTCTATTGATTGTAGGAACAGAGTGGTCAAGTTTTAGTTCCCTAATGAGCCTATCCTAGAGTGGAAGGGGGGAAATTCTATGTTTCGAGGTCAATTAGTTTCTTATCTAAAGGCTAGAAAGATGATCTCTAAGGATTGGTTTTACCATCTAGTTAGGGTGAGGGATGTAGATTCTGAAACCCCTACTCTTGAGTCGGTCCCCATTGCTAGTGAGTTTCCAGAAGTGTTTCCCGATGACTTGCCCGGTATTCCTCCCGAAAGGGAAATAGACTTCGGCATTGACCTTCTTCCAGATACGCGACCTATCTCTATTCCTCCTTATAAAATGGCTCCGGTGGAACTTAAGGAGTTGAAAGAGCAACTAAAAGATTTGTTGGTAAGGGTTTCATCCGACTTAGTGTTTCCCCATGTGGTGCTCCGGTATTGTTCGTGAGAAAAAAAGATGGTTAACTCCGTATGTGCATCGACTATCGCCAATTGAATAAGGTTACAATCAAGAATAAGTATCCTTTGCCAAGGATAGATGATTTGTTTGACCAACTTCAAGGGGCTAGTTACTTTTCTAAGATTGACCTTCGTTCGGGTTATCACCAATTGAGGGTGAAGGAAGATGATATTCCAAAAACGGCTTTCCGGACAAGGTATGGTCACTATGAGTTCTTGGTTATGTCGTTTGGATTGACAAATGCTCCAGCCGCATTCATGGACTTGATGAATAGGTTGTTTAAGCAATACCTTGACATGTTCGTGATTGTGTTTATTGATGATATCTTGATCTACTCAAGGAGTGAGGATGAGCATGCTAGTCATTTGAGGGTTGTGTTGCAAGTCCTCAAGGATCAACAACTCTTTGCGAAGTTTAGCAAGTGTGAATTTTGGTTGAGATCCGTGGCTTTTCTTGGTCACATTGTTTCTGGTAAGGGTATTGAGGTAGATCCTAAGAAGACCGAAGTAGTCAAGAATTGGCCTAGACCTTTATCACCTTCGAACATTCGTAGTTTCTTGGGTTTAGCCGGTTATTATAGGAGGTTTGTTGAGGGATTTTATTCAATTGCTTCTCCGTTCACGGCTTTGACTCAAAAGAAAGCTAAGTTTATGTGGTCCGAGGCTTGTGAAAAGAGCTTTCAAGAATTGAAAGACAGACTTACTTCGGCCCCGATATTGACACTACCGGAAGGAACCGATGGTTTTGTAGTGTATTGTGATGCCTCAAGGATTGGGCTAGGGTGTGTTCTTATGAAAAATGAGAAGGTGATTTCCTATGCTTCAAGGCAACTAAAGGTACATGAGAAGAACTATCCCACTCATGACTTAGAGTTTGCAACGGTGGTGTTTGCTTTGAAAATATGGCGACATTACTTGTATGGAGTACATGTAGATGTCTTCACCGATCATAAGGGTCTCCAGTATGTTTTTAAGCAGAAAGATTTGAATCTCCACCAAAGAAGATGGCTTGAATTGCTAAAAGATTATGATGTGAGTGTTCTCTATCACCCCGGCAAGGCTAATGTGGTGGCGGATGCTCTTAGTAGATTGTCTATGGGAAGTGTTATGCATATTGAGGATGGCAAGAAAGAGTTGGTTCGTGATGTTCATAGTTTAGCCCGATTGGGTGTTTGGTTGATTGATTCCGCTAAGGGTGGAGTTACCGTTCACAATGGTTCCGAATCTTCTTTTGTGCATGTTGTAAAAGCTAAGCAATACCTTGATCCTAATTTGGTGGAATTGAAAGAAGCGATTCTCAAGAAGTCCATAGAGGTTTTCTCCCAAGGGGGAGATGGTGTACTTCGTTACCAAGGTCGGTTATGTGTTCCCAACGTTGTTTATTTGAGAGAGAAAATTTTTTCAAAAGCTCATAGTTCTAGATATTCTATCCACCCGGGAGCTACCAAGATGTACCGAGATTTGCGGGAAATCTATTGGTGGAATGGCATGAAGAAAGACATCGCGGAATTTTTGGCTAAGTGTCCTAATTGCCAACAAGTGAAGGTTGAGCATCAGAGACCGGGAGGTTTGACCCAAGACATAGAGATTCCTACTTGGAAGTGGGAAGATGTGAATATGGATTTCGTAGTAGGTTTGCCTCGCACAAGGCGACACTATGATTCGATTTGGGTTATGGTTGATAGAATGACCACGTCAGCCCATATCATTCCCGTCAGAACTTCCTATTCGGCGGAGGATTATGCTAAGTTGTATATAAGGGAGATGGTTAGGCTGCATGGAGTGCCTTTATCCATTATCTCCGATCGAGGTGCCCAGTTTACTTCTCAATTTCAGAAGTCATTCCAAAAAGGTCTGGGTACTCGTGTTAAGCTTAGCACGGTCTTTCATCCCCAAACCGATGGGCAAGCAGAGCATACTATTCAGACTTTAGAAGATATGTTGAGAGCCTGTATTATTGAGTTCAAGGGTACTTGGGATGACCATTTGCCTTTGATCGAGTTTGCTTATAATAATAGCGACCATTCTAGTATTGGTATGGCTCTATTTGAGGCTCTCTATGGTAGGAGGTGTAGATATCCCATAGGTTGGTTTGAAATTGGGGAAGTTGCTTTGATAGGCTCCGAGTTAGTGCATGAGGCTATGGAGAAAGTTCGGCTTATTAGAGAAAGGCTGAAAATGGCTCAAAGTCGACAAAAGTCTTATGCCGATGTTAGAAGAAGAGAATTAGAATTTGATGTTGATGATTGGGTTTACTTGAAAATTTCACCTATGAAGGGTGTAATGAGATTTGGGAAGAAAGGGAAGCTTAGTCCCCGCTTTGTAGGCCCATATCAGATTTCGAGACGTGTTCGTAAGGTTGCCTATGAGCTTGATTTGCCAAATGAGTTGGCATCGGTGCATCCGATTTTCCATGTCTCATTGTTGAAAAAGTGTGTTGGTGATCCGACCTATATAGTACCAATAGAGACTCTTGGCATAAAGGATAGTCTTTCCTATGAAGAGGTTCTGGTTGAGATTTTAGACCGACAAGTCCGGAAGTTGAGAAATAAAGAAATTTCTTCAGTGTAAGTTCTGTGGAGGAAACAATTAGTAGAGGGTGCTACTTGGGAGGCCGAGGCCGATATGATGTCCCGCTATCCTCATCTTTTTCCTTCCGATCCTCCTCTAGCTTGAGGTACCTAGTTCCTCATGGTTCATTCTTTTGGTCTCATGTGTCATAGTTGATTTCCATGATTCCTTGATTTTATGCATGTTCATGAAGAGTCTAATATGATATATGTGCATTGAGTAAGAGTTGCATAAAGTCTTCATGAATTTAGTGTTGAGCATGCTTTAGCTTGCATGTTAGGTTGGGTTGTTAGTCCAAGTCTATCTCCCTTCTCATGATGTCCAGGTTCTCATTCGAGGACGAATGTCCCCAAGGGGGAGATATTGTAACAACCCAGCTTTCCAAGGAATGAAAATGCAGAATTTACCTGTAGGTAGTGACCTACGGAGGCCACTTACGGGCCGTAGTCAGGTTGACGGGCCATAGGTGAGGAGCCGTCAATGGCTTTGTCAATTTCAGTAATTCTCAGTCTCTGAAGCATGATCTACGGAGTAGCAGGATGGATCGTAAGTCAGTTGACGGTCCGTAGAAAGTAACTGTAGATGTCCCCCAGACTTGGTTAATTCTTGAACCTCAGGTTGTGATCCACGGTTGTGGTGTACGGTCCATAGATGGACCTACCAACCGTAGATCGAGACCGTCGTTGCAGAGTCCCCAGATACCAACTCTCTGAATCTTTTGACAGTTCAACACGACGGTCCGTTAATGGATGTACGGACCGTAGGTCCTGACCGTAGATGGGCCCCGACAGTTTTTAATTAAGGGATTTTGGTCTTTTCCTTGGTTAATTCCCTAATTAACTAAGTCGGTTTTACCCTTAATGAAGGTCCTATATATAGTTTTCTATACCTAAATCACTTTATTCTAACTCATTCCCAAAATTGACCTCTCAAATATTTCTCTCTCTAAAAGAAATCCTCTCTAGCTCAAGGAAGAAGAAGAAGCTAAGTCCTCCATTGAAGGTCACCCAATCTCCTCCAATTTCTAGTGGGATTTTCTAAGGTATGATGGTATTGACCAATGGAGTTGCTTCCTTCATTGGGCCATCCCTTTTCTTCATGAATTTCAAGGTTCAATTCCCTTCAAGTAAGCTAGGGTTTGATCAATTGTTATGGGTTCTTCTAGTATGAGTCCAATTACTGACTTTATGCTTTGTAGTGCACGATCTAGCGTGGGTAAAGTAATTTAGTGCACGATCTAGCGTGAATTACATGATTATTGTGAGTATTGCATGAACCCCCATGATCCCAAGTAAATTCTCCCCAATTTGATAATCTATGCCTTGATTGTTGGGTTGAGATATGAATTGATGAAATTGATGGTTCATCTATGAAATTGAGCATGAATTGGGTTTAAGTGCATGAATTTAGCATGTTCAAGTAAAAAGCATGATTTTCCTCTTTTATGTGGGTCACTTCAAGTATGACTAAATTGCCTTGATTATAACTTTTAAGAGCTAGCTTACATCGAGTTGCATGGTTTAAAATAAAGGCAATGTGTACCCATTAGCTATGAAGAAAAGCATAATAGCATCATGAAAAAAGAGGTTTATAGAATCAAGCATGTTTTACATGAAATCTATGATATGTTGATGTTGAGTCTTGAAAGGGGTTTTCTCATATAATGCTCAACCTAAGCTTGTGAAAGGTTTTCTCACATGTAAATGATTCATAACTTGTTAAAAGGTTTGCTTAACTAAAATTGAATCTAGCCCTTAAAGAAGCTATTCTAGGAGTGTAAGCTTGGACAAGTCCATGGAAGAAGAAATATTCAATGAAGTAAGCTTGGACTAGTCCATGGTATGTGAAGTCATATTTCGCTTGGATTGGCAACCCCAGTTGTGCCTTTCCATGGATATCCATTTATGATTATAAAGTGGGAATTATGCGTAGAGCCGAGTGGACGGGTGAAAAGTCCCCATATGTCCTATACCTATGTGCCCCTATATGTGGTCTTAACAGGCCCATATCAGCTTAGCTAGTGGATCCACGTAGGCTATGGTTCAGGATTCTACCTTGGCAAATAGGATGGCCCTTTTTCGGTGTAGGGTAGACACCAGATTTCATGTTGAGTTATTCCATGGTCTACAGATCGGTTTGAGGTTTTTCCCACACTTCAGCTTGCACAATGGTGCATGGGTTACTAAGAGTAAAGTAAAGAAAAGAAGAGTAACAGAAATATGATTTAGCTTGCTTTGGCCATGGTTTATGCTTTATGCTAGTTGCTTATATGCCTTATCATGTTTAGCTTGGCCAATTGCATGTCATGTTTATATCTCTGTTTCTAGCTTGTTTTATGAGTTTATATTCATGGCTATCATACTTAGTACTTTATTGTGCTAACGCATAATTTTGCCTGCATCAACTTCTTTGGTGTAGGACGTGGCAGTTCTCCTACTTGTGGCTAGAGCATTGACTTAGAGTTGAGAAGAAGACTTGGTGAGTCCTCATTCATCCAAGGACATAGCCTTGTTGGATTTTACTTTGATGTCTTTCCTTATGTTTGATATTGTGTTGGGCTGCGTCCCTATCACTTTTATTAGTATTCTATTATATTAGAAGGCTTTGAGACATGAGTTGTAGACTTCCGCTGTTTTGATTAAAGCTTTGATATAAAATGCTCTTTTGAACTCTTATTTCTCTATTATCTTGTATGTTATGTATGCTAAGGGCTTGTATGAGGCCTCTCGGGATCTTGTACGCATGTTACATCTAGAGGCTACGCTTGGTCGTGACAGTGTGGTTCTTGGGAGATGGAAGGAGAACCTTTTTCATCTGGTGTATTATGCAAGCAAAATATTGAATGTGGCTATGAAAAACTACACGGTGACTGAACAATAGTTATTAGTGGTGGTGTATGCATTTGAAAAGATTAAAGCATATCTTTTGGGTGCCAAGGTGGTAGTGCATATGTACCATGTTGTAATTTAATACTTGATGGAGAAGAAAGAGGTAAAATTGAGGTTAATACGTTGGGTGTTGTTGCTTCAAGAGTTTGACTTTGAAGTCAAAGATCAAAAAGGGATTAAAAATCAAGTTGTGGACCACTTGTCCTGCCTCAAATATAATGTGATGAGTTCCAGGGGAAAAGTACATTGATGAGTCTTTCCACGACAAAATTTTTATGGCAATCTCAAATAGTACTACCCCTTGGTATGCTGATTTTACTAACTATGTTGTGTATGGTATTCTACCCGAAGGCTGAATCTATATCAACAAAAGAGATTCCTCTTTGATACTAGGAAATACTATTGTGATGAGCCCTATTTATTTCGAGAATGTGTTGATCACGTTATTCGGAGATGTGTTCCAAAATTTGAAGTGAATTCTATTCTTGAAGCTTGTCATGCATCACCTATTGGTGGTCATCATAGTGGGGTACGTACTGCTTCAAAGTTCTTCAAAGTGGTATAGACTCGGGTCGTGACAAACTTGGTATCATAGCATTAGGTTCAAGTTTTCTAAAATGTCTTCAAAGTCGCATCTAGTAGATTCATTTTTATGAGTGTGAAGCGAGCCACACTTATTAGGGGGTGGCTATGGGGTGATCAGGAAATACTTTCTCTTCTTTCATACTCTAGATCGTATAATAGAGTTATTACCTAAGAAACATATGCAAATTCATGTGTTATTTTAATTCCCCTAACTATTCCTCATTTTCGAGGTGATAGAAGTAGTAAAGCTTAATTCCTACCTATAAGGTGTTCTCAAATAGAATTATCAGTATTTTAGAGACCACATAAAGGCTTGAGAGGAGCCAATTAATGTGCTTTAACTCATCAATTCTAAATATTATGTCCTCATTTGTGTGAATCGTATTATTGAGACAAAATATTATATTCATTCATATTCTTCTATAATCCCTTATTACATAGAACATATATGAAAGCGAAAGTATATGCCAAGATTCTTAGATAGTATCATCACCCAGAAGATAGTGTGATTTGTGATGTTATGATTTATTGGTAGAACGACCCAAAATTAGAAGTGTGAATCTAGAATTGTAGTAGTCAGAACAGTGGGGATAATGAATTATCAAAGTATAGTATATATAAATATATATGTAGAAGTTATGTATCCATTAAGTTAGAATTGAGGTGATATGTCTTCAGGTGTTAACTAGGAGTGGTAAGTTGATGTAGATCTCAAGGTAGAAGGTAGAAAAGAAGTCATTGGTTGAGATGAGTTAGATTATGATTGAAGTAGGAAGAGAGTTTATGATGCCGGTCATTAATGAAAGTATAAAATGATTAAGGATTGATAGATCTATGTTTTTCTTTGTGATTCTAAAAAAGAACCATTTGATTCTTATAGATTTATGAATATAGTTTAGACTTATGATGGATAAGTAGTGAGTGTTAAAGAAGAATATGCTAATGTATTATAATTAGATAGACTATAAGATTGAGATCGACTACTATTAGTAAGATATTTTGGTGGACTAATGTTTCTCAATTTATATATTTATCTTGTAGCTGCTAATCCAGAAAACTGTGTGAAGTTGGGTTGTTATACATGTTTGGTGCTAGACGCTAAATTTGAAATGTAATGATCACCAAGGTGGAAATAAATTATAGTTTGGGGTTAGTGATGCTTATTTTATGGAACTGATAGAGTAGGCTTGAAATAGCATATGTAAGAATTAAGGTTATGAATTTTCAGTAAGTATGATGGTGCAAGTATGATGTAGATGTGACCCGTAGGTGAGATAGTGAATGGTGACTAAGTAAATAAATAGATTAGATCCTTAAGAGTTAGGAAGATAGAAGTGAACCCAATGTTATATGTGGTTACATGATATTCTAAGATTATTTAGAGTTATATATTTACTTAGTATGTTTAAATATCTAAGTGTGGAGAAGGCTAAGTATAGTATGTCTTATATGGTGTTCTTAAGAGTTGAATCGATGATTTAGAGATATACGATGTTGTGGCTCTTAGTTAAGCTTTAATCTTTATTGATACAGAGGGATATGAACTTAGAGGTGTGATGTCAGTAGAATAGCAAGAACTATTAGATTATGAGGTGCTAGGGAAATTGGTTATGTTTTCTATTAAGATTATAAGTTATATGATGATGTATATAGAAGCTAGAATATGTTAATAGTGGTATCTTTGAAAGGATATCCTATAATGAAGCTAGTATCTTCCAAATATAGATTGTCCGGGTAAGTTAAGTGTTCATTTGTATATTATTGTTGAGTTTAGAGGTTATGGAATAGACCCACAAACTTGGAATATTGGCCTTTGTAACATCCCGAAAATTTCTAAGTTAAGACCCGAACCATTTTTAAATTTGCGTATATGGTCGTACCAAGTGATTCTTAATTGTTCTTAGATTCTAAGGTCAATTCATTAGTGTGAAAAGAATTTTGGATATCAATTAAGGTCACTAGAATCCCCTAACACAAAGTTGAGTTGAAAGCTTCCCTACCGAGAAAGTTTTGACCTAAGATTCTACTTAGGTCAACTTCAAACGATCATATTTTTCAGTACATAAAGAATTAGGTAGCCCATGCTACCAAATTAGAGATCTTTCAATCCTCTTTCTAATGCCACTGAGTTTGCTTTATTTCGAGCTCGGAGTAAAAAGTTATGTCCGTTTGAGTGAAGTTTCTCTAGTTAAGGCATCTCATTCATTTTAGAAGAGCGTAATTTGGTCTTTTCCATTTCCCACTAGGCTTAGAAAGTTTTTCCTCACCCAATTAAGGGTCTAATCAGATGCTAAACCACACTTTTTCATTCCTAAACACTTAGAAAATAAGAGAAGAGTTCAAGAGGAGAGAGAGCTAGGTTTTGAGCGTTCGTCAAGCTCTCGTCGAATCTCGCCAAGAACATTGTTCTTTCCAAGTATGTAAGGCTTCTCACAGTGTTGGACTTGTTCGTCCTCATGCCATACATCTAATTCATCCATGAAATCATTATATTAAGATATTCTTTAGTAGTTCTTGATTTTTGTTTCATTCTTTAACAATGGAGGTTTTGAGTTTCTTGGGTTGAGGATCTTGAGTATGAGTTGTGATTCTTGATAGGGATTGTATGAAATTTCTAGGAATTCGTGTTGGGTTTGAGATTCAAGAAGGGTTTAGAATGAATCACTCCATTCTAGACGTGTTAGGACCCTAAATTGAGTAGAAAAATTCATCGGATTTTCTGGGTAGGGGCCTGGGGCAGCACTCCACCATAGTGCCAAGGCTTGACTTCAGTAGTTCAGGCACTGGGGCGACGCACCAACAGTACATTAGGGTCGCCTGGCCCCTTTTCTTTTCGTGTTTCTTTCCAAATGTGTTCCTTTGAATCGTGATTATGTTCTCTTGTTTGTATTAGCTCCTAAAGGCTCCATTAATCCTTGAGAGATCCTACATGTCCTAATCACATGTCTTAATTTACATTTCAAACTAAAGTAAGTAAAGAGGAAAGTTCAAGAGGTCTTTTTGAGTCATTTTGAGAATTCTTTCGTAATTAACAATGGTTTTGAACTAAGTCTTGATAAAGTAATTATGAGAATGAGAAGAGTTGTATTCGTGATTGAAAAAAGAGTATAAGGGAACTAAATATTCCCAAATGTAACACTTTTACATTTAAAAGAGAGAAACGTTGATTTCTAAATGAGTTTATGAGTTCAGAGATGTTTCAGAGTATTACCTCTTTTAAGAGGATAGTTTGAGCAATTACCTCAAACCAAAGAAAAAGTAATGTTCTTATACACTGAGCAACAGTATATATAATTGGCAGTAGTATTGAGCACCGATATAGGGGAGAGTTCAGACAACTCACAGCCCCCATAAACCATGTCTTACCAACATGGGTTCAGGATCATACTTTTTAGATGAATTCTTATAGCTTAGTAGATCCAATTAGTTGTGAGGTTCTATATCCCGACACGATATAGGACAGTTCTGGCAGCATGGACAGACGATGTATCATCACTTAGCTCACAGTGATGGTTGTCGATTAGAGAACCTCCCAATAAAGTTAAAGTATATTTTTCATATAACACTTCTTATGTGGAGTTCAGAGATGAGTAAGTATTTTGTAAAGTTAAATGATTTCATTCCTTTAATCCTTTTACATTCATTTGAGTTCATGCTGTATCTATTGAAGTCATTCCGTTCAGTTACTTATTTCACTTCAGCCATATTACATACTCGTATATTTCATGTACTGACATCATTCAACCTACATCTTTTTATGATGCAGATACAGGTGTTCTTGGTCATCAACAGGCGCTTCGTTGATACTATTTGCACTAAGCCTCCTTGATTTTCGGAGGGCTTCACACATATATTTCCTATTTTGTTGGGTTGTTGAGGGTCCTGTCCAGACATCTATCTTAGTATTTAGAGGCTTCATAGATAGATAGAGATGATGAGTCTCTCCGTCCTTTCTTTTTCTTTGAGTTGTTTTGCAAATTATTGACATTAATTTGAGTATTTTCCAGATCTTATGATATTAGTACTATGAGCTTTTGAGGATTTATCTTGTTTTAAAGCTTTATTCTGCATGAGTGAGTCTTCCGCTATGTAATTAGCTAGGCCAAGGGTTCACTTGGAGACCAGCAATGGTTCTCGCGTGCCAGCCACATCCAGAGTGTAGGCTCGGGCGTGACAAACTTGGTATCAGAGCACAGTGTTCAAGTATCCTAGGGTGTCTATGAATCCGTGTCAGTAGGATCTTATTTATGGTTGTGAGGGCCCCCTTGTATAAATGAGGGACTAAAGACATTTAAGAAAAGTTTCCCTTCTTTCATACACTAAATCGTTCAATAAAACTGTGCCATAAGGAAATTAATCATATTCGTGCGTTTCTCAAATCCATTCGACTACCTCTCATACTCAAGGTGATTGAAAAGCAAAGCCCAAATCCTTATTGATGAGTTACTTCCAGTAAAAGTCTTCAGAAAGTCATGAGACTGCAGAGGGGCTTGAGAGAAGCCCGTGAGTGAGCTTAAGTGTTGAGATTCGAAAGAATGCACTCTTAATTCATATGAATCATGCGTTCGAGTGAAAAGCAAAATTTACTCCTAGACTCTCTTCTCTAAACTTTGTTTCAGTTGAGACCCATATGAGAAAGTGTGTTATAGAGCTTGGGTAGTAATTTCACTCGAAACGATAGTATGAATTACTATGTTATAAGCAGCAGTAGTAAAAGTACCCAGAGTTAGAAGAATGCATGCAGATGTATAGTAATCTAAGAAAGGGGATAGTGATGAGGCAAATTATGTGGTTGCAGTCATGCACCAAGTAAGTTATTAATGAGGAGTTTTTCATTATGGGTAGACTAAGAAATGATGAGTTTGTGTAGATTTCATGATAGAAGGTAGAGTAAGCGTTACTAGTATGGATGAGTTAGAGTATAATTTAACAAAAAGGGAGTTTATGTTAATGTAACATTGTATTAGTGAAAGCCAAGTATAGATGTTGAATAGAAGAGCAGAGTATTCATGAGGTGATAGATCTAAGCTATGCTAATGATTTTTGAAGGAGGAGCCCCCTGGTATTCAGAGGGTTACATAACTAATTAGAAAATGATGTGTAATGAATGGCTAAATAGTACTTAAGTTGTGAAAGGGAATGTGATGGTAATTTGTAAAAGAGGTAGGCTGTGAAATAAAGATTGACTACTTCTCATAAGATCTTAGTGAGTGAGTGTTTCTTAAGTTTATCTAGTAGTTGTAAGTTAAGACAGTATGCGAGCAATTATATTGATGTCCATCAGTCAAATGAATGTTAACCGAAAGACTCTTAAACATTGACAAGAACTTCTTGAACTTTTCATCCAAGTCTTTCTTCTTTAGCTTTTGAGGAATAGAAGGGATCACTTTAATTGGAAACTTCACACTACTGAACAAAATATAGAAACTTCCCCTACTTTTACACCACAATCACTCCTGGGATTGGCATCACTAGTTTCAGTTTCAACCACTATAGGAGTATCATATTTTACCTCAACCGACAATTCTTCATCATCAATCACTCTAGCTCTGCATTCATTTCCATTCATCACATCATTTCTTACTACATCACTCCCTACCGTCTTGCCGCTTCGAGTCACATTCTCCATACATTGAGCATTATTCTTTGTATTGACCACAGTATCACTTGAGAGTCCTCCTTTTGTTCTAGGATTTAAGTGGGTTAAAATCTGCCCCATTTGTGCTTCAAGTTACTTGATGGAAACCGAATAAGAAGTAACCATTTGAGTGAGAGACAAGAATTTGGTCAACATTTCTTTAAGCACTTTATCGAACCCTTCAACTTTATTGAGGATGCGGGCAAGCATATCCTCAGTCCAAAAGCTCTCTGGGTTGGCATTTTGTTTCTTAGGCTTTGGTTTATCATGAGGAGGAACATACTGATCTCTTTTGCCTTCACACCCACTCCAACTATTACCTCAATCATGCCAATCTCTCCCTTGATCTCTCTAACTCCTTCTCCATCCTTGTTTCTACCTTGATTCCCACCCCGCCTTTGATAGCTAGGAGAATTGTACTTCTTCATTGTACATGGCTTCAAACAATTATTTTTTGGGGAAAATTTCCGCCACTTGCACCCATAACATTCACACTCTTTAAACCACTTCCCATTACATGTTTGGTCAAGAGATCCATATGAGTCATGATTTTCTCCATGTTCTGATCTCTATCTTGATGCTTTAATACTTGATCTATGGAAATAACTGAGGAGATAAGAGCCACCTCATACTCTCACATGTGCCAAGCCCAATTTGTTTTTTCCATCCTATCAATCTGATCGGCTATCCCCTTATTAATTTGATCGAGGGACCTATAAAAGATTTCCAAGAGGAATTTATTGGGAAACCCATGAGTGGGACACTGAAGTAGTTTCTTTTGAAAGTGAAACCATGCCTCATGAAGAAGATCTCCATCAATCTGGAAATAATTGTTGATCTCATCCTGGAGTTGTAACATCTTCGATGGTGGGATGAACCTCTCAAGGAAAGCCACAATCAACTCATCTCATGAGGTAATAGAATCCTTGGGTAATTCTCCCAATTATGTAGTCTCGTCTCCGATCAAAGAGAAAAGGGAACACGTAACACCTTAGAAGTGCAAAAGGTAACTTGGAAATCTAAAAGTTTCATAAAGTTATTGGTGTCGTGTTGTATGAGTGGCATGTACGAGCCGTACATGGTTCTATAGATTGTGGAACCTAGTCATGGTTAGTGCCTTGGAAAAATTAGAAAATATCAAGTCTCTGACCCTTTTTCATGAGCCATCTGGACGGTTTGTAGTGTGGATTACAGGTCTTGATTGGGGGCCATGGATTCTACCTTTAGCAAGTTGGCATTTTTAGTAAAGATAGAAAGTACGGTTCATACAGTGGACTATGGTTCGTAGGTGATAGTTCGTGCTTCATTCTTCAGAAAGTTGAACTTTCAGTACTTGGGATCCACAAATGGATAGTACGGTCTATAGAAGTATGTACGGACCATATATGGGATCATAGAGTTGATCTGACAATTATTTCTCAGGGTTATTTGGGTCTTTTCCTACTATTTTAATTCCTATACCACATCATTTTAAGCCTCTTTCTAAGACTATAACCATTTCTAAGACCCTAACTTCTCCCCATTCACTCTCATTCTCTCAAACTCCAAAATTCTCTCTCAAGTCTTCCTCTCCAAGCAATCTAGGGTTTTAAGGATTCCAAGACTTCATTGAAGATTTCAAATAGGGCTTTGATCAAGGTATGTGTGAAATTCATCAATGGGTTCTTCTTCACCCATTGAGTCCCAAAGAAACTTCAAATTCTAGGGTTTCATAATTTTCTTATGGGTTCAATTAATTTCAAGATTATTCATCATAATTAATCTTATTATGTATGATTTGATCATATTTTAATATTTTCGACAATATTTTTATGAACCCATGCCATACAAAGTAATTTATGATATGATTCAAGCTATGTTGATATGCGTGCATTACATTATGAAATATTTTATGAATCGAAGATGCTTTCGAATAAAGTATCAACCTGCGTTATAAAAATATGAGGCTTCCAATTGAAGTACCTCCATTTTGAATGAATATCAGGATTTAAATACTTCCGATTGAAGTACTTCTTATTATGAGAAGAGTATCATGATTTAGATGCTTTCGATTAAAGTGTCTCTTATAAATATGCTATGAAATCATAATTTCGAAGGAGCTATTCTTATGATTATGAGATTTTCATAAAAGAATTGGTATTACTAGATTCTTACCTTTTTAAAGATTATGAATATGAATATGGTTATGATTATGCATGTTTTCCGTTGGGATTTTACTTAGCTCCTAGTTGGACTAGTACCAATTACCCAGTTACTAGAACTGTGTGCCCCCATAGCTAGTGTATCCACCTAAGCTCATGATTATGGTACTTACCTTGGCAAGTAGGACACTCTCTTTTTGGTGTGGGAGAAGTACAATGAAATCCATGTTATAACTCACATGGTTTATGTCGGTTAACAGTATATCCCAAAAAGGTTTATGATTTCCACGAATGATTATGATTGAGCTTATGATTTAAAAAAGAATGCATGACCTTGTACTAGGTTTAATGAAATCATAAGATTAGATTTAAGTTATGTTTACTTGGTCATTGCATTATCATGTTTCATACTCATCATGCTATTAGGTTGTACTCATGCATTTTCCCCCATATTCAGTATATTCTGAGTACTGAACGCATATATCTCTTTTACCTATATTGTCTTATAATGTAGGTTCTGATGCACATCACTCAGGCCATGGCTAATATTGGATCCTATCAGTTTTTTCCAGACTTGGTGAGTCCTCATGGTTCGAGGGCATGCCAAATATGTTACTTTATGTCATTCAGACTTACATAAGTTTTCATATTATTCAAGTGAGCTAGTGCTTGTCCTAGTCACTTATTATGTAGTAGAGGCTTGTTATCAGATATAATATCTCCACATTATGGTCTTTGTACTCAAATATAAGATTTGTGTTGAGATTATGTTTTGAGACTTATATTCCGCTTCACGTTATTTCAGTTATGTTTTTATCTTAGTGGCATGCTACACCAAGTGGTTCATTTAGAGTCTCTCGATATTCTAAGTACCATGTCACGTCCAGACATAGTCTTGGGTCATGACAACCTTGGTATTCAGAGCATCGGGTTCAAGTATCTTAGGGTGTGTGAAAAGCTACATTTAGTAGAGTCTTGTTCATGAGTGTGAAGCGCGCCATATTTATGAATATGAGGCTACGAGATGTTTAAGAAACTTCACTTCTTTCACTACTCTTAAGTCGTGTGATAGAGTTGAACTCTATAAGATTTCCTTCTAACTCAAGTTCTATGAGTTTCAGAATGATGCCTCCAAGAAGAGCTCTAATGTGAAGGAGCTTGAATGTGAAGCAAGAAGCACCTCAAGCTCCAATTGATACTTTGGTCGAGCAAGTCATACATGTGGAATTTAAGGCTGCATTCCAAGTGCTTGTCCAAGCCATGACTGCTGAATCCAATCGTGAAGTAGTAGCTCCCATGAACCCAAATGTGGGTACAACAATGACTAGGGTTTGAGACTTCACAAGGATGAATCCTCCGTAATTCCATAGTTCCAAGGTGGATGAGGATCCAAAAGATTGAGGGGATTCAAAAAAATGTTGAGTTTATGGGTGTCACTCTAGTAAAGAGTGCAGACTTGGCCTCCTGCCAATTGAAAAGCGTTGATCAAATTTGGTTTAAGCAATAGAAGGAAGAAAGTGTCGTTGATGCGGATAATTTAGATTGGGATAAGTTCAAAGGTGCTTTTCTAGATTGATTCTTTTCTCTTGAGATGAGAGAGGCAAAGGTGTAAGAGTTCATCAATTTGAGGCAGGATAAAATGAGTGTGAAAGAGTACGCCTTGAAGTTCACTCAACTCTGGAACTATGCTCCGACTATGGTGGCCAATTCTAGAGCTCAGATGAGTAAGTTTGTTTCTAGTGTCTCGAAAATGGTGGTGAACGAGTATAGAACCGTCATGTTAATCAAAGAGATGGTCATTTCTAGGTTGATGACTCATGATCAAGAGATTGAGGAAGAGAAGCTTAAGTAGAGCGCTAGGGAGACTAAGAGGGCTCGGACCGATAGTGTTGACTACTTTCATCAGAGATTCAATGGTGGTGGTCTTTCTAATTTCAGGAAAAGGTACTCAAGCTCCCTCCATCTTCTGCTAGTGCTCTTGTGCCTAAGTTCAATAGTGTGTTCCAAATGTTGATGAGTTGAGGAAATATATTTTATTAGAAGCTTACAGTTCTCAATATTCTATTCACTTGGGAGCCACCGAGATGTATCGTGATCTATGGGAAGTCCATTGGTAGAATGGATTGATGAAGGATATTGGAAAATTTGTAGCTAAGTGTCCAATTTTTCAACTAGTGAAAGTTGAGCATCAGAAACCGGGAGGTATGACTTAAGATATTATCATTCCTACATGGAAGTGGTAAGATTTTAATATGAATTTCATTACAGGTTTACCCCAGACTCGTCGACAACATGATTTTATTTGGGTTGTTGTAGACCGAATGACTAAGTCGGCATATTTTCATCTTGTGAAGACCTCATATTCAGCTGAGGAATATACTAGGCTCTATATTTGGTAGATGGTTAAGTTGCACGGTGTGCCTTTATCCATCATTTCAAACAGAGGTACTCAATTCACTTCTCAGTTTTGGAGATCATTCCAGAAAGGACTTGGTACTCAAGTTAAGCTTAGCACATCTTTTCACCACAGACCGATGGTCAGACTGAATGGACTATTCAGACCTTGGAGGATATGTTAATATCTTATATGATCAACTTTAAAGGTAATTGAGATGATCATTTGTCTTTGATTGAGTTTACTTATAATAATAGTTATCACTCGAGTATTTGATGAGTCAGAGATTTTAGACTAATTTGAGGCTTATAGTTTACCAAATTGTGTCATTGATCCTGTTTTATGTCTATTTTGATGATAAATTGTTAAAATTGCAGCTATGAAGGCTTAAGGACAAAGTAAGGACAAAAGAGAACAAAAAGAAGCTAAAAACTTGGAAAAGTAGAGAAAATGGTGAAGTTGAGGCTCGCCAAGTCCATTCGGCAACTTGCCAAACAAGAAAGGACTTGCCAACTACTTCAGAAAAGTTTGCTAAAACCTTCAAAGCAGATCGGTGAGGAAAAGAACTGAACAACGAATTGCCAAACTTTTCGGTGAGCTTTGGTAACATCACCAAAAGAACTTGAGAACTCTGTTAAAACTGGATGCAACTTGGCGAGTGAAAGTTAGAATTGGTGACTCATCGAACATGATTGTTGGATTCCATCAGGCTCGCCAAAGGTTATCAACATTTGAAGCCATGAACTTAAGCTTAATGATGAGATGGCTCACCATTCAGTGACTAGCTGAGTGAGTCAGCGAGCCCGACTAACGTCATCGAAATGAATTTGAAGCACAATTTTTGCCAAACTTTTGGAAGGTATAAATAGTTTTGAAGAGAGGAAAAATACATCCATGATTGCTCTTAACAATATGCACTTAGAACATTCTATAGATTTTTGGGGTTTTTTGGCTTGTAAGACTTGGGATTTTTTGATTTTTGAGTTGGGCATTTTGGAATTGAAGATTGAAGCTCATTTGGATTCAATGCAGAATAATTTGTTTGGTATAATTCTTTTACTTTCATCATGAGTAGCTAAACCCCATAACTCTAGGGGTGTGCAATGTAATTGGGTACTAAATTGTTTGTGGGTCTTTGTGTTTTGCTCAATTAAATGTTGATTTATAATGGGTTCAATTATCTTATCATGTTTTCATATATGATTTGAGGTTGCAAACTCAAATCTAGTTTTAGATCTCTATGCTTGCTTGTGAAAGGTGCTTAGAGTGGATGACTTAATTGATAATCGTTGATTAAGTTCAATTGTTAGTTTTGCTTGAAAAAGAAAACTATATTAATGTATTGGATTAGCTTCGTATGTTACAAATGTTGAGGTTTGACAAAAATTTCATGAAAGATGATTTGTGATTGATAAATGCTTATCATATTTGGTAATCTAGCCTACCTATTAAGAATCAACTATGTTAAGCAACACAATTACCCATATTCGAAATTGATACTCAATTACGCACCCTCATAGGATTCCTTTCTTACTTGCAAAATTCTCTTGTCCTTTGCTCTTGTTAACAATTCATTAATTGATCTTATTATTGATAATTTGAAATATATTGAATTTATATTTATGTTGACGTCGATTAAAAAATTCACAAAAGATTAGTACACGAGTATACTTCATGATTGAAGTCTAGCTTTATCATTTCTTATGGGATTCAACCTGTACTCTTCGTTGGATTATTTATTGCTAAGACCACATATATGTTGAATTGTAAAGTGTATATTTGAGTGTTATCAAAATGGTGCCGTTGCCGGAGAATGGTGCATAGAATTCTTTTATAGAAGTAAGTTTGTGAACTAGCCTTTTGTGGTTGAGTACTCTTACCTTTATTACTTTGTTGTTATCTTGATAGGTGATGACCTGAGTGTCCATGGCAGCGATGCTACTAGTAATGAGGTTATATGGATGATGGCAGCCAATTAGAAGATCATGGTTGTGCGGGTGCTATCCGATTGCCCAACTGTGGGTAATGCTATCTTCCATGCCAAGGGCACAATGCTCTAATTGCTTCAGATGAAGAGATTGTATGGCGGGCTCACTCATGAGGACCTTCATGATCATCTTAAGAACTTCATCGATGTTTGTGTCCCGTTTACGTTCAAGAACATCACTCAAGAATCTATTCAGTTGAGGTTATTCCTATTTCCTTGATGAGTGATGCTACTAAGTGGTTGAGGGAATTGCCTAAGGACTCAATTACTTCTTGGGATGAGTTAACCGAAGTATTCCTCAAGAGGTTCTTTCCCATCCAAAATACTGAAACTCCGAGATGAAATCCAAAATTACCGACATATTGATGGAGAGCCACTCCATTAGACATGGTTGTGGTTTCAAAAGAAATTGTTGCAATGTCCTTTTCATGGGTTATCGGAAAAAGTCCTTTTGCTAATTTTCTATAGGAGCCTTGACATGGTGAACAAAGGGGCTGCTGACCAACTTATTCGTAGAGGGATTATGAGACAACCTTTTCTTATGGCTTCTACTTTGCTTGATAAATGACTAAGATAAACCGCACTTGGCATATAAGGTAAATTTCAGGTGACATCTCTTGCATCGGCTATGTCCAAAGAACAAGTGGCAAAGTATCATGAGAGAGATAAAAACATGGCAAAGATGATGACTCAACTGGATCTTTTATCAAAACATGTGATGGGCGGTGGTTTTAAGATTGTGAATGCGGTAGGAGTAAGTAGTGGAACAATTCTGGAAGATGAAAGGTTCGAAGAAATGTACAATGAATAAGTTCAGTTTTTGGGTAATTAAGTGGGGGGTTCTCGTCTGAGCTATCCAAGGTCGGGCGGGAATTAAGGTTGGAACAAGGATTGGGATGGTGGTTAGAGAGATCGAGAGAAGGATTAGCATGATAGAGGTGCTAATTAGAGAGAACATGATAGTGATAGGGACATGTATGTGCCTCCACATGACCTACCAAAGCCTAAGGATTAAAGTGCGGATCTCGAAAGCTTTCGGATAAAAGACATGCTTGCCCAGATTCTTCACTAGGTGGAAGGGTCTAATAAGGTGCTAAAATGGATGAAGATTGAATTTCTTCTTTGAATCAAACCATTGCATCTCGCTCGGTCTCTATAAAATATCTTGAAGCTCAAATGGGTCAGATTTTGGCTTCTTTAAACCCTTGCCCAAAGGAGGTCTTCCTAGTGACATGGTTGCCAACCAAAAAAATAATGCTTAGATCATGGCTATTTTGACCCGAAACAGCAAAGTGTTGAGGAGTGACTCAATAAATGAAAATGAAGGAACTAAAAAGGTGATTGACGATGATGAGTTACCGGTGGAAGTGCATGTTAATGAGCCTAGTGTGGCTGCTAATAATGCTAGTGATGACAACTCTGAGAGTGCTAGTAATGAAAAAGTGGGGGATGTTGGTGTGAATCCATCAGGTATGGTGAAAGTGTCGAGTAATGTGCAAATGCCAATCAAAGTGAACCCTATTTTTCCTTAACGATTGCAGAAGAAAGAAGGTGATGAGAAATTTCAAAAGTTTTTGTCCATGTTTAAAAGTGTGTCGGTGAATATACCTTTGGTTGATGCTCTACTTGAAATGTTGGGGTATGTAAAATTTATGAAGGAGTTTGTTACCAAGAAGAGAAGGTTGTAATTTGAGACCATGGAGGTTTCACATAGTTGCAACGCTATTATATCAAGTAATGTGGTTATTAAGAAAGATGATTTGGGGGCATTCACTATCCTTTGTACCATTGGGATGCATCAATTCGTCAAGTTACTTTGCGATCTAGGAGCAAATATTAATTTGATGTCATTTGCTATCTTCAAAAAACTTGGGTTAGATGCTCCGAAACCAACTATGATGTGGCTCTTAATGGCTGATTGGTCTATCAAAAGATTGGTTAGTGTGCTCTATGATATCCTAGTGAAAGTGGATAAGTTCATCTTCCCATTGATTTCGTTGTGTTGGATTGTGAAGTTGATGCCGAGATCCCGATTATCTTGTGTAGGCCTTTCTTGGCTATCAGAAGAGCCTTGGTGGATGTTGAAAGTCGTGAGTTGAAGTTTAGATTTAACAATGAAGCAGTGAACTTTAATGTGTGCAACTCTATGAAACACCCGAGTGATATGCATGTTGTGTCTTATGTTGATGTTATTGATGAGGCGGTGGCAAGTGTTGCTGAAATTTCTTGTATTGGTGAGTCGTTAGTGGCTGTGTTGCTGAACTACGATGGAGAATAAATTTTTTATTACGATGAGGTAGTGGCTCCACTTGTGGAGTCGGGTTCTTTTTCATCCAACCCCAAGAAACTTGACATTGACTTGAAGAACAGAGAAAGCCCTCTAGCCAAACCATTGATTCAAGAACCCCCAAGGTTAAAGTTGAAAGCCTTGCCTTCCCATCTTCGCTATGTGTTCTTGGGAGGTGACAACACCTTGCCGGTGATTGTTGCCGTTGATTTATCAAAGGGAACGATTGATGCATTGATTGGGGTGTTAAAAAGTTTTGCAAAGCATTGGCATGGATAATTGTGGATATTATTGGGATTCCACTAGACCTATGCTCACATAAGATTAAATTGGAAAAGGAATGCGAGCCTAGTATTGAATATCAATTAAGGTTGAACCCTTCCATGCAAAAGGTAGTTTTAACGTCCCAGCCCGCTAGTGATACTGTCTGCTTTAGGCCTAGGCCCACACGGCTTTAAAATGCGTCACTAGTTGGTAATACTTGCTTACTTATATAGCCAACATCTCTACTATGTTTTTCCGATGTAAGACTTCTAATCTTAAGATGGGGTGTCACATACACTCCTCTATCGACTCAGCATCCTCGCTGATGTTTGCCCCACCGTATGAGATTTGCCTAAACTCAGTTGAACTCTGACCCACATTGACAAGGCTGAAATAGGAGTGGCTCTGATACCATTTGTAATGTCCCAGCCCACTAGTGATATTGTTTGCTTTGGGCCTAGGCCTGCACAGCTTTAAAATGCGTCATTAGTTGATAAGGCTTGCTTACTTATATACCCAACATCTCTCCTGTGTTTTACCGATGTGGTACTTCTAATCTTAAAATGAGGCATCACAGTAGTAAAGAAGGAAATAATCAAGTGGCTCGATGCGGGAGTGGTTTATCCCATTGTGGATAGCAAGTGGGTAAACTCGGTGCAATGTGTCCCAAAGAAGGATGGTATGATAGTTTTCCCTAATGAGAAGAATAAACTTGTGGATATGAGATCCATCACCGGATGGAGGGTATGCATGGACTACTGAAAGTTAAATGCATGGGATGAAAAAGACCATTTCCCCATATTTTTTATAGACCAAATGTTTGATAGGCTTGCAAGTCTGGGTTGGTACTGCTTTTAAGATAGGTTTTCAGGTTATAACAAAATTTCTATTGCCCTGGAGGATTAAGAGAAAACAACCTTCACATGTCCTTATGATACATTCACATGCAAGAGGATGCTGTTTGGGTTATGCAATGCCCCGACAACGAGTTAGGTGGTAAGCGATGAGATATTGAAATTATGAGATTTTGGTATATGGACTGCGTGTCCCCCATGAGTCTTTGTCTTGGGAGATAAAGCTCGGTGAGGTGTATACGACATGTTTTGCGACATTGTTGATTCCATCACATAATCCTATCATTGCATTGCATTGACTAGCCTTGTCTGTTTATGTTATTAACTTCTCGATATGAAAATTTGTGTATATGTTTACTTGTTTACTTTACTTGCATCATCACCGATGCCCTAGTGAGATTTTTCTATACGCAGGTGGAAGCATATCGTAGTTTATTTTATACGTATTGGTATTCTACTTTATTTAGTCGGCCTAACCTACTGAGTACAGGTTGATCATACCCACACCTACTTCTATAACCTTTTGTTGCAGACCTTAGTATGAGTGGTAATTGAGATGGCTGAATTGATCGTGTAATGTTTGAGCTTCGAAGTTGTGCTGAGATCCTCGATCAGGTCATTATTCAAGCACTATCTTTCATTTCTGTCTTTATGTATATTTCAAAGACAATTGTTGAATTTCAAATTTGGATATTATATTAGAAGGCTCTTAAATGCTTATGATACCATGTAACGCCTCAGAAATTGGAAAAGAAAAGGACTTCATGTTTTGGCTACTGATTGTGTCCAAAGAGGCAAGTCTACTCTTCGTAGAAGTTTCTACGGGTCGTAGATGACACTCATAGGAATGAGGTTGAGTTTTGAGAAAATTCAATTCCCAGTAACTAGGTCTACAATTGACCAAGATGAGCCGTAGAAGGGACTACAGGCTATAGAAGGGTTCCATAGGGGCAATCCAGACTTAGTAAAAATATGGACTTAAACTTGGGTTCTATGGACCGTAAACCAAATGACAGACCGTAGAGAGGCCTCATGGAAAGTTGGTTAAATTTTAGGCCCCATTAACATGATCTACAGTTAACTAGTATGATCCATAGAAGGTTCTCCGGACTGTAGGTCCAAAATGTAGAACTAGGTCGACAGTTTTAATGAAGGGTGTTTTTGTCTTTTCCTATCTATCCAACCCCTAAACTATGTGGTTTTGGACCTAAAAACTACCCTATAACCATTTTTACCCATCAAAACCTAACCCATTCCCTTCCATTCACTCAAACTCACAAAAATAAATCTCTCAAAGGTTCTTCCCCAAATCCCCTTAAGGGCTCTCAAGGTGAAAGCTAGGGTTTCAAGCTCCAAGGTTCCATTATCTTGCATTCTTAGGGCTTTTAGTGTCAATGTATGTGGGAATTCACCAATAGATTCTATTCATCCATTGGGTCCCAAGAAATCTCAATCTCCAAAAGTTAATCTCACCCAATTGTCTAAGGTTTCGTGGAAATTTCCATGGATCCTATTTATTATGATTCAATTATTTGATTTCAATCTTATTATGCATAATTTGATTCAATTACAAGGTTTTTAATTGATTTCATATGGACCCCTACTTTTACTTGATTATGATGGTGAATTTATAAAGAAAACTTATGAATAATGATTTATGAAAGCCATGCATGTCTTATGAAAATGTTATTTTATGAACTGAGGATACTTTTGAGATAAATGTCAATGAATTGTAAAAGGTTTTCTCACATATGCATGAATTGTGAAAGATTTTCTCACATATTATGAAATCATAGTTGTGAAAGGTTTTCTCACATATGTATGAATCATGATTTAAAGAAGCTACTGTATAATGATTTTATGATTAGGTTAGAAGTTTAATTATGACTTTCCAAGTATGATGATATGAATATGTTTATGACTAATTTCGTTGGGATTTTACATAGCATTGAGAGGATATTGATATAGAGGTTCTCCCGTTAGTAGAGCCCGGGTCTCTAGTAGCAATCTTTGTCCCTAACTACATGCCCCCGTAGGATAGTCTTAAGTGACTAAGCTAGTGGATCCACCTAAGCTAGAAGTTATAGTCCTTACCTTGGTAAGTAAGACATCCCTTTTCAGTGTGGGAGTAAGACACCAGATTCCTTGTTATAGCTCACATGGTCTATGTCGGTTAACGGTAAATATCCCATAAAATGAATTAAGTTACCTTCAAAGGTTTTATGAAATATTTCATTACATTTTAAGATGCATTGCCCATGTTCATGATTTATGATTTATCTTTAAAGGCTTTACAATATTTTAGCTTGGTCATGCATATCATGTTAAATGTCCTCATATGATCATGTTTATGTTTTTATGCATTTTCCCATACTTAGTACATTCCATATATTAATGCATACTTGTATCTACATTGTTTAATAATGTAGGGTCCGACACTCCTTCTTCTCCCGCTCGTGACTAGTTGATTGCTTGATCATTCGAAGACTTGGTGAGTCCTCATGTTCCGAGGATAATGTCACCTTTACTATGCTTTATTATGTCTTTAGTTTTTAGATATTGTATGTGGTGTATGAGTTACATCCCAAACACTCTTTTGATGTTTTAGATTGGCTTGTGAAGACTTATGATTAGACTTCCGCTTTTATGTCAAACTCTTTTATGATATGAAACTTTCTACCTAAATTCTTGTATTTTCTATTATATTGTGTTGTATGCATGTTAAGTGGCTGGTGTAGGGCCTCTCAAGGTCTTATACGCCAAGTCGCGTCTAGGGTGTACCTTGGGTCATGACAAACTTGGTATCAGAGAACAAAGTTTTAGAAAAGGTCCTAGGATGTCTGATAATCCGCGTTTAGTAGAGTCTTGATCATAAGTATGAAGCACGCCACATTTATGAATGGGAGGCTATTAAACTTTTAGAAAGCTTCAGTTCTTTCACTACTCTAAAGTCGTGCCATAGAGTTTATCTCTATTAGGGTCCTTCTCCTAATTATTGTCCGATGCTTATCAGGATCTAGCCCCCCTGAAGAGCTTATGTGAGAAAAAATGCAGGCGATAATGTGGAGCCTGAGGTTCCTCAAGTTCTGGTTGACCCTTTGGCCGAACAAGTGACTCATGCCAAATTCTGAGCCGTTTTCCAAGTGTTGGCTCAAGCTATGACGGGCCAAGCTAATAGAGAAGTCATTGCTCCCGTGAACCAAATGTGGGTATGGCAGCGATAAGGCTAAGGGACTCCACTAGGATGAATCCCCCAGAGTTTCATGGGTCAAAAGTTGATGAGGATCCTGAAGGGTTCATTAATGAGGTTTATAAGATAGTGGATATTATGGGAGTATCACCGGTAGAAAAGGAGGAATTGGCCGCTTATAAACTCAAAGGTGTTGCTCAAGTTTGATTCAACCATTGTAAGGAAGAGAGGGCTATTGATGTGGGTCCTCTTGATTGGGAGAAATTCAAAGGGGCTTTTCTTGATCATTTCTTTTTCCTTGAGATGAGGGAGGAAAAAGTGCTTGAGTTCATTAATCTTCATCAAGGAAATATGAGGGTGAAGGAGTATGCTTTGAAGTTTACTCAATTATCTAATTATGCTCTGACTATGGTTGTCCACTCTAGGGCGAGGATGAGCAAGTTTGTATCGGGTGTGTCTGAAATGGTGGTCAAGGAGTGTCATACCGCCATGTTTATCAAAGAGATGGATATCTCTCATTTGATGACACATGCCCAACAAATTGAAGAGGAAAAGCTAAAAGAAAAATTTAGGGAGTCAAAGAGGGCAATGATAGGTGATGGTGAATTTTCTCATTCTTGGTCCGGTGGGCATGGTCGTTATCAATTCTAGCAAAAGTTCTCCGGTCAAGGTTCTTCTAATTCTCTGACCTCTAAGTTCAAAAAAGATAGGTTGTCTAACCCTAAGCCTCAAGGAGCTGGTGGTAATGGATCTTCTACTCCCTATTACCAAAAGTGTGGCAAGAATCACTCAGGAAAATACTTAGCAGGTACGGATGGTTGCTTTAGTTGTGGAAGGAGTGTTCACAAGATGAGAGAATGTCCATTTCTTGATTCTAAGGGAAGGGACGGTAAGCAGGCTTAGATTAGTGGTTCTGGTATGGGTGCTCCTTGTTAGAATAGGTTCTATGCTCTTCAGACTTGACATAATCATGAGGGTTCTCCAGATATTATGACTGGTATGTTAAAAGTCTTTCATCTTGATGTTTATGCTTTTCTTGATCCCGGTGCTACGTTGAAATTTATTACTCCTTATGTGGCCATGAGATTTGATATTGGTTCCAAAATCCTTTCTAATCCCTTTCATCTCACTACACCTGTCGGTGATTCTATTGTTGCTAAACGAGTTTATAAAAAATTCCCTATCTCTGTTTCTCATAGAGTCACTCATGTTGATTTTGTAGAGATTGATATGTTAGATTTTAATATTATTTTTGGGATGAATTGGCTTCATGCATCTTATGCTCCCATAGAGTGTAGAACCCGATTGGTCACATTCAAGGTTCCGAACGAACCTATCATATCATGGGGATGGGGAACTCTTGCTCTTAAGAGTCAGTTCATATCTTGCCTAAAGGCTAGGAAAATGATTTCTAAAGGTTGCATTTATCATCTTGTTAGGGTTAGGAATATGGATTCTGAAGCCCCTACTCTTAAGTCATTCCTGATTGTGAATGAGTTTCTGGAAGTATTTCCCGATGATTTTCTAGGTATTCTTCCCGAAAGGGAAATAGACTTTGATATTGACCTTCTTCCAGATATGTAATCTATCTCTATTCCTCCTTACTGTATGGCCCCGGTAGAACTTAAGAAATTAAAGGACCAATTGAAGGATTTGTTAGATAAGGGTTCCATTAGATCGAGTATCTCTCAATGGGGTGCTCCGGTTGTTTGTTTGAAAAAAATGGTTCCCTCCAAATGTGCATTGACTATCGGCAATTGAATAAGGTTACAATAAAGAATAAGTATCTTATTCTGAGGATTGATGATTTGTTTGATCAACTCCAAGGAACGAGTTACTTCTCCAAGATTGACCTTCGATCGAGTTATCACCAATTGAGGGTAAAAGAGAGTGACATTCTGAAGGTGGCTTTTTGAAATTGGTATGGTCATTATGAGTTTTTAGTAATATCTTTTGGTTTGACTAATTACCCAACGACGTTCATGGATTTGATGAATAGGTTCTTCAAGAAATATCTTGACATGTTCGTAATTGAGTTTATTGATGATATTTTGATTTACTCACGGAGTGAGGATGAGCATGTTGAGCATTTGAGGATTGTGTTGCAAATTTTCAAGGATAGGGAATTGTATGCTAAGTTTAGCAAATGTGAGTTTTGGTTGTGATCCGTCGCTTTTCTTGGCCATATTATCTCCGATGAAGGTATTCAAGTTGATTCTAAAAAAAACTGAGGCGGTTAAGAATTGGCCTAGACCTTTGTCGGCTTCAGATATACGAAGTTTCTTGGGTTTGGTCAGTTATTATAAAAGGTTCGTGGAAGGATTTTCCTCTATTGCTTCACCTTTGACAATGTTGGCTCAAAAAAAGGTGAAATTCCTATGGTCGGAAGCTTGTGAGAAGAGTTTCCAAGAGTTGAAGGATAGAGTCACTTCAACCCCTATATTATCTTTAACGGAAGGATCAAATTGTTTTGTGGTTTATTGTGATGCTTTGCAGATTAGTGTCCGTTGTGTTCTGATGCAACATGGGAAAGTCATCACTTATACTTCGAGGCAATTGAAGGTGCATGAGAAGAATTATCCGACTCATGATTTGGAGTTAGCGGCGGTAGTGTTTGCTCTAAAGATTTGGAGACATTACCTATATGGTGTTCATGTAGATGTGTTTACCGACCTAAGAGCTTGAAGTATGTGTTCACCAAAAGGACTTGAATCTTCCCCAAAGAAGGTGACTTGAGTTATTGAAATATTACAACATGAGTGTCCTGTATCATCCGGGAAAAATGAACGTGGTGGCGGATGCTCTTTGTCGACTATCGATGGGTAGTGTTGCCCATGTTGAGGATAATAAAAAGGAGTTAGTTCATGATGTTTATAGGTGTGCTCGATTGGGTATTGTCTTAGTTGATTCTAACGAAGGTGGTGTGATTGTTAAGAATGGTTCCGAATCTTCTCTTATATCGAATGGGAAGGCTATGCAAGACTTCAATCCGGTATTAATTGATTTGAAGAAGTCAATTTTCAAAAAAGCGATTGAGGCTTTCTTCTAAAGGGGAGATAGCGTCCTTCGATACCAAGGTCAGTTATGTGTTTCAAATATTGATGAGTTGAGGAATCAAATTTTGATAGAAGCTCATAGTTTTTGGTATTCTATTCACCCGAGAGCCACCTAGATGTATCATAATTTATGAAAAGTCTATTGGTAGAATGGGATGAAGAAGAATATTGCGAGATTTGTGACTAAATGTCTGAATTATCAACAAGTGAAAGTCGAGCATCAAAAACCCGATGGTTTGGCTCAAGACATTTGTATTCCTACTTGGAAGTAGGAAGATTTGAATATGTACTTCATTATGGGTTTACCTCATACTCGTCATCAATTTGATTCAGTTTGGGTTATTATGGACTGAATGATAAAATCGACTCACTTTCTTCCGATAAAGACTTCATTTTCACTTGAAGAGTACGCCAAGTTTATATTTGAGAAATGGTGAGGTTGCCTGGAGTGCCTTTATCCATTATCTTCGATTGTGGTACTCAGCTTATATCTCAGTTTTGGAGATCGTTTTAGAAAGGTCTTGGTACCCTAGTGAAACTTAGTATGACTTTTCATCCTTAGAACAATGGACAAGCCGAGAGTACTATTCAGACTTTGGAAGACATGTTGAGAGCTTGCGTGATTGATTTCAAGGGTAATTGGGATGACCATTTGCCTTTGATTGAGTTTGCTTATAATAATAGCTATCATTCTAGTATTGGGATGGCTCCATTTGAGGCTCTCTATGGTAGGAGGTGCAGGTCTCCTATAAGTTGGTTTGAAGTTGGTGGGGTGTCTTTGATAGGGCCCGAGTTAGTGCATGAGGCTATGGAAAAGGGTCAAGCTGTAGAAGGGACTATGGGTGGTAGAAGGGTTCCGTATGGGCAATCCAAACTTAGTGAAATTGTGGACTTAAACTTGGGTTCTACAAAAGGGGTCTATGGACTGTAGACCAAACAACAGGCCATAGAAAGGTCCTATGGAAAGTTGATTGAATTTTAGGCCCTAGTAACATGATCTACAATTAATCAGTACGGGCCATAGAAGGGACTATTAGTTGTAGGTCTAAACCATAGAACCAGGTCGGCAATGAAGGGTGTTTTCGTCTTTTCCTATTTATCCAACATCTAAACTATGTCATTTTGGACCTAAAAACTACCCTATAACTGTTTTTACCCATCAAAACCGAACCCATTCCCTTCCATTCATTCAAACTCACAAAACAAATCTCTCAAAGGTTCTTCCCCAAATTCTCTCAAGGTGAAAGCTAGTGTTTCATGCTCCAAGGTTCCATTCTCTTGCATTATTAGGGCTTAGAGTATCAAGGTATTTGAAAATTCACCAATGGATTCCATTCATCCATTGTGTCCCAAGAAATCTCAATCTGCAAAAGTTAATCTCACTCAATTGTCTAGGGTTTCATGCAAATCTCCGTGGGTCCTATTTATTATGATTCAATTATTTGATTTCAATCTTATTATGTATGATTTGATTCAATTACAAGGTTTTTAATTGATTTCATATGGACCCATGCTTTTACTTAATGATGATGATGAATTTATGAAGAAAGCTTATGAACTTATGAATGACGATTTATGAAAGTTATGCATGTCTTATAAATATGATATTTTATGAACTAAGGATGGTTTTGAGATAAGTTTCAATGAATTGTAAAATGTTTTCTTGTATCTGCATGAATTGTGAAAGGTCTTTTCATATATTATGAAATCATGGTTGTGAAAGGTTTTCTCACATATGTATGAATAATGATTTAAAGGAGCTACTCTATAATGACTTTATGATTGGATTGGTAGTTTAATTATGCCTTTCCAAGTATGATGATATGAATATTTTAATGACTAATTCCGTTTAGATTTTACTTAGCACCGAGAGAATATTGAGATGGAGGTTCTCCCATTAGTAGAGGCCGGGCCTCTACTAGCAATCTCCTTGTCTCTAAATATGTGCCCCCGTAGGATAGTCTTAAGAGACTAAGCTAGTGGATCCACCTAAGCTAGAAGTTATGGTCATTACCTTGGCAAGTATGACATCTCTTTTAGGTGTGGGAGTAAGACACCAGATTTCATGTTACATGGTCTATGTCGGTTAACGGTAAATATCCCACAAAATGAACTTACCTTCAAAGGTTTTATGAAAACTTTCAGTACATTTTAAGTTGCATTGACCATATTCATGATTTTTGATTTATCTTTAAAGGCTTTACATTGTTTTAGCTTTGTCATGCATATCATGTTAAATGTCCTCATATGATTCGTCTATATATTTTTTTAATGAATTTCTCTCATACTTAGTACATTTTATATACTAAAGCATACTTGTGCCTACATTGTTTAATAATGTAGGCTCTGACGCTCTTTCTCCTTTCATTTGTGGCTAGTTGATTAATTGATCATTTGAAGACTTGGTGAGTCCTCATGATTCGAGGACCATGTTACATTTACTATGCTTTTTATGTCTTTAGTTTTTAGACATTGTACATGGTTTATGGGATACGTACCAACCGCTCTTTTGATGTATTAGATTGGTTTGTCAAGACTTATGATTAGACTTCCACTTTTATGTCAAACTCTTTTATGATATGAGACTTTTTACTTAAATTCTTGTATTTTCTATTACATTGTGTTGTATGCATGTCAAGTGGCTTGTGTAGGGCCTCTCGGGGTCTTATACGCCATGTCATGTCTAGGGTATACCTTGGGTCGTGACATACCAGGTTTTGGGAATTCTTTATTGTAGCTCAGTGTTTCTACTTTTATGGCTCGACTTCGTTATAGAAGTCTCGTATGTATATTTACCTTCTTTTATGCAATATTTGAGATAATTCTTGAGTTAGATTCTTCATATTACACACTGGGTTAGGTTTGGAGTGTGTGCCATTATAACCTTGATTTTTAGATCGTGACAAATCAGTAACACAGCACTAAGTTCACCAGTTTCATAAGTTATAGAGCAGGGTTCTAGTAGAGTCTTACGAATCAGTACGTAGACATCCGTACCTATCTTCTAGAGGCTATGGGATGCTTAATAGGTAAATTTCTTTCATTGATTCCTTATCGTGCGAGTTATTCATATCAAGTGTTTTAAACCTCTAATTTATTCTTTCTGCGTTAGAGGTAAAGGCCAGGTTTGAGAGGGAAATTCCCGCTCGAGAATAATCTAGTGCGGCCCCACTCGAGCTCGATTATGAGTATCAGGATGTGGAGCATCAGATGGAAGAAGTGAGGAATTGGTTGGTTAGACTTTGAGGGTTGGATTTCAAGTTTTGAGTATCTATTCAATCCCTCTTGTCATTTTTCTGAGATTTATGGCTCCACTTTCTGCTAGTGTTGTTATGTCTGCTTTAGAGTAGAAGAGTTTTGAGAGATTTATTAGAATATTGCCTCCAGATTTTGATGGTGTGACTTGTGAAGGCGCTTATAACTTTTTGAACGAGTGTCAGGATAGATTGTTCAAACTAGGCATTTTGGAGGCACATGGAGAGTCTATACCTCTTTTTAGTTCACGAGTATAGCTAGGGAGTGGAGGAGATCAGTGCTATCCGTAGGTCCTTTGGTTTTCCTTAGATGACTTGGGATCAGTTCACTTAGGTAATTCTCGAGAGATTTGTGCCTTATAGCCTGCACAATCACCATAGATATGATTTGGATAGATTGGAACATGGCTCCATTGAAACTTCAGAGTTTGTGGCATGTTTTAATGAGTTTTCTTGTTATGCTTTGTCAACTATTCTAGTGAGTGTGAGTGCATTCGTGAGTTAGTGATGGAATTTATCGGTTATCTTCAAGAGGCCACAACCTCGTTGGCTTCATCAGGTGGTACCTTCTAGAGTATTGTCCCATGCTAGAATGATAGCAGGTATTAGATAGGCCAGAACGAGTAGTGGTGCAAGGAGATTTTCTTGCCAAAGTTAGTTTAGTGGTCACTCATCTATAGGTTAAGAATCTTCAAGGCAGGGCACCCATGGTTGTCAAAGTCAACAAGTGCATGAAGTGATCCAAGGTGCCGATAGTAGAACTTTAGAATTTGAGAGTGCTAGTGGACATAGGTCCATCCAGACCGGTCATAGTTCACACCATGGTTTCTTTAGTCAGGAAGGACGTTCAAATGATTCTTATTATTCTCAATGAGGTTCTGATTCTCGAGGTTGTTATGTTTGTGATGACTTGGGCACAAGGCAAGAGATTTCCTCAAACATGCTCTTTCTACTATTCAACCAGGGTCATAACTTTTTAGTGCCACACTAGTTTCAGCTATAAGAGGTAGTTCTTAAAGTTCTAGAAAAGGTACCAAGGGTGGAGCGCAGGGAGCTCAAGGCAGTGCTCGTGGTGGTTCTCAAGCTAGTGGTGATCGTAGACTATGCTATGATATACTGGGTAGATCCGATGGAGAGGTCTCAGATGAAGTGATCATAGGTATTGTCTCAGTTTGCCATCATTCTGCTACTATGTTATTTGATCTCGGGTCTACCTACACTAATGTGTCTACTTATTTTTCTGTGGGCATTGATTCTGTGTGTGAGTCCCTTGCAGTACCTATTAGTGTCTCTACCCTAGTAGGCGGTTCTTTAGTGGTGGATCGAATGTACCGGGGATGTGTAGTGACATTTTTAGGTAGTGAGACTTGGGCATACTTGATTTTATTAGATATGTTTGATTTTGATGTGATCTTGGGTATGGACTAGTTATCTCCCTATCATGCGATTCTAGATTATTTTTATAAGACCATGACATTAGCTATCTCGATTTACCTCAATTAGAGTGGAAGGGTACCCTGAGTCAATGTCTGAAGGGAGTGATATTTTTCTTCATGATTATTGCATGATGGAAAAGGGTTTCTTATCATATTTGGCTCATGTACCTAATCTTACCAAGTGTCCATCTTCTTTAGAGACCACGAGGGTGGTAAGATAGTTTGTAGATGTGTTTCCTACAGATTTATCGGGTGTTCCTTTGGATCATGTTATTGGCTTTGTGATTGATTAGGATCCGGGCGTTAAGCCCATTTCTATTTCTTCAAATCAGATGACTCTGGCCGAGTTGAAGGAGTTGAAAGAGAAATTAGAGGATTTGTTGAAGAAATTGTTTATTCGGCCCAGTTTCTCGCCGTGGGGTGCGCCGATGTTGTTTGTAAAAAAGAAAGATGATAGTATGAGAATGTGTATCAACTGTCGTCAATTGAACAATGTTATAGTCAAGAATAAGTACCCTCTTCCTTGCATTGATAATTTATTTGATCAGCTTCAGGGTGTATCTGTGTTTTCCAAGATTGACTTGAGGTCATGTTACCATCAATTGAGGGTTCGGGATTCAGACATTCCGAAGATAGCTTTCAAGACTCATTATGGGCATTATGAGTTTATGGTCATGTCCTTTGGGTTGACTAAAGCCCCAACTACTTTTACGCAACTAATGAACCAGGTGTTTCAGCCTTATTTGGATTTCTTTGTGATAGTATTTATGAATGATATCTTGGTTTACTTCAAGAAAAAGGCTGATTGTGCTCGCCATTTAAGGATCATACTTTAGAGATCAAGGGAGGATAAGTTGTGTGCTAAGTTCTCCAAGTGTGAATTTTGTCTTTCTAGGGTCATGTGGTGACCAAGGATGGTATTATGGTTTATCCGACCAAGGTCACAATAGTTCGTGATTGGGCTAGGCCTACTTACCCTACCTAGATTCAGAGTTTCATGAGGATAATGGGTTATTATCATCAAATCGTACATGGTTTTTCTTCCATTGCAACCTAGTGTCTAAGTTGGCTCAAAAGACCATTGTGTTTCGATGAATGGATGAGTGTGGGGCAAGATTTCAAAATCTCAAAGGAGTTGTTGACCTTGATACCTATTTTGGCATTACCTGAGGAAGGTGTAGCAGTTGTCATGTTTTGTGATACTTCAGGTGTTGAGCTGGGTGGTGTGTTAATGCAAAAAGAGATAGTTATAGCCTATGTTTCTCGACAATCGAAGGTACATAAGAAGAACTACTCTACCCATGATTTGGATTTAGTGGTTGTGGTCTTTGTTTTGAAGTTATTGAGACATTACCTTTATGGTGTGCATTGTGAAATATTTACCGATCATCGTAGCTTTAAATATCTCTTTTCTCAGCTGAATTTGAACATGAGGCAGCGTAAATGGTTGGAATTGTTGAAGGATTATGACATTACCATTCTGTATCATCCGGGCAAGGCAAATATGGTAAAGAATGCTTTGAGTTGAAAGGCACCAACTATGGGTAGTTTAGCCTTTCTTAAGGCGGAGGAGAGACCTTTGGCATTGGAGGTTAAGTCTTTGGCTAGACAGTTGGTTCGACTTGATATTTTAGCACCTCATCGTATTTTGGCTTCTGTTAAGGCTAGGTCAGATTCGTGCTTATTAGTTTGATGATGAAAAGTTACGAGTGATTAGGGAAAAAGTGTTGAGAGGTGAAGCTAAGTTGGCTTCTATTGTTCCGAGGGAGTTTTAAGGATTGGTGGTTATATTTGTGTGCCTAGAATTGGTGGTTAGGCGCGTATGATATTTGAGAAGGCTTATTATTCGAAGTATTCTATTCATCCGGGGGCAACAAAGATGTATCATGATTTGAAGCAACACTATTGGTGGTGTGTTATGAAGAGGGACATTGTGAATTTTATAGCCAAGTGTTTGAATTGTCAACAAGTAAAGTACGAGCATCAAAGACCGGATGGTACGATGCAAAGGAGGCCATTCCCGATTGGAAATGGGAGCACATTACAATTGACTTTGTGGTTGGATTACCCTTGACTTTGGGTAAGTATGATTTTGTTTGGGTGATTGTGGATCGATTGACCAAATCAACGCAATTCATTTCGGTGAAAACTAGTTATAATGCAGAGTAGCTGGCCAAGATCTACATTCATGAGATTGTTCGTTTGCATGGTGTACCTATCTCCATTGTGTCTGATAGAGGTACACAATTTACCTCACATTTCTGGAGTTTTATGTAGGAGCAGATGGGTACTAAGCTTGAGTTGAACACCATATTTCATCCTTAGACAGATGGTCAGTCCGAGCGGACTATTCATGTGCTTGAGGATATGCTTCGAACTTGTATCATGGATTTTGGTGGTCACTGGGACTAATTCTTACCTCCCGTGGAGTTTGCCTATAATAATAGTTACCATTCCATCTTTCAAATGTCACCGTTTGAGGCTTTGTATTGGAGGAGGTGTAGATCTCCCATTGGATGATTTGATTTATTTGAGGTTCGACCTTGGGGTACAGATTTGTTGAGAGATTTCATGGATAGAGTGAAATTGATTCAATAGCTTCTTGTGACTACCCAGAGAAGGCAAAAAGGTTATGAGGATAGGCATATTCGTGATATGTCCTTTGCTATTGGTAAGGAGGTTTTGCGTAAAATGTCACCCACTAAGGGTATGATTAGGTTTGGAAAGAAAGAAAAGCTTAGTCTGACGTTTATTGGCCCTTTTGAGATTTTAGAGAAGTATGAAGATGTAGCCTATAAGTTGGTTTTACCTCCAAACCTTTCAGCAGTTCGACCCATGTTTCATGTTTCGATGCTTAAGCGATACCATCATGATGATTTCCATGTGATCCAGTGGGACTCGGTTGCTTTGGATCAGGATTTGTCCTTTGAAGAAGAGCTTGTTGTTAGCTTGGATAGGCATACTACACCGTTGAGATAGAAGCATATTGATTCAGTGAAGGTTCAATGGAAACACCAGCCTATTGAGGAGGCTATGTTGATTCTGATATGCATCGTAGATACCCTTAGCTTTTAACCTCTTTAAGTACTTTATTTGTTTTTTAAGTGGTGAATAGTGTAATGTTCCATTTCATGAAAAATTACTTTTATGTGTAAAATGATCATTTTCCCCTTTCCCTTAGCATTATCATGCTTATTATGTGTTGTGGGGATGGTTGGCATGATTTTCGATGTGATTGGGTGAGATTTTAGTAGTTTTGAGCTTTCTGAGTTGGATTATATTGAAATGGTTGACTTTGGTCAATATTTTGTGATCCGAGTGTTGGATGATGATTCTGTTAGTTCCTTTGAGTTCAAAACGTCAAGTTTGGTCTAGTAGGATTGTTGGCTATAGTCCCGAGATCTTAGATTGTGATTTGAGTGTTTAGGCAAAAAGTTGAGTTTTTGACCTAAAGGAGTTTCAAGGGGGTATTTCTGTCGTACCAATCTTTTTTTGAAATACGATGATGCCATTGGTTCAGAAACATGTATTATGATGAATTTGCACTATTGGTTCGTGTTTACAGGATTCCAGATGACTTTCTAGGGTCAAAAGGATGTTTTAAAGGTTGTTGGTGCACACTTTTAGCGACGAAATCGCTAAGTTAAAAACACATTCAAACTCATTTCATATTTTTGACATTTTGGGAGCTAGAAATGTCTATTTGAGGTGATTTTTGATGCCTTTTTTCTAATAATTATTGGGTACGTATTTCTAGTCTTATTTTACTCATTCCCCAAGAATATACCTTTCATATTTTATGATTTCTATTCTTAAAGTAGAGATTTTAAACCCCAAAGTAGAGAAATCAATTTTTTTTGATTTGAAGGTCGATTTCGAATGAGTTCCATTGATTTTCGAGATATAAGGTCCTTTGTATTGTGGGTAAACTGACTTTGACAAGGGGTTTCCAAAATTTCTCGTTTTAAATCGCGTTTCAAATGACAATTTTTTGGGTTTTTCCCTTAAAGTTGAAAATGGTTTTTACTCGATTTGATCATTGATTTGAACTTGTTTACACTTGGGTTTTCACCCATAGACTCCTTTTCACTTGATGAACATGAATTTTCAACAAAATTTTGATCCTTTTTCGATTTTGATGAGTTTGAGGTGATTTTAGATCTGATTCTAAACCTTAACAATATGGGTATGATTGGAATCCTTTTAACATGCGTATTCCATTTTTGATAGTTGGGAATCGTTCTAAGACTGTGGATAAAGGAAAAGCATCAATTGAGTGATTTCAAGTGAAGATTCGGTCCTTGATGTAGGTTTCGTTTATCCTTCTTTCAGACTGGATTTTGCAGTTAACCATTCTTATAAACTAGATTATGGGATGAGATCGTAGCATGAGGTCAAGATATTAGCAAGTGTTGAGTATATATATATTTCGCCCGTGTGGGGGATTATTATTGTTATTAAACCCGGTGGGGGCTTATTATTGTTATCTCACCTGTATGGGGGCTTATTTGTGTTATTTTATTCGTGTGATGGCCTTTTATGCTATTATTTGGTTTGAGAGCATGTTTTTCATGAGATTTTTTGAGTTAGTGGTTTGTATTGACATTTTCACATGCTTTATATGAGATTGCCCGAGAGAGGGGTTTGAGCTAATTATTCTAGCAATTTGATTTGAAATGTCCGAGTTAGGGGCTTGAGTTGATGTTATCATTTTGTAAAATGGCAGAAACGTATTTCGAATGATAAATACATTTTTCAAATGATTTTTCAACTATTTTTGTCATGTATGGATGTATACCATGATTTACCAAGTTTGGGGATTTTAAACTCTTTTAGGAATCCATTGAATTGCTTGTCTTCATGATTGATTTATCATGAGCATTCATCCACATTCATCCTTATTATTGTTCATGAAAATTTGAGAACGTGGAAATATTATCTTGAGAAAGACAATGAAACACCTTTAAAACCCTTGACCACGAGTTAGGTGGCAAGCGGATCAGATATTGAGATTATGAGATTTTGGTATATGGACTGCGAGTCCCCCATGAGTCCTTGTCTTGTGAGCTAAAGCTCGATGAGGTGTATATGAAAGGTTGTGCGACAGTCTTGATTTCACCACATCATTCTATCAATGCATTGTAATGCATTGATTAGCCTTGTATGTTTATGTTATTAACTTCTCAATATGAAATTTTTTGTATAGCTTTACTTGTTTACTTTATGCGCATCGTTCATATATATATATATATATATATATATATATATATATACACACACACACACACACATATATATATATAACTGCGCACCGATGCCGATGTGAGATTTTTCTATATGCAGGTGGAAGCATTTCGTAGTTTATTTTATAAGTATTGATATTCTACTTTATTCAGCCGGCCTAACCTATTGAGTACAAGTTAATCGTACTCACCTCTACTCTTGTAACCTTTTGTTGCAGCCCTTACTATGAGTGGTAATTGAGACAGCTGAATTGATCGTGCAATGTTTGAGCTTCGAAGTTGTGGTGAGCGGGCCATCATTCAAGCTTCATCTTTTATTTTTGTCTTTATGTATATTTCAAAGACAATTATTGAATTTCGAATTCGGATATTGTATTAGAATGCTCTTAATGCTTATGATACCAGGTTTTGGGAATTCTTTGTTGTAGCTCAGTTTTTCTTCTTTTATGGCCTGACTTCATTATAGAAGTCTCGTATGTGTATTTACCTTCTTTTCCCCAACATTTGAGATACTTCTTGAGTTGGATTCTTCAGCTTACACACCGGGTTGGGTTTGAGGTGTTGCCATCATGACCTCGATTTTTAGTCCATGACAGGCAAGACAAGTCTCTTCGGCAAGAAGATCAACAAGGACATTATCAAGCGACGAGATTGATTTGCAATTGAGAATAGAGGCACGATATGTTCAAACTTTGGTAGTAACATCATAAGGTACGACAATGATATTTCTGTCGTAAGTTGAGGACCGTGTTGAGTGCCGCTGTTGAAATACTTGTGTCATCAATCATGTCCAACTCATTCTAAATCAACATGATGGAACAATAAAATTCTTGAATGCTAGTGGTCTTTTGGGAAAGAGATGTGACAGATTGTCCACTTGATAAATTTGTGCATCATTACTACGCTGATAGATCCTTCAAAGGTATTCCCATATCACACGAGCAGAGGACATAGGAGTGAGATTCAGAGCAATGGTGTTGTCCACAGACTCCATAATCCAGGTACATGCCATTGCATCAGGCACACCAATTGGAGATGATTGTTGAATTGCAAGTTGTGCTATCTGATTTGGGCAAGGTAACATGAACCCAAAGCTCTTTTCCCTCAAGAAAAATTCAAAAATACGAAGCCCACAAAAAATAGTTCTTTCCATCATGTTTCATTATCCATTGGAATGGACGGGAAAGAGAAACATGCAAGTAGGAGAGGGAAAAGAAGAAAGATAGAGAAAAAAATTCAAAATATTGATACCATATGAACAAGGGAAAAACCTTGATTTTTACTACTTTAGAATGAAGTAGATTATCTCCTTATAAGGTTACAAGAAAATTATATATGGTAAAATACTATTCATGGTAAGTACTATACATGGTAAATACAATTAACGAAGATTCTATACTAATATTATGTAATCAACTATATATGGTAAGTAGAAATTGTAATTGATGGTGATTAACCGAAAATAGCTCAAAATGCTTAAAGAACAAGTTCAACAACAAGAGGAATCTATTTGTTAATTTGTTCAGAGTTGTTAAAAAAATTTCATTTGTGATGCTATAATTCCACATTATGTTTTGTGAGGAGTTAAACAAATATGTTGTCATACAGTTAGGATAAATTTGGGTAATGTTATGCTTTTGTTCCTCGTGATTAATTGTGAAATTTTACATGAAAATTATATTTATGTGTTCTCGAGCAAATTTGTGTGTGTATAGGTTTTTGTATATTATTATTTTGATAACCATATAACTTATCTAGTGAAAGTTGGCAAACAATCAGTGAAGATAAAGATTTTTTTCTAAAAGCACTTATAATAATTGGATTTTTTGTCAATAATGTTTTCAATGATCAGAAAAAAAATCAGCGAAGGGTAAATTTACTCACTAAAAATAGGCAATAGCGATCGGATATTTTCCATTGATAAAGATTCTTTAACGATGGATTTGAAATATGATCATTAACTTTTAACATCAGAGTTTTTAACAATCGGTGACGATTGAATTTTTTCCGATTGATATTGGCTAATAGAGACCATCATCCACGTCGTTAAAGACCTTTTTTCTTTTAGTGTCTATTTCCCCCACACTATAACAATCAACTCTAGGTGATATAGACTTCCACTATGCTTTGAGACTAGAGCAATATTTTTCAATGTAGCAAAAGTTAGGTTTTGCTTTTTGGGCTAGTCTTCTTATCGATGAGAAGGAGAGACAAATGGCAAAATCTTAAACTCTTATCATTGGTCAAGGTGTACAAGGACACAACTGTCCTGCTGCTACACTGCCCGGTCACCCTGCCGCACTGCACAGACAAGATACACTTTATAGCTGAGTTGTTGACTTAGTGAAAAACTTATTAACGGTACCAGGTACCTCCGTCAGGTTTGTTAATCATCAAAATCATCTTTACAACATTATAACAGAACAAAGATTTGGGGAAAAAAAAGAGAAGATTTTCAAAAGAGAAAATTTCAAAAACATAATAGATATAATAAGGCTCTATAACTATAGTTTCGATAATTGCGCTCCATAATTATAGTTTTATTTGCTATGGAGGCTGCGGTTTGTATATTTTGCTTGTCCATTTGTATATTTCGCTTGCAAATATTCAAACATGATAAGTTTAAATAACGGAGGTAGCGGTTTGTATATTTCGCGTGCCCGTTTGTATATTTCGCTTGTGAATATATATACAAACAGGGTAAGTATATACAAATTATATATTTATACATTTAGAAATTTTTCAGAACTCCGTTTGTATATTTCGCTTGTCAATATACAAACAAGGTAATTTATTATGAATTTCATAAATCTTATACAAATAGCTAGGGTAAGCATATATAAATTTTGAATTTATACAATCAAGAACCGAATTATACAAATTCTGAATTTATACAATCAGGGACCAAATTATTCAAATTCTGAATTTATACTATTAGAAAACCGAATAGCAAAAGTTCGCAAAACTGTAACCATGGATTAAAAGTAATCAAAACTATAGCTATATTACATAATATACTCTAAATATTTGTCATTTCGCGTAATTGTGTCTTGTGAGTTTTCTATTCATCAGTGTAATCTAAGGCTTGATGCATAGAATTATTGGTATCTAACTATCTATTCTGGTAGTATGTAACAAGGTTCTGCTAGTTTGCCATTTAGTTTATCACTACAATACTATTCCTCAAAACTTTGGTAGATCGATATGTCCTTCTAACGATACTTTGTTCCTCAGTGACTCTAGTTAACGTACATATATTATTTGCTTCCTTAATAATGCAAGTCATTTCTCAAATTGTTTAGGCAAAAAGCAAGGAATATAAATGACGGCATCACTTGCACACATTTCACAACTCTTATCATTGTTCTTCCATTTCAACATAAAATTAATTTAAATGGCTTTGAGTGAATGATTCCTTCACTTTTTTTGGGATACTAATTCAATAAAACTATATACAAAATAAATAAAATTATTAAAAAATAGCAATTAACGTTAGAATTTATTTACCATATTTAATTAGTAGGATTTATATAAGGTAAAAATTTGAATTTTAAAGTCTTAAATATTAAAATTTTATATAGTTCAAATAAGAAAAGATTTAATTAGCAAAATTTAAGTCAATTTTAAAGTACGAAATATTAGGAATTCTTATTTATTATTATATGATATCTTTCATGTGTTTATGTATGTGCCTACTTTTAATTATATATAGTGTGCATGGGTTTACTGGAACTGACAATTTAAGCTTATATTTATAAAATCAGCTTACTTAATTTATATTTTAATAAATTATATTATTTATATTTCAATTGAGTAAATATAAGTCTTAATTTATTTTTCTATCATTTGTATTTAATTTCTTAGCAATTCACACATAGTAAGTAACTTTACATGATAAAACGTAGGTCTATGAATTGGGTATTATTATATTAAATAAAGTCAAATACTTTAATATGATAATAAAATACTTTTAAAAAATATATATATTGAAGAAAGTTCAGTAATAATATTTGCAAATTTTACATCGAATTTTCATCGAATGCATTTTGTACAGTTTGACTAGTACTTCACATGAACTGTTGAACAACATTAAAACAGACTAAATGCAGCCAAAATTTATTTTTTGTTGGATTTTTAAAACTAATATCTTGTAAATATGTATAAGAATATTAATAAATTTCTACTCAATAACTTTGTTTGAGTTTGTCATTATTTTTTCCGAAGGAAACTAACAAAATTGGTGTTGTGAAACACATTTATGGGTTCGTACTATGTGTAAAAATAAATTATGACTTAAAAGGTTTAAAGTTTTATTCGACTTTATAAGATTAAAGTGGGTTGAAATCATTTTATGAACTAAAACATTTTTATCATTCATTATAAGTGCAATGGCGGCGTACCTATTTGCTTAGATCCAACCTACCTATTGTTCACCAAGTTCGGAGCTAGTAGGGGAGCTTTCAACCCAATATTTGTAGTTTGTAAGAGTTTAGATGTATTTTTCCAAGACAATGACATGAAGTTGGTCCTTCTCCCATGTGGTTACTGGTTTTCCACTTAACCTCTGTCATTGACCCTTCTTGTCGTTATGCGTGAGCTATTCGTAAAAGAAATCGAGCAAGAAAACTTCTGGAATAGTGAGTTGAAAATTTCAAGCTAGGCTAGGCTTGGACGAAATTAGAGCAAGAGAAGGTCTAGGGCAATCCGGGGCAAGGATTGGGTGAAACGTCTAAATAGAGCTTGTTTTCCTTGTTGCTAAAATGTTAAGGAGTCCGTAGGACTTTTCGGAGTGAATTCGTGAACTTCCATTATCATTCAAGAACGTTTTGGGGAAGAGCAAAAGCAACCTAGGGTGGTTTTCACTTGTTTTCTATCAAATTAATGAGGTAGACCTAAACCTACCACATAATATTATGCAAATGATCAGGAAACATGAACTTAAGTAAAACTAGAACCACGAACCACCCATTCACCACACTTAATATGACAATACTCCTGGGAACCCAAACGTTCTATCTTACTCTGTTGCCAACTTTGACATTTAGACATTCGACCCCGTTATCACTCTAAGGCTTCCCAAGTTTACCTACTATGCCAATCTCGTATCAGATCTTACCCTAACCTCTCTATCACCTAGAGATTTCCCGAATACTAAACCAGTACTAACTCTGCTAACCAACCTACTACTTTCCCTCGAGTCCTCATGTCAACACCTTGGCCCTTGACCCATTTTAATAAACTACACACCAAACTCTTACTAAACCACCTTGGCTCAGATTCCCCCTTATTAGTTATGTTTTAAACACTGAACAACCATGACTAGTTCCCACATTTAAAAATATACTTGACTCCTTGCCATCAACTAGTCCTAAATACCACAACTTGGCAGACACACCACGTACAACTTTGATCACGTATATATACACTTGGACTCTAAGTCCTCAACTAGACTTATCCTCACGAGGAATGTCTTACATGATCATACATAAACCCATATACTTGAGTCCAAATCACCCTTCAAGTAACTCGGACTACTCAAGGATCCCTAAGACATCATCTACAATGTTTAATATGCAATCCCGATCTATACAAGAACCATTCCGACATTTAAACACAAATCCCGCCCACTCGTGGACTAATAGGGAATAATCACAGTATGAAGAAGTAAACCTGGTTCACTCATGGAGCCCACATGTAAATCTGGTTCTCTCATGGAACCCACACATAAACTATTAGTATACTGGCGTGGTACCCGAGCCAACCATAAATGATTCATATCAAGCATGGTATTCGAGCCAACTATTAGTATCCCATATCGGCGTGTTACCCGAGCCAACCATCAATTACAAACAACATACACAGCTACAATCACAATCATAATGAACAACCACATAACTTGAAACCACAAGTAATTAATAGGTTCATTGCATGAAATTATCAATGTCTCTCATTTCACATTAGCCTTTTTGTTTCTTCAAATGCATTGCACAAGTAATACTACAAAGCAGTAGACGTGCATATACATACTTGGAAAGCAAACAACCATCACATACTTGAAGGTTTCCTTCCTGAATACTTCTTAAGCATAATCCAATCACCCATAATTTTCCCTCCCAAGGTAACACCCAATAATATCGTAAAACAACCACAATCAGATAAAAACAACTATTAGCCTAACCACCCTATACCTATAGTCACCCATCCAGACTCCGTGCCTGAAGGCCTATACATGAAATCTCCGGCCATCTGAAAGAAATAATGTAAGTAAAATGAGTATAACTACTTGTTTAAAAATAATCTAGCCTAACTGGGTGCCAAGCAATTGCTGGTGAACCCTGACTATGAGCTTCCGACTCCGTGAGAGAAAACCATAATGAACAAGGACCAGAATTTCTTGGGTTTTCACCTCCCTTGCGTTGAAATCTTTTCTCTCCATTTCTCCCATGTCGTAGGTGCCTCCGCAAGAATTTTAGAGCAGCCCTCATCTATTTTCTCTTTTTAAAAGTGGGAGAAAAAATAAAACACATAGTATAACTAGGGACTGATTTCTCGTCAGCCCACTAAAGTGGCCACGCAGGTGCTATATCGGTGCCGCCATAGTGGGAGGCTTCCCGCTATGGCGGGCTGACGTCAGCCCAGCCAATTCTAATTAAGCCAATTTCATCGTATGCTCAAATTTTAAAATTTGGCATCATATTTCCTCAATTTTGGGTTTTTACACGAGATGCCTTTGAGAACGATGGATCGGGTCATTGCTTGTGATTCTATCTATGAATATTTTTATGTACATTTGATTTGTATATTTTATGCATTTCTAACACACATGTGAATTTTATAGTTCGTATTTGTATATTATCAGTAAGTAGACATTCTAGTTCTTATTTGTACAATTTCAATATTTGTATATGATTACTTATTTGTATAATTCAATCAGATTTTTGTGTTCTGTAAAAACACAAAATACAAATAGAAAAACAATTGATATAAATACAAATCATTCATATGTAATTTTGAAACACAAAAATACAAACAGAAAATCAACTAATACAAATACAATTCAATCTAATTTTCATGTAACTTTTAGAAAAAAAATATAAACACAAAATCAATTGATATAAATACAATGAGTGATTTGTGAGATTTTTTCTGAAATTGTCGCATCTATCATTAATTAAATCGAGAGTCCTATTTGTTTAAATATTTAATAGTCACACGAGGTACACAAATCATAATCAGGATAGCTACTGAAATTGTAGCTGCGCTATATAATTAGCAAAATATTAGCTAAAGAGCCTCTTTATGTTTCTAGTTTTAGCTATTTATGAAAAAAAATTTTCTAGTTATTTAAAGAAGTGGTGATACTAGTGAGGATGGAAGAATGTGGTGGCATCTCTAATGAAAGAAATGGAGAAAGGTAGTCAAGGGACAATGAGGAAGGAATGGAGTGAAAAAGAAGAAATAATTAAAAAAAATAACAAATGATGTATCATTTAAAATCTAATGTGGATGATGACGTGTCACTTTTATTTTGCGTTTGAAGTTCATGCAAAGCCAAAGGGGTTTAAAATGCTGAGTTTCATTGAGTTTAAGGGTTCCGTTGACAAAGGGTTAAGTAGAAGGGTCCAAAACACAAACTCATACAAGTATAAAGGTTCATTATACCATCTCGCCTAATTAATTGCATGCTTAATATGATATAACTATCGGTAGTTCAACATTGTTAGCATATTATGCCTATTGAGTACATGTGCTTCTCGTAATCATACTACACTTGCTGCACTCTTTTGGGTGTAGACTACATTCCGAGCACTAGTGGGACACATTGATTAATTTTATGTTAAGGCTTTACTTTCGGTGATTTTTGGTGAGTTGTTTGGTTGATCTGCAGCGCCAGCCTCCCTCTATCCTGTACTTTTTTAGGTCGTTTTTATCTTTGAGATAGTGTATTTGTTATTGAACAATTGTATGTACTCGTAATAGCTCTTGTGCAGATGTGTCACGACCTAAAAATGGGTGTGATGGCACCTGTCTTATCTCACCAAGACAGGTCAACCTAAAATCCAACAAATGAAGTAAATGCGGAAGTAAAACAAAATAAAAGACTATCATAAAATGAATCATTGCGGATAAACATAACATAACTCAAAATCTCTAAGACTGGTGTCACGTGAACAAGCCTCTAAGTATTACAATAGACTTCAAAAGAAATACAAGTCTGAATGTCTTTGTTCCTAGCTAGTACAAAATAAGAACATAATAAAAGAGTAAGAGGTGTCCGCCGGAAAGACAAATAGTTACCTCACAAACTCCTAATGATAACCCTCAAACGTAGAAGAGTAGGAGTAATCATGATGATCCGGGGTCGTAACCTACACAAGTGTAGAAGCAAGAGAGTGAGTACCAAACAACAACGGTACTCATCAAGACAACCTAACAATCCTTAGTAAAGCAATACTAAACACAAGTACACCGACCACCATCCGAACCTCCACAACTACAACCTACAAGAGTCAAATCAGCCCAACCTAACAGTTCTTACTCCATAACAACGAGGCATGTACCGAACATCACAAATTGCGTTTCAACACATATAATCATATCACCACAGTCTTTCACAATTCAACAATCACAATAGTATATCATCAATCACAACTGATAAGAATCAAATGAAGTGCAATGCAATGTAGTGCAATGTCAATGTTAGAGTGGGTAAAAAGTCCTACTTTGGTTGGGGAATGGACTGGTGATCTCCTTATATGGACTTGGGAAATCCTTCCCTCATTAGCTAGCTTTTGGGGTTGATTTAGGCCCAGGTGCCATATCTTTACATGGTATCAGAGCCAGGTTTAATTGTTCGATGATTCAATGATGGAGTCAAGTTTAATGGTTCAATGGTTCAATGATGGAGCCAGGTTAAAAACGGGTGTTTATCTTGGCAGGTGTAGTTCTAGTCGCAACCTATTTGACAGTAATGAAGATTTTCATTAGAGAAATTTTTTTCAGAGAAGTTCTTTGTGTGAGACATAGATTTAATGGAGGAGATTATGGAGAGGAGATGCAAGTTGTTGAAGATTATGTGAAGAAGGTGGAGCAAATTTATTTTATCAGAAATTTAGGCCAAAGGGGAAATTTGTTAGGTATTAATTGCTCTGAGTTTCTTACTATAATTGAATTTTCTTGGAAAACATATATAAAATCTTCATATTTGACTAGTCCTTTTCTTGTAGGAAAATGTTTAGGAATATTGTCTAGTCCTTTTCTTGTAAGAAAAGGTTTAGAATTCTATAAATAGAGGTTCGTTCCTTCTAACTTAATCAGCATTCACAATGTAGTCCTAGGGGCTTTGAGAGTTTTGGTTAGGGGAGAATTTGTGGGACACAAGTGATATGTTATCACTTGTGTGAACCTCCTTGTATTTTGAGTGAATTGGTTGAGGTTATTTCTCTCTATATTCTGTACTCTCATATTTTTAAAGTGGATTGCTTATCTCCTTTGTGGACGTAGGTCGATTGACCGAACCAGGTTAAATCTTTGTTTCTAATGGCATATTTCTCATTTGTCTTCTTACTCGTGGACTTTCGAGGTTTGCTTTGCTAGCTTCTGCATCACACCTAATTATTTCGTCACAACAAGTGGGCTAAAGCTTGACAAACCCACATGTTCATCCCTGTTTGTGGTCCCAGTCCACGCACCAGTCGGGTCTGGGCGTGAAGGGGGTGTTAGAATGGGTAAAAAGTTCCACATTGGTTGGGAAATGGAATAGTGGTCTCCTTATATGGACTTGGGCAATCCTTCCCTCATGAGCTAGCTTTTGGGGTTGAGTTAGTCCCATGTGCCATATCTTTACAATCAAATAGAGTGATACATGTCTGTCCTAATGATACACACCCGATGTACCTCAGTCTGGGACCCATGGGGGACATATTAGTCGATTCATCTTCCACGAAACATGTGGCCTGACCCCTCATAATAGAACTTACCATGAGCCTGTGGTCTGACCCCTCTTTATAGAACTTGCCATGGAGTGTGTGGCTTGACCCCTCATTATAGAATCTGTCACGAAGTGAGTGGCATGTCCCCTATTTCCCATCATTTCCACAAGGCACTACCATACAGTATCATAGCACCAATACAAATATATATATATATATATATATATATATATATATATACGCAAATGTTCGATGAGAAATGATAACAATCCACACAACAACAAGCCAATACTAATAATCTTAGCACAATATCAAGGGTGAGTCAATACAATATTTCAACCATTCATGGTACATAGATTATCACAATATCAATAGGGCTCTTCATATCATAATTCCAACCGGATTCTTCTTTTACTCCACATTGTCATTACTAGATCATATTCATCATTTAACAATACACAAAAATATGTGAAACCCTTCACCTCATCCCATTACTCCCAATTAAACAATGACATACAAGGTTCAATGCACTTTACGAAGAGTCAAGAGGTCCACTAGCCTCAAGAAAATAATCAATCAACCCGACACTTGAGCTTTTCCTCTCTGTTGGGTCTTCAAATCTGTACAATCTAAACAATATGGAATCACAATAAGAATTCAAAATCAACAACACCCATATCAATGATTTTGAAAATCGGAGCCAAACTGGCCCAAAAATTCATTCCTAAAAACTAGGATTAAATATGGGAATTTGTGTAAAATCACGTTACTCGAAGGTTTTGGGACGCAATAGTGAAAACCACATTGAAAAATGAGTTAAAACCAATCTTAAATCACCATTTTTCATAAACTTTAAGTTCTTGTAAAAACCTTCAAAGTTTGGAATCAAAATCAATGATTAACCATCAAAATCATGAAATAATTAGTGGGTAATAGAGATGGGGAGTTAAAAATTGATACCCAATCGAAGAGTCTCAAAAAAATCACTATGAAATCACCTCTACCGAGCTCTCAATGTTCAAAAATGGTGAAATGGGGATGAAACCTCAACTTTTGGAAAAGATTATACCTTGGTCTCATCTACTCTTCACGATCGTGACCCCACACCTCGTGATCGAGATGAGTAATCTGGGTTAAGTCATTAATTGACCATTGTGATCGTGACATAGGGCCATGCGATCGCGATGATCATCACTCAACTACTACATAATCGCTATAGACCCCTCGCGATCGCGATGCTCAACAAACAGATCCTACGCAATCATGAGAGGGAGTCTCATGATCGCGATGAATAAAACAATGAGCATCAGACATCAGCACACAACAACATAACAAGACACCAAAATTCACAGAATGGATCCTCACGATTCGTTCAGAACCTCGAGTACACAAATGAGGTATGCTACCGAACTAAACTCAATGTTCCGAACTCAATGAAACCATCGAAATATATATGGATCCAAGTTCTCCTTGACCTAAACCCCATGAAAGTCGCAATAAATCAACTTTACACTCAAAAATACCAAATTGCCCTCATAACCTCTGAAAAATAAACCAAGACCTCAACTTTATGCCTTCCGAAACTCAAAATTTCCAAAAATCACAATTCTTCAATCCAATTTCAAAACCAACACCGCAAAGTGATCAGAAATGACTCGGGGCAACTATCGAGAGGGGTAAAACGTTAATTTTCTGAAAATTTCAAAAATGACCTTCAGGGTCATTAGAAGATGACACCAAATCTTGAGGTTCTATTTGTTACTCTTTCGCACTTGGTTGCTATTAAAGGTTTACTATGGTTTTGAATGCGTTGATGTCTTACTTTCACTTATCACTTTATTTTCGAATTAGTTGGATGGTTACTTGGCTTACCTAGCAAGGGGAGAGTGTAGGTTTCATCATAACCTTTGTGGATTTTGAGTCGTAACAACTTGGTTACTTCTTCCACTTAATTAATAGTCACTAAAAAACATAATATAATATGATTTTAACAATAAGATATTACATTATCCAACAATTAGTATCCATATTAAGTTGATAACACAAATTTACTTACTTTGGTGTGAGTCATAAAATACATTTCTTTTGTTATTCATGAAAAACTCTCAACAATTATATATGTTATTAAACTAGAGGGAAATAAAAGAGAAGTTATTGGATTTACAAAGAGGTGTAATTAGTGTCAAATATTGGGTTTGAGTTATAACTAGTGATATAAATTTAAAAGGTGTAGCATCAGCCCCCACCTTAAAATATCCAAAAGAAGCAAAACATGTATGGTGATGGTGTTGATCATCATCCTTATTTCTCACGTTAACCTCTCTCTTTCAAACTATATATATACATATATATATATATATATATATATATATATTTGTGTGTGTGTGTGTGTGTGTCTTGATCTCCTCATATCCCACCAAGTTAGGTTTTGATCAATGGGGGATAATAATATGAAGCTACCACCTGGCTTTTGGTTTTGCCCATCAGATGAAGAGTTGATTGTTCATTTTCTTCATCGCAAGATATCTCTATTACCTTGTCATCCTGATGTTATTCCTGATCTTCATCTTCTTTCCTATGACCCTTGGGATTTGGATGGTAAATCTTGAACTTCCCTTTTACCCTTTTTTGTTCAACATATATATATATATACTCTCTTCGTTTAAAAAAGAATGATCTTTTTTCTGTTTTGGCAACACTTTGATTTCAGCTTTCCATGTGGTATATTTAAGACCACAAGATTAAAGAGTATTTTGGTACATTTTTCATAACTTTCATTTAGAACCAGAAGATTGAAAAGTCTTATTTATTTTCTTGAACTTCGAGCCAAGTTAAATTAGACCATTCTTTTTGAAACGGAAGGAGTAATTGCCTGATATTATTGTTGTGTACAAGTTAAACTCTTTTGATGGTGTTGGCAGGAAAAGCAATGGCAGGAGGAAATAAATGGTATTTCTATAGCAGGAGAACACATGAGACCACTAGAATCACAAGCAATGGATATTGGAAATCTTTGGGAGTTGATGAAACAATCTTGTCATCAACTTCCAACCATAACCTTGGAATGAAGAAATACTATGCATTTTACATGGGTCAGCCACCACAAGGCCATAAAACCAATTGGCTAATGCAAGAATATAGCCACATCTCTCATTCTTCATCTCAACCAAGTAGCAGTAGAAGAAGAAAAAGTCAATCAAAAATTGTATGTCCACTTAGCTTCCACATACTACTAATTACTCTTTGGCATCTCAAGATTCAAGCAAGTCTTTCTTTGGTCGTAATTTTTTTAAAATATACTTTTTCCGTCCCTTTTTACTTGTCAAATTTTGACTTGGCACACCTATTAAGAAAACAAAGATTGATTTAGTGAGTTTATCATTTTATCCCTATTAATTGAAAGAGTCTTAAACATATTTACTCACTACATTTTTCAAAGACATTAACTCAATGTTAATAGATTGAGGATATAATAGGAAGAAAAAAATTGTCCTTGATTTGTCAAAAATAACAAGTAAAAAGAGAAATCAAATTAGGAAATATTAAGAAAATAGGGACGGAGAAAAAAACATAAAGATTTCATGTCCATAAACTACACTATATTTGTAAATTACTAATATAGTATATATTATGTTAAAATATTATTCTTACTATTTTAGTATTTGCTGGTGTTGTTCAGGACTATAGTAAATGGGTAATTTGTTGTGTTTATGAAAGCAACTGTGACAGTGACGAAAATGATGACCCGGAGCTTTCTTGCTTGGATGAAGTGTTCCTTTCACTAGATGATCTTGATGATGATGAGATTAGTTTGCCACATTAGTTTAATTAATTAATTAGATCCACAAAAATTTGATCTAATTAATCTTAGAATTAATTAGCTTTATTCTTCTCTCTTTATTTCCCATTATTATAGATTTTTTAATATTAAATTTCCGCAGTTAAAAAAAAAGATGTAACAAATTAAGATCAATGCAGTGTCACTATATATGTGCAAACTTTTCTCTGATGGATGGTAATTCTTATGTTTAATATGTTATTCTGAGTAAATATTTTGTTCAACAATAACTTCCTCATTTCAAATGGTTTGTCTTATTTTTTTTTAGTTTGTTTAAAAAATAACGTCTCTTTCTTTTTTTGGCAACTTTTTAATTTTAACTTTTCATGTGATATGTTTAAGATTGCAAAATTAAATAACATAATGGTACATTCTAGTATCTTTAATTTAAGATATAAAAGATTTAAAAGTATTTTCTTTACTACTTTCTTAAATTACATGTGTGTTACATCAAAACAAAACAAATTAAAATGAAGTGAATATATTATTTATCATAGAATGTTATTTTTTATAGTGTCGACTCCAAAAATACAAAAGTACAAGCATGACCAATCACATTGCAAAATAAGTACTCCTTCGCATTCAATTTACATGAAAGTTGTTAGTTCGGATATGAAGTTAGAGTGAAAGTAGCCTTTGATAACTTGCGATCTGAAATAAGTTACAGATATTTATATGACTATAAATTATCTTATTAAAAATATAATGAAAAAAATTAAATCAAATTATTAAATATATAAAAAGTATTTTTTTAAATTAACAAAAATAATAAATTAAAACAAAGAGAGTACTACCAAATGAAACTAAATCATGCAACTGTGTCTGTAGGATGACAGTATTTTGTAGCCCCACTATTGCTTCCAAGTTATTTGCACATGATGGAAATTGCTTATCGCCTGGTATTTCCTCTTTTTTAAACTTTAGGGGTTGTTTGGAAAACCATTTTATAGTATAGTGTAGTTACATAAAATAGCTTATATCAACAGCATAAGAACATTCATATGTTTCTTTTGGGTGCACTGTTAATTATATTTTAGTTTCTATCAATTTCTCAAGATAAATATACATATATATATATGATTTTTTTTGAAGTTAATGAATGCACGTACACCCCACTTACAAGTGTGGGTCCGCCTCTAGTGATCAACATTTATTGAGATAAGTATTGAAAGCACCCCTAAACTTGGCGTGAATTATTACTTTAGTCCCCCAACTATTGACAGCCTTAAAAACACCCCTCTACTTGGTTAAGTAATTTATAAACACCCCTCTTATACCACATGGCGTCCACCTATGCGTATATGTGGAATTTTCTGCTGATGTGACCTACACATAGATATATATAGTATAAAACGAAAAAACATTCAAATAATTAAATTCTAAAATTTAGTAATGAAATTTTTTTTAAAAAAAATTAATTTTTTCTTACCTCACTCATCCCCTACGAAGTACCCGAACCCCCCCCCCTCACCCCCCAAAAAAAAAAACTTTTTATCCAACACCACCGAGTATCCCGATTCCCCCCTCCCCCCCTACCCCCCCACCCCCACAAAAAAAAATTACTTTTAAAATAAAATATTTTTTTCTTATCCCACCCCCTACCTCGCTCATTCCCCACCAAAAAAAAAATTAAAAGAATTTTTTTGGGAGTGGATGGGTAGTGAAGTGTGAGGTTGGGGTACTGGGTAGAGGATGGGGTGAGGTGATGAGAAAAATTAAATTTTTAAAAAGAAAAAAAAGTTCTTTTATCTTCTTAAATTGCTAAATTCTTAGCATTTAATTATTTAAATATTTTTAAAATATTTTTTCTATTACATATATTTATGTGTACGCCACGTCAGCAGGAAATTCCACATATATGCACACGTGGCATAAGATGAGTGTTTTTAAATTCACTTAATCAAGTAGATGTGTGTTTTTAAGGCTGTCAATAGTTGGGGGACTAAAGTAATAATTCACGTCAAGTTTAGGAGTGTTTTCAATATTTATCTCGCATTTATTTAATTAGATATAATTGATGGGAAGTAATTTACACTTTTTTTCAATTGTCAAATGGGTTGAGAATAGTTAATAATTATTATATCGTATAATTAAAAGATTATTTTTAGTTTTCTATCCTTATTTAAATTTATTTTTTATTTTTATTCTTTTTATTATTTATTGACATTGTTTGTCTTTCATTTTCTCATTTATGTTCTTCCACGTAATTTTTTCGTTTTTTTTTAATTTTTTTTTTTTATCTCTTTTTCCTTATTTTCTTCATTTCTCTTAGTTGTGTCATTATTCCAACTTTTTTGAAAGAATGAGTCATCTACAAACTTGATTCTACAAACTTAATTTATAATAAGTGATGTCATTAAAGTTGAATTTTTTTGTTAAATGATGTTCTAAATTTGTAAATTTTGTTGATAGTATCAAACTTTTTGTATATGAGTAGTGTCTATAGGTACAAAGTTTAGAAGGCCAAACATTTTAAAATTTTTGCACATCAATAAAAGCAGAGTTTAAATTTTAAAAAATCGTTGTCTTTTAATAATTTATTCCGAAATAGTTATCCCCCTGAAGGCCTGAACTGTGATATAAAAATAATATCAAAATTTTAGTTACAGGTAATCTTAAATTTTTTGTACCAGATTAACAAAAATTGCAACTAAAGCACACAAGAAAAAGTGATTTCACATTTTATCCTAAATAATTATTTTCTTCATTTTAACTTCGCTGTCTTTTTTTTTAAAACTTTTAATCTGTTTAAAAAAAGAATATTTTTTTTTGTTTTTAAAAACTCTTTTATTTTTAACTTTTCACATAATATATTTAAAATCATAAGATTAAAAAATATTTTAATACATTCTAATTATTTTTAGTTTAAGATCATATAATTCAAAAATATTTTTTATTTTTTAAACTCTATATCAAATCAAAACCAAGCAAACGAAGAGAGTATCTTTTATTCTTGTATCCTTGAGCTGAAAGTAGTTAGAGGATGTGGAGCCCACTAAGCACTATTGCTTTTTATTTGTTTAATTAAAATAGTTTGGAGTATATTTACATACAACATAACATTATTCTCATGCTGCTGCTACAAACAAGCCTACTAATTAATTAGTAAACTTTGTAGCTTTTGTGTGATATGATATGATTGGTATTTGGTAGTTTCCTTGTGTCACCAAGCTAAGGAATATTTTGTATTTTCTTTTTTGGTACTTTTGTATTTGATTTTACTGGTGGCTGCTTGTGTAAGCATTCCATCACTTGTGATCTAAGCACACCCATTTTAGTTCTTCCCTACCAAATTCACCCAATCCTACATTCAAGCCTTTGACAAAATATAAAGCAACCAAACAAATAAACAACAAACACATGCATTATCATCAAATCAACAATTCTTCCTATAAAAGTTTCTATATATATATATATATATATATATATGGATCAAGAGAACAAATGTTCTAGTATCCAAATTGGTCATGTAAATATAGATTTTGAACTTGGGTGTTATTTTTTATTACTCCCTCCTTTTCAAAAAGAAAGACTTAGTTTGACTTGGTACAAAATTTAAGAAAATAAAGAAGATTTATTAATCTTGTTGTCATAAATAAAGTTATATCAAATGTATCAAAATATCCTTTAATCTTGTAGCCTTAAACATGCCACGTGGAAAGCTGAATTTAATGTGTTCTAAAAAAGGGGAAAAGTATCATTTTTTTGAAATTCACTTAAATTTTAGCAATCCTAAAGTGATAAAGCAAAAAAATAATAATTGAAAAATATAGAAATGACAGAGGGCATGTAGGTTTCTTTAGTCTTTATCTAGATCATATTTAAATCCAATTATGACATAATTAATAATCTAATAGTCTTGTCACCACGTTTAGCAACTTTTGGCTGTTCATAAATATCCTGCAACCATATAATAAAATAATTTCATTGCTTAAATAGCTCGTAAGCCCCAAGCATTGTTAATCATCTCATCCATACATTACATGACTGCATTTACAAACAACTGCACATGCATGTTAACATGTACAAATTACGTGAGTATAAGAAACAGAGAATAGTTATTCCTCGTCTCTATGTACCCTAGCATATTTGATTATTAGGTCAATTAATTCAATTTATTTAAATAAAATAATAAGCAATATTAATAATCTAAATTATATTGATCTTTGTTGAGAATATAATTAACTAATAAAAAGTGTGATCTCTCTAATAACTTAAATTTTTAGATGAGATGGTTACACACTTCAACATGGTATCAGAGCAGACAGAACTCCTGAGATCGAATCTCACCGCCATCCATTCAAAAAAAAATTTCACGTGCTTTGCTCATGAAAAAAAAATAAGGCCCGCTCGTGAGGGAGCGTGTCGAGAATACAATTAACTAATAAAAAGTGTGATACTCGATAATATAGTTTTTGCTTTCGGTATATTTTTACTAATACAATATCCTCTTTCACTTTTTCCATTATCTTATTTTTTTCCTTTTTGTAATGTAAACACTATAATTTTGTTTGCATCTTCAATACACTATATGTAAATCGTCAGCTGATTTTTACTTTATTTTTTCATGTTACTGTTTCAAATTTTAGTTGAAAGATTATGTATTACTATTGTAGATAAACTTTTACTTGTTAGTAAAATATTATATTATTTGTAATGTCTCATTTCTTGTGATTTTGCTTTTAATTGTAAAATGCCATTTTACCCTTTTCTATAGCGTTTTCATAGTTAGTTATGTTTCGGGAATGGCTGGGGTGGTCCCCGATGCGATCGGGTATATTTTTGGTGATTTGACCCCTCTTGAGTTGAGAATTCTTGATAGGGTTGACTTCGGTCAATAATTTGAGTTCCTAGCGTCGAATGAAAATTTTGTCAGTTCCATCGCGTCGAAAACGTCGAGTTTGAGCTAGTGGAGTGGTTGATAAGGTTTCCGAGGCTTTAGGTTGAGTCTTGGGCGTTTGGATGAGAAGTTGAGTTTTAAGCCTCAAGAGTGGCCCGGGAGGGTAATTCCTTCATTTGACCTCTTTTAGAAAATTCAATGATTTCATTGAGTCCGAAATGTCAAATTTAGTGGGGAAGCATATCTAATTTATTTTTATCGGACTCTGAACGATTTTCGAGGGTCCATTCGAAGACTTTTCATTGAGTTTGAGTTGGTTTTCAATTTCTGATGCAGGTTATTTTTGACCTTTGCGATCGCGATCCTCAATCTCGCGATCGTGATGTGTCTTCTCCGTGACCTTTGCGATCGCGGCCATAGGCTCGCCTTTGCTATGAACCCCCATTTTCTCTAGTCTTCGTGATCACAGATAGAGGTCTCGCGATCGCGATATACTCTTTTTGTGTCTTTCGCGATCGCGAGAATTAGTGGTTCGCAATGGCGATGAGTAACATTTACCTGAACAGAATCCAAATTTGAGATTTTATTCAAAAATCTCATTTCCACCATTTTAAACCCTTGGAGCTTTGGGAGGCGATTCTTGCTTGTTTCTTAGTTATTTCTTGTGTGGGTTCCCTTAAATTGGTGAAGTTGTATTTCAATTATTTGGAACCCGTTTCTTAATCGATTTTAATGATTTTTCAACCATGACATCCTCTTGACTTGTAGAACGTGTATTTCAACTAAAAATCTAATTTTACTCTTTCGATTTTCGAAGTGATTTTAAAACTATTTTACCTCCGATTTCTAATCCTATCAATATGGTATCATTGGACCCCTTTTGATGAACTCTTTTCATTTTTGATTGTTGATGATCGTTCCGGTCATGTGTGGTTGCTGAATTTCTCTGATAGGGTTGTTCGAGTGAAGTTTCGGCCTTGAGGTAGGTTTGACTATCCCTCTTTTAGACTGAGATGAGTAATTAACCTGTGCTTAGGAAGTCAATTGTGGAATGAGATTTAGTATGTGTTTTAGAGGTTGGTAAGTGTTGAACTTCTTGTTTTAATTCGTATGATGCATATTTCTGATGATTAGCATGTGTGGAGGCTTGTGTGATATCTGAATTTGCTGTCGGAGTTTTGTGATATTTGAGTAATTGCCCGAGAGAAGGGTTATGTGATCTATCCTTATATATTTGACGTGAAAATGCCAGAGTAGGGACATGAGTTGATTTTTGAACCACCTTAAAAAAATGAATAATATACTTTCTAAGTGGTAAAAGGTTGGTTTTAAATGGTTTCTTCCACTACCATATCCTTTGAGAATATGTTTCATGAGCTGTTGAGTTTGAGAACTTGATACTATTTGAAATTCTTGACGAGCTATGTATTTTCTTGTGTTGTATATGTTGTGATGCATTCATCCTCATGCAACATATCATGGTTTAAGAAAATATGAGATAGTGGAGAAATACTATCTTTTGGTGAAAGAAAATGTGACACCTTACTTATATCCTTGATCATGTTGAGGTAACAAGTTGATGAGACATTGAGCTATTGAGATTGATAAATGAACTGCGAGTCCCCCATGAATTCTTGTCTTGAAGCTAGGCTCGGCAAGGTATATACAACAGGTTATGCGATGACCTTGGTACCACCACATCATCCCATTATTTCATCATCTCATTGCATCTCATTGGCCAGTCTTGTTGTATTATGTAACTTGTTTATGTGCTGATTTACTTATTATCTGCTTCCTTATGTGTTTACTTTGATCGCTCCGTTCTATACAAATTGGTCGCACCGATGTCGGAATGGGACTTTTCTGCGTGCAGGTGAAAATGTTCATAGTTTATTTCTTAAGTTTATTTAGTTGCTTATACTCAGTCGGTCTAACCTACTGAGTACATGTGGATTGTACTTACCCCCTACTTCTGTTATACCTTTGATGCAGATCCTAGTCAGGGTGAGTCTCGTAGTGGTTGATTGGATCCAGCGGAGTTCTCTCATTCGTAGTTCTGGTGAGATCCTGCTGTAACACCCCAACAATTTCTAATCTAAGCCTTGAACCATTCTTCATTTGCGCATAAAGTCGTATCGGGTAATTCTTAAATTTTACTTAGATGTTAAGGTCAATTCTTTAATGTGAGAATAATTTAGAGATGAATTAAGGTCACAAGAATTCCCTTGCCCAAAGTTGAGTTCCAAAGTTGAGTTAAAAGCTTCCTTACAGATTAAGTTTTAATATAAGATTCTACTTGGGTCAACTTTAAATGATCATATCTCTTAGAATATGAATATTTAGGTGGTCCACAACCTATCAAGTTAAAGGCATTTGAGTCTTCTTTCCAACGCCACCAAGTTAGCATCACTTGGAATTCGGAGTAAAAGATTATGCCCACTTTACTAGACATTGTCTTGCCAAGCGCCGGCCGCACGACAAAGCTAATTTCTGCGCAGGCACGCGCCGAGGCAACATCTAATTCCTTCTTGCGTGGTTGGCTGCGCACCTGAGGCGTTTTCCATGCTGGCGCGCGGGCGTCTGGGCCTTTAAAAACCCTCAAAGACGTAGTTCACCTCCCGAGTTCATAAATTTACCCTAGAAAGAAAAGATTTCAAGAAACTAACTTCCTCCAAGGTTCATCCATCATCCAAGGTAAGATTTGACCATAGAACTTCATAATTCTTTCATCTTAACGCGAATTAATAACTCCTACTCATGAAATTCATAGAATTTTCAAGAAAGCTCCTCAAGAACTCATCTCTAAGGTTCAAGAAACAAATTCTTGCCATCTTTCCATCCAAAGATCTCATCTTTCTCAAGAACTTGGAGCGTATAAGGTATGTCAGGCTATTCATAGTGCTGGACTAGTTCGTCCTCACGCAATAGCAAGTTGAATCTAGGGTTCTACCCTCAGTTTTATGAAATTCTTGATATGAGTTATGTTCTTGTTATGAATTCTAAATTCTTATATTATAAGGTTGCAATATTATGTGCATTGATATCTTGAGTTGTTGTTCATGCTTATATTTCACATGAACCCTAGTTGATGAGATTTTTGTTGAAATCCTTTGTACATTTTTTTTCATGCATTGGTTTTGAAATTTTAAAGGAGTTCAAAAGTATTTTTAAGGTATCTTTTGAGAAGAGTTTAAGGGAGACAAATGGTTCCAAAAGTATTATTTTTCACATTGAGAAAAGAACTACTATTTTTAAGAAGAGCATAAACAGTTTTCAAAAGCATTTCAGCCAGATAAAGAGAAGTACAATTACCCCTTAAAGAAGGTACTATTTTTCACATTGAAAAGAAAGTATTATTTTTAGAAAAGTATAAAGAGTTTTTAGAGTATTTAAAAAAGATTGAGTACAGTTCAGTTACCTCTTAAAGAGGCTCTTTTGAGTAATTATCTCAACCCAGTGAGTATTTTACATGAGCATACATATATATATTTTGGGAGTAGTATTGAGCACCGATATGGGGGAGGGTTCAGACAACTCACAGCCCCCATAAACTACATAGCCAGCGTAGATAGGATTGTACCGCAAGACGGGTGACTCCTCACCTGCCTCAAGAAGGCTTTTTAGTGGATCCATCAGTTGCGTTCTATACTCCGGCAAGGTATAGGGCGGCTCTGGCAATGTGGGTAAGACGTTGTATCATCACAAGGCTCATAGTGATGGTTGTCGGTTAGAGAAACTCCCTAATAAAGTAAAGTAAAGTATATTTTATATATATATACATTTCAATTGAGTATTTACCATTATTGCATTCCTACAGTAAGAGCTTAAATGATTTTCATCATGGTTTATCTTATATTTCAGTTGAGTTACTTTCAGCCTTTCAGTTCAGTTATTTATTTTTCCAGCCCTATTACATATTCTTACATTCAATGTACTGATGTCGTTCCACTTGCATCATTTCATTGTGTAGATTCAGGTACTTAGGATCATCAACATGAGTTCCGTTGAGATCACATCATCTGCTTGTTAACTTTTGGTGAGGCCTCCTTGTTTTCGGAGAACTCTAGTTTTATGATTTGTTAGTACTAGCGCTTTGAGGTGTAGTGGGTCTTGTCTCGACACCTATCTTTATACAGTAGAGGCTTTATAGATAGACAATTTTGGTCAGTCTCACAGTACTTAATTTCAGATATTTTATTTAAAACGTTATGTATCATTCAATATTTTTAGATAGTTTGAGATTCAGTAAACTGTTTTAAATGTTTCTTTCAGTTTTGATGCTTACGTATACTTGAGTTAGTCTTCTGCTTAGTAATCAGCAAGGACAAGGGTTCGCTTGGGGACCAGCAATGGTTCTTGAGTGCCGGCCACGTCTAGGGTGCAGGCTCGGGGCATGACAAACTTGGTATCAGAGTACAGAGTTCGAGTGTCCTAGGGTGTCTATGAAACCGTGTTAGTAGAATCTTATTTATGGTTGTGAGGACCCCATTTCTATAAATAAGGGACTGTAGACATTTAAGAAAATTTCCCTTCTTTCATACTCTAAATCGTGCACTAGAACTGTGTCATAAGGAACTTATTCTAACTCGTGCATTTCTCAGATCCATTCGACTACCCCTTATACTCAAGGTGGTTGAAATAGTAAAGTCCAGATCCTTATCGATGAGTTACTCTTAGATATTTCTTGAGAAAGTCATGAGACTACAGAGGGGCTGGAGAGAAGCCCGTGAGTGAGCTTAAGTGTTTAGATTCAAAAGAATTCTCTCTTATTCATATGAATCATGAGTTCAAGCTAAAAGCAAGATGTTCTCCCAGACTCTCTTTTCTAAGTCTTGTTTCAGATGATACCCTTTAAGAGGAGAGTATATTTTAGAATGCTTGGGTAGTATTTTCACCCGGAAAGATAGTAAGAGTTGCGATGTTATAAGCCAGTTAGTAGTAGAAGTGCCCAGAGTTAGAAGTATACATTTAGAAATGTAGTAACCTAAGGGATGAGGGTAGTTATTTAGTAGAGTATCTAAGTTGCAGCCATGTACAAGTCATTAATGATGAGTTTTTTCCTTATATGTAGGCTAAGGAGTAGTAATCTTGTGTGATTTTCATGATAGAAGGTAGAGTAAGAGTTACTAGTTAGGATGAGTTAGAACATACTTTAACAAGAAGGGAGTTTATGTCGATGCGCCATTGTGTTAGTGAATATCAAGTATAAGTGTTGAATAGAAGAGCCGAGTATTCGTGAAGTGATAGATCTAAGCTAGACTTATGATATGTAAGGGAGAGCCCCATGGTATTCAGAGGGTTATAGAAGTAATTAGGCAATCATGTATAGGGAATGAGTAAGTGGTACTTAAGTTGTGAAATGGAAGTGTAGTAGTAATCTGTAAATAGGCAGACTGAGTGATAAAGGTTGACTACTTGTCATGAGATCTTAGTGGGTGAGTATTTCTTAAGTTTATCTAGTAGTTGTAAGTTAGTATAGTAAGCGAACAATTATATTGATACATGTGTTTAGTAATAAACACTAAGCTTGAATTTGAGATTAGTGTCGTGATTACAAGGATGGCAACATGAGGGTGATGATGTTAGTTCGATATCTGATCTAGTAAGTTTGACATAAATTAGGTGAGAAATTAAGGTGTTACTTTTGATAAGTGTGAGTGGTACAAGTGTGGTATTATGACTCTTAGATGAGAGCAAGGGAGTGTGACTAAGTCATTAGATTAGCAAGAGCATTAAGAGGTGTACCTGAGATCGTATATAGTCAGATGAGCTTTCAATAAAGTTAAGGATTTTTCATGTGTGCCTAGATAGTATATTTGAGCTGTCAATGTGGAATAGACTGACGTAAGCATTATTTTCCCCCTTAAGAGTTAGTTGAAATGGCCTTATAAGCCAATGAGAAGAGATTGAGAGAAGCATCTTAGAAATAGGTTTTAGAAGGAACCCTAGTACCTTAATATGGAGGGTTAAAAAGCCATGAGATAAGCCTTTCCCGAGTATTAGAGTAAAGCGAATGTAGACCAGTTTAGAAATAATGGAATAGATTCATAGCTTTAAAGTGTCAGCTTCAGACCTAAGAGGGAGATGATATGATGAGAAACCAAGTCAAGTGTTGAGAATGAGAGAGTGATGTATTAAAGATAGTTTTGGTGATATATCAATCCATTCATCATCTAGCGTATTTCTCAAAGTTCAGTAATTACAACATCCTATCAATGTACTTAAATCAGAATTGTGTTCATGACCTATGCTCATACACTTCAGACAGATTCAAATCTATGCTCAGTTCACAGAATGAGGGGCAAAGATTTTAGCCGATTGATCTCAATCTTACTCCATAGAGTTATGGATATCAGCCTCATGATATGAACCTATTCATATAAGCATTCATGTCTCATAGTATGCTCAGTCTCGCAAATTCATGATTTACTCTCAATGGCTAGCAACATAATGTTATGCCATGCATATTCTTATATCATATTTCTCAAATGAATCGTGCTTATGATCTTTCGTCCTAAAGCTCTTTCAGTGATCCTTTTTAGTTTTGAGAGTGATGTTATTGATAGTACTTATGTGATGATAGATAGGAGAGGGTTAATGTTTCTTATAGTGATAGTGATGGTGTGCTTATTCCATCTAAGTTTATAAATGTGAAGGAGGAAGGAGATGAGGTTTTACGATGAGTAATAGTTAGATGAGAATAGTTAGTCGGTTTCCTGGTAATAATGCGTAGAATTTCAGCTGGTAGAGACGATAGGAAAGTGGTAAAGTCTAAGAGTAGTTGGTTACCTAGAATTACATGAAGTGGGTATAGTAATAAGCTTGAATGTGGTGTTAAAAGTTAGTGGATAATTGCATTATGCGACTAATGAATTCTTGATTAGAACTTGAGATATGTTGGATGAGGTGGTAAGAAGAAGTAATATACTTGGAATGAAAGTGACAACATGTATAGATCATGATTACGTGATTTAGATTAGTATGATCATCTTATGTGTATCACCCTGTGATATAGAGTTAGGCTTGAACACAGTGCAGTAAGAGCGAGCATGCAATTAGACTTAGATCTTGTAAGAGTAGTCATATACCCTTGTAGGGACTATAAGTAGCAGCTAATGAGGTGTAGTATTCAAAAAGGAGGGCATGTTCAGAGGTGTGGCAAGGCGTGAAAGTTAGCAGTCGTATTACATTAAGGCATAGTAGTCCTATCATATTCTTACTTGGTGCATATATACCCTTGTTTCGTGTTAAATAGCTTCAGATAGAGCGTGACTATGTTCAAACCCATATCGTTCGTGACTTATGTTCTAAAGAGCGTTTCAAATTCTTACTACAAATCAGTTCTGCCTATTTTAGTAGGTAAGTTCAAAAGTCAGAAAGATAGTAAGAGTAATTATTTTCCTTTCCATGCTCAATTTAACCATCATTCGAGGACGAATGATCCCAAGGGGGAGATATTGTAACACCCCAGCAATTTCTAATCTAAGTCTTGAACCATTCTTCATTTGCTTATAAAGTCGTATCGGGTAATTCTTAAATTTTGTTTAGATGTTTAGGTCAATTCTTTAATTTGAAAATAATTTAGAGATGAATTAAGGTCACAAGAATCCCCTAGCCCAAAGTTAAGCTAAAAGCTTCCTTACCGATTAAGTTTTAATATAAGATTCTACTTGGGTCAACTTCAAAAGATCATATCTCTTATAATATGAATATTTAGGTGGTCCACAACCTATCAAGTTAAAGGCATTTGAGTTTTCTTTCCAATGCCACCAAGTTTGCATCATTTTGAATTCGGAGTAAAAAGTTATGCCCACTTTACTAGATATTGTCTTGCCACGCGCCGGCCGCGCAGCCGAGGCAATTTCAGCATGGGCGCACGGCGAGGCAGCAGCTAATTCCTTCTTGCGTGGTTGTCTGCGTGCTTGAGGCATTTTCCAGGCAGGCGCGCGGGCATCTGTGCCTTTAAAAACCCTCAAAGACATAGTTCACCTCCCTAGTTCATAAATTTACCCTAGAAAGAAAAGTTTTCAAGAAACTAACTTCCTTCAAGGTTCATCCATCATCCAAGGTAAGATTTGACCACAGAACTTCATAATTCTTTCATCTTAACGTGAATTAATAACTCCTACTCATGAAATTCATAGATATTTCAAGAACTCATCTCTAAGGTTCAAGAAACAAATTCTTGCCATCTTTCCATCCAAAGATCTCATCTTTCTCAAGAACTTGGAGCGTATAAGGTATGTAAGGCTATTCATAGTGTTGGACTAGTTCGTTCTCACGCCCTAGATCTCAATTCAGTCAATAGCAAGTTGAATCTAGGGTTCTACCCTCACTTTTATGAAATTCTTGATATGAGTTATGTTCTTGTTATGAATTCTAAATACTTATATTATAAGGTTGCAATATTATGTGCATTGATATCTTGAGTTGTTATTCATGCTTATATTTCACATGAACCCTAGTTGATGAGATTTTTGTTGAAATCCTTTGTACATTTATTTTCATGCATTGGTTTTGAAATTTTAAAATGAGTTCAAAATTATTTTTAAGGTATCTTTTGAGAAGAGTTTAAAGGAACACAAATAGTTCCAAAAGTATTATTTTAACATTGAGAAAAGAACTACTATTTTTAAGAAGAGCATAAACAGTTTTCAAAAGCATTTCAGCCAGATAAAGAGAAGTACAATTACCCCTTAAAGAAGGTACTATTTTTCACATTGAAAAGAAAGTATTATTTTTAGAAAAGTATAAAGAGTTTTCAGAGTATTTAAAAAAGATTGAGTACAGGTCAGTTACCTCTTAAATAGGCTCTTTTAAGTAATTATCTCAACCCAGTAAGTATTTTACATGAGCATAAAAATATATATTTTGGGAGTAGTATTGAACACCTATATGGGGGAGAGGTCAGACAACTCACAGCCCCCATAAACTACGTAGCCAGCGTAGATAGGATTGTACCGCAAGACGGGCGACTCCTCACCTGCCTCAAGAAGGCTTTTTAGTGGATCCATCAGTTGCGTTCTATACTCTGGCAAGGTATAGGGCGGTTCTGACAATGTGGGTAAGACGTTGTATCATCACAAGGCTCATAGTGATGATTGTCGGTTAGAGAAACTCCCCAGTAAAGTGAAGTAAAGTATATTTTATATATGCATTTCAATTTAGTATTTACCATTATTTCATTCCTATAGTAAGCGCTTAAATGATTTTCATCATGATTTATACTATATTTCAGTTGAGTTACTTCCAGCCTTTCAGTTCAATTATTTGTTTTATTCAGCCTTATTACATACTCGCACATTCAATATACTGATGTCATTCGACCTGCATCATTTCATGGTGCAGATTCAGGTACTTAGGATCATCAACATGAGTTTCGTTGTGATCACATCATCCGCTTGTTAACTTTTGGTGAGGCCTCCTTGCTTTTGGAGAACTCTAGTTTTATGATTTCTGAGTACTAGCGCTTTGAGGTGTCGTGGGTCTTGTCCCGACACCTATCTTTATACAGTAGAGGCTTCATAGATAGACAGTTTTGGTTAGTCTTACAGTACTTAATTTCAGATATTTTATTTAAAACTTTATGTATCATTCAGTATTTTCAGATAGTTTGAGATTTAGTAAACTATTTTAAATGTTTCTTTCAGTTTTTGATGCTTACGTATACTTGAGTTAGTCTTCCGCTTAGTGGTCAGTCAGGACAAGGGTTTGCTTAGGGACCAACAATAGTTCTTGAGTGCCGGCCACGTCCAGGGTGTAGGCTCGGGGTATGACACCTGCTTTTCGGATCGTCATTAGTCTCCCTCTATCGTTTAAAGTCCTTAACTTCCTTTTCAAAGACTTGAGATATATTTCAGATTCTAAAAATGTATTACATGCTCTTTATACTTATGGTACCAGATTTTGGGATATTCTTTATTTTTTTTCTATCGTTTGTGGTAGGCTTCCTTCGGGAGTCTCGTATGTGTATTTCTTTCGGCTTACACACTTTTTTAGGGTCTTTAGAGGTGTGTGTCATCATGACCTCGACTTTTTGATTGTGACATTATCAATGCACAAAACTTAAATTTGAGTTGGTAAATTGGGGCTTGCATGTGTGACAAGTCATTTTAAACACTTTATTGTGAGCAAAAGGAACTACACCATTATGTTGATATAGCAATTTTCTTGATTTATCTTCATGGGAACTTTACTTGGTTTGGAAATATGACCAAATCCAATCACTAATAGCAAGTCATTATGATTGCTCAAGAACATGATGCTGCTCATGGCCCTAATGTCAACTTGTTCCTTATGTTCTTGTGTTTCACTTATAAAGACATCAGATAAAGGAAGAGTGACCAATTAGAATGAACAAGCATTTTTAATGCCATGATATATATATATATATATATTTATATATATATATATAATAATTTATAGCTTCTGTTTCATCAGTTTTTGCATTTTTGGGTCCTTTTTTTTATGTAGGCAAGATAAAAGGATATATATAGATGTGTCGGTTAGGCGGATCAGGTTGAATTTGGGCGGGCCAGGGTTGAGTCAATAGTCTGCCCAAAAGTTCTATGGGCTAAAATGAGCCAAAATACGGCTCATAACCCAACCGGTCCAATTCCTGCTAAATGTTAGTTGTTTTTTTTTGTTCTTACACAATTTTTAGTATCCAATAAAAATTTTTTTTTTCTTTATTACTGATATTAGACATATTTATACGTCTCTTAGCAATGATTCACCCATGTTTATGCCTTGTTCCGAGAATAAATATGCTAAATACTCCTAACTAATACTGATTGTTATGTTTTAGAACTAACTCAATGTACTACATGATTTAAAGTGCTCAAAATTTGACTAAGAATGGACTGGACAGAAGAGCCTCGTTGCCCGAGGCTCATACCGATGGAATTTGCCTCATGGCACGAGGTGTGGAGAGAAGGAGCTTGAAAACAAAAAACAACATCTTTAAAGTTTTTTCCTTCCAAAAGAAATCTCAAAGTGAAGGAATAGGTCCAAGGCAAAGGTCCATATACATCAACTTATTTGGCATTGAGGCATGATTGTTGTTGTGATCAAATTTTTTACCTCAAGGTGGTTATATAACAAGGAAAAATTACCTAAGTAAACATAGCTATTATATTTACAACATATAACTTCACTTTAAAAATACTATCAAATATAACTATACTTATATATAGCAAATCCTAAAATTATATCCTATTGCATCCTCCTTTTATTCCCCTATTTTTTTCCGTACAACACTTTCCATTCAATCAATCCAAAAAGAGGAAAAAGAATCCTTTTCAATAGAATAACGTTATGTTCACCTTATCAAATGACGCCCTTATATGCAGGAACTGGAGAGGCAAAACTTCTCATTATGTATACTATGAATATCTTGTCTCATCGTATACAAATTTTGCATGAGAAGGCAAAACTTGTCTCATCGGATATAAGTTGAAATCCCTTATGTCTTAGCCCATATGAAATATAATTAGCAAACATTTTCATAGGAGAATAAAGCATCTATAATATGAATAAAAGGATCAAGCAAGCATTTGTTAACTAGTAGAATCTTGAATTGCATTACAAAGCACTAACCAATGACTAACAATGTGTCTGCGGGAACACTTATTTTTTATCATCATTAGCATCCACACGTTTTCGCTTCTTTTCCTTACATTTCAGTGAGGTGGATTGAACACTAGGTGAAACAAAATTCACATGTCTGAATTCAAGAGGATCGCCACCCTGCAATAAAATTAATCAAGTCATGTCAAAGCTACAAGAAAAAGATATCTGAACATCTAACAAGCACTAAACTTCCTTTCATAGTTTCTCCACACTAGACCAAAAATGATCTTTAGCGGCAATTAATTAATGACAATAGCCTAATTGCCACTAAAAATATATTTTTAACGGCAATTAGCACTCTTTGTAAATGTCCCTAAAGACTTTAGCGACATTGGATCCAATGGCAATTAACTAATGCCGATAAAGACTTTAGTTTTCTTTGTTATTGAGTATATTTATTGCCGGTAAAAGTTGCTTCTGTTGTAGTGCCAGATATTCTAATATCCTTGTATTTTCTTCTTGCCCAACACACTCATGTCTGCCAATAGAAAGAAATCACACCATAAGTATAGACGAGGTAAGTGGAATCTAGAAGTATCTAATCTCTGCTCGAATCTTCTCAAGTGCATGTGCCGGAGATGTATTGATATCAATACCAACTCCGCCTTCAACAGATCCTCTCAGTCCATTTTGGTCCACAAATCCCCCTTCGACCAAATTAGATCTAGACTTTGGTTCAGAAATTCCCATTAGATGAGCAGGAGGAGAAAAAATTAAACACCTGAAATAGAAATGAGACAAAAATTAAACACTAGTCTATTTGAAGGTCAATCCGTGCAAAAACTTGGGAATTTAGCCCATAAGGAACTCCATATACTTCTGTTTTGGCCCAACCCAATACAAATTAGAGTCCACAGCTGGGCAGCTTGGTAAAGATCACCAAGAGATGTCTAAGTAAGGTTCAACATTAGTTGTATTCACCTCTTTTAATATTTGTTATGGTCAGTTCTCTTCTTGTTACATTTGTTCATTCTGAAGTTTAGCATTGTCTAATTTGTGTTTTGTTGATCTACCAAAATCTTTCAACAATGACATTTCTGATTGAATTTTGTTTGCTAAATAAAGAAAAAGGGGGTGGGGGGAAGTATTTGTCCATGTCAATATATTATAGAAACTAACATTTCGTAAACTGATAACTGGTTATGCTGTGGTGTTTGGGAAATATGTCATTCTTTTGGATTCCTCAAGTATAGAAAAATGTTGAGTAGACTTCAGCATTTCTCATCAAAAACAACATTATATGCTCCTCCCACCCTTCTTTTTCATGAGAAGGAAAGGGAAAGAAAAAGTAGATTAAATTCTCTATAAAATCATCAAATTGTCAAACATGAAAGAACTGCTCCTAGTATTATTCATCACAGTGAAGTTTCTTCATGTACCGTACATGTACTAGTAGCTAGCAATCGCATTCTCTCCACCCTCATCTATTGCAGATTGTTTGGTACATTGAATTCACTACACAACAAATATTGAAGGGCTCTAATATCTCCAACACATAAATCCTACTGGGTGGCCTTCTAACTAACAACTGCATCACCTCATAAAACCTTAGTTTTTCCTTATATTCTCGATTGTCATATATCAATATATGACATAGGTCTACATCATACACTTGACACACTTGTATCCATCTTTTAATATAGATCCACTGAGGTTTCCAGGCCTAAATTCCCTAATAATTAAAAATCAAGTCCTTCTTTTCATTCATTCTTCCGCAACTAGCACATGCAAGTCATAAAAGAAAGGAAATAAGGACTACACCAGAGATACAACAAGATACTTAGTATAATCCCATAAATGGGGTGGGGGGAAGGTATAGTGTAGCTAGCCTTATCTCTATCTCTACTTTCCGCTAGACCATCGGCTTAAAATAAAGCAATTTGGAAAAGGGAATAAATAAATGAGAGCAATAATGTCAACGAAATAATGTGAAATGAGAGCAACACACAACATATCGAGGAGAGGACAATAATGACAACAAAATAATGTGATAACCAAAGAACAAAAAATACAGGTGATAATCGAGATCGAAAAAATAAGAAACTACGATAATAGTGCTAATACCACTAGTAAGAAAGAAGGTCCAAGTATGACCACCAATTCTATACTGCAGGAAAGCAATGCTTAACTATCAACTAACCTTGTACCCTAATCTGCGACTTCTAGACCCTCCTATCTAAGGTCATGTTCTCGGTAAGTTCAAGATGCAACATGTCTTGTCTAATTACCTCCCCTAATACTTCTTCGGCCCGCCTCTACCTCTCTTGGGTCCACCATTACCAGCCTCTACACCTAATCACTAGGCATCTACACTTCTCTTCTTCGTATATCCAAACCATCTTAGTCTCGCTTCTCTCATATTATTCACCATAGAGACAACTCTTACCTTGTCCAAGATATATTCATTCCTAAACTTATCCCTCCGAGTATGCCTACACATCTACATCAACATTATCATCTTTGCAATTTTTCATCTTCTAAAGACAAACATATGAGTTCTTAACTGGTCAACACTCCATCTCATACAACATAGTCGGTCTAATCACTTCTCCATAGAACTTACCTTTACGCTTTGGTGGTACCTTCTTTTCAAACAAGACTCCGAATGTGAGCCTTAATTTCACCCATTTTGTACCAATACGATGTGTAATGTCCTCATCGATCTCCCCATTACCTTGAATTAATGACCCCAAATACTTGGAACATCCTCTCTTGGAGATAACCTGAGCATCAAAGTCACGTCCATGATGACCTTATGTGTAGCATCACTAAACTTACACTTTAATTATTCTGTCTCGGTCCTGCTCAACCTGAACCCTTTAGTTTCTAGAGTTTGTCTTCAAACTTAGAGCCGATCGTTACCTCCGCACCAGAGATATACATATAGAAAAAAGATATTTGAATCTAAGACATACAACAAACAAAACGACCACATACAAATAAATAACTCCCATCCACCAGTTCAATAACCATAAATTTCTAATAAATGAAGGACCACATACAAAAAAGAATTCTTCCTTGTGTCCCAATTTATGTGACATCATTTGACTTGACACAAATGTTAAGAAAAAAAAAGGACTTTTAAAACATGTCGTCAGAAACAAAACTTAGATATTTGTGTGGCTATAAACATTTCACTGAGGATAAAAGTAGAATTTAAAGTTAAGTACCTAATTATAGAAATGTTTCATTCTTCTTGGGACAGACTTAAAAGGAATGGATTGAGGCAGTAGTAAACAAAGCCATTAAAATCTTCCACACAGATAGAGTAAAAAAATCAGCTTCATCAGAAAGCATTAAAAGCTTCAACATGACTGGAGTAAATTTCTTTTATCGAAGGCCAAAAATATAGAAATCCCAAACCATAGAAAGTTTCATACAAACAACAACACATCATATCTAGTGTAATCCTAGAAGTGGGGTTTGGGGAGGGTAGATAGTATGCAAACCTTATCCCTACCTTATGGAGGTAGAGAGACTATTTCCGAAAAACTCTCAGCTAAAGTGCAACAAATCAAAATAGAAAAAGTTTCATATAAAATAGTAAAAAAATCACCTTAATAACAAGACTTTGAAATTGATTTATCAAGAAGAATCCTTCAACATCCAATGAAGTTATGACCATAATCTCCAGTTTGAAGTACAAAACTTTAGCCCTAAATTGCCTATCACCTCTAAGCTTCTAGGAAATAACGGATGCTTTGGGGAATCCTACAAGTGGATCTAGGGAGGATCGAGTGTACGAAAAACTTACCCCTACCTTGTGGAGGTGGAGAGGCTATTTCCGAAAGACTCTCCGCTCAAGTGCATCAAATCAAAATAGAAAATATTTCATATAAAACAGTAAAAGTAATTACCTTAATAATAAGACTTTGAAATTGATTCTTCAAGAAGAATCCTTTAATATCCAATCTCTAGTTTGAAGTACAAAAAATTTACCCCTAAATCGCCTAGTATATCTAAGCTTTTAGGAAATCTAAGTTACTCGAACTCAACAAAATCATTGCCGCACCCGTGTTGACACGACACAGACACGGATAAGGGTGTGGGATCTGTGTCGGATCTGATCAAACGAGATCGGGTGTGTTGACCAACAATTCAGAGAAAAAATTAAAATTTTGATATCTCAAAGTAAAGATTTGAATAGATCAGAAACAAATACCTTCAAATTTTCTGCTATATAGTGATTTATGCTATTCCTTTGTGTCCTTCGAAGGTTTTTTCTTGAGAAATTAGAGTAATATACTATCGAGGAGTTTCTAGAACCTTCGCGTGGTACCAATGCTCTCGTGCTAAGCACACACTGGTGTATGGATTTGTGAGACAGAAGAGATGAGGCGCCGTTTTGGAACTGAACTAGGGTTCTTCATCGTTTTGTTTCTTTGGATGCTTCATTCTAGGCGTGAATGGTGAAGATGGGAGCGTGGGGGTTTGGAGAAATAGGGTGTGGACCGGGTCAGTCATGCTTTTGGCCAGATTTGGTTTTGAACATTCGGCTAAATTTGGCTGAATATTTGAGCATGGATAATGGTCCATAACATGAGTGAGACAAGGTCCTTTGGAGTCTTCTTATCAAAAATAAAATCAAAATTAGAGTATTATTTAAATGAAAAATAATTTTGATTTAAATTATTGTATTATTTAATAAAAATTAGACCAGGTCCCTTCCACAGTACATCATTAAGTTTTCCATAATGCCTCTTATTTTTGTATACTTTTAGATTTTTAGTTTGTTTTTTACCAAGTCCCCGCACCCGTATCCATATTTAGATCCATATCCCCGAATCTTAAAAATTAGATTATGAAGGATACGACATGCGGATCCGCACCCGTGTCGGACACCCGCACCCGAGTCCAAGCAACTTAGTAGGAAATGACAGATACTTTGGGGAGAAAAGATTGTATCGGGTGATTAATTTGTAAAATAAAAATGAGTTGGATTTTAATAAATGAGTGGGTTTTAATTATATCCTATATTAAAAACATGGTAGGCTGAGAATGACACGTGACTATTTTAAAGACCCAAATTTGACCTAGGCTGGTTCGTTAGTTTTAGGGCTATGTTTGAGCCCAAAATATTGTTAAGGGTATTTTTATATCAAAAGGTTAACAAATGGTATTTGTGAGCTATTTTCAATATGTTGAGGTTATTTTTGGTCGTTTTAAACTATTTTAAAGACCCAGATCCATTAGTTTCAAAGGTATGTTTGAGCCTTAAAAACACGTTAAGGGTACTTTTAGATCTAATGGCTAACAGATGGTATTTGTAAACCATTTCAATAGGTTAGAGGTAGTTTTAGCCCTTTTCCGAACTTGGAAAGGTATGAACTGATGTTGTCTTTCATCTGTGTTGGAACAATTTGTGATGACAAATTCCCACACGTCGCTTGTACTGTTTTCAGGATATTTTTCTTCATTTATTTTAAACACTGGTTTATACCTCTTAGATTTCTCCATTCAATTTCTTAATCTATTAAACTTGGTTGTTCAGATAGTTGTCTGGCAGTGACTTGAAAAAAGTCACCCTTTTTGGTTGTCCTTCTATTGCAAAGAAGACTGTTTTTTCTTCTAAGAGGTTGCGTACATATTTCAGAATTCAAGAACATAATGTGAGTCTCTTTTGCTCTTGGGAAACTTCATCACTTCCCTTCTCTACACCTAAGATCAAATAAGATAGTAAATTTTCTTTATTTTGGGATATTCTTGAATTTCTTCCCATCTTCCTCCTATATTCCCCTTATGATCTGCAATGTTACGTGCTTACTTCAGGTATGCTGAAAATGTGCCTTAAAAGCATCATGCAGGTTTGTGAATCAGAATGTCTCGAAAAGAGATATGACAAATTTGAACTTGGCTGTTGTAATGAGGGTTATTACTCTGTATGCACTGGAATCAATTCCTCCCCAATTAGTAATTCCATAAGAAATAAAGGTTTCTGTCAGTCGGTTGCTGATGGACATTTTGAGACTTAGTCAAACTATGTCTTAAACCCTTCTTCATAATCCGATTAGTTGATCAGGATACAGGTAAAATTGGTCGCATTGTCAGTGAGGTGCTTATATTACGACATGATCATTCTAGTACTACGCTTAGTTTGCACTGTATTTTGCCATGCTTATTCATGACTAGTAGTGACTATGGTAATGAATCAACGTGCCAAAATGGGCAGTTGGGTTGAATCTATGGATAACATCGGAATCTTAATTGGTAGAGATGATCGAAGTCAATAGCTCATTTCTTATGGGAAATCTGTAAATGCATCTTCTTTGAAACACATCTTTCTTGATCCAAGACCCGAGAACTTTAACAACATTTCGTTCAACTTTGCGAATAACCAAAGTGTACCGAAGTCAAATATTTGTGTTTGCAGGATATATGTCAAGAAGTTTCTTAATGAATGTACTATGAATTACTTCTTTAGAATAGAAATTGGGCAATACTTGCCATATTTGTTATTAATGTTTAATACTGAGTATATATATGGTGATTGTGGATGACTGTGGCATTCATTTGATTGAATTCAATGTGTATATAATAATCTTATTGAATGGAAAAATTAAAGGCAAGTGAAATCGTTCTTTACTCACTATAAGTATTTCTCTCTAGTTAGTGAAAGTGAAGTTAAGTTAAACTCAATCTGACACATCCTCTAAAAAGAAATATGAATTCGACCTTTGAACTAAATGTGGCAAAAGAAACGGAAAATCTATGGACTGATCCATCATTTCCACCTTGTAGGAACTATGAGATCATCTTATGGACCCTTACGATATACAGGGTTAGACAAATGATTATAGATTTACCATTAACTTATTTTTAAAACCAGTTTTTTAAAGATTAAAGAGTTGGGTGGAAAGGGGAAAAGCCTCCTCCATATTTGTGGAGGATTGAAGAATCCTTAATTTGAATGAGATTTCAAAAAAGCGTTGTGGTGAATTTCAACATGATATAAAAATTTGTGCGTCTATATGTAACAACCTGATTCATCGTAATTTAAATCTACCCCGTGCGGAGCCTCAATAATTTCTTGAATTTTGGCGCCCAATTAAAATTTTAGGGCACACGTCAGAATTATAAAATTTGAATTGATTTGGGATGACGTCAGCCCGCCATAGCAGGGAGCCTTCCGCTATGGCGGCGCCTCTATAGTGCCTGCACGACCACTATAGCTGGGCTGACGGTATCAGACCCTAATTAATTCGAGGTCTTTTATTTTCCTCCCACTTTGTAGGTAGAAAAGAGACGAAGGTTCCTCCAAAAATTTCCCCAAGCCAGTTTAAGCTTGAGGGCAATGGAGGAGAGGGTTTTTTGTGCAAGAAAGGGTAGGATCCAATGATTCTCGACCAATGTTTGATAAGATTCTCCCCCAAGGAGCAAGGAGTTGTATTCAAAGTTCTTCGGCAGTTGCCTGACACCCAGGTAGGCTAGGCTTTCTTAACTGAGTAGATAGACATGTATTTATCCATGTAATATCTTGTATATTGTCGGGGTATTGCATACATTGGCCTTCGGGCACAGAATCTAGATGGCTGAATGTATGGTTAGTTGTGGTTTAGGCTGATGATGAATTTGATTTGTCATTGTTGGTTCTATGTGTTGACACTCAATTTTGGCCCTCCACAATATGAATTAATCATTGAGCTTCTTAAGTTCCCAAGCGATTTGAAATAATTAATGTTTTTAAAAGGTCAAAGTATTTTGTTGTTATTTTAATCAATTTTTGTCATTTTTATAATTTTTTGAATAGTAAATATGTTTTTATATAACTATGTATAATTAGTATATTTTTATAACTATGTGAAAATCATCTCAAAAATATATTTTTTTAAATTAAATATTTTATTAATTTAGAGTAGTTTAAATTATGGTTATAATTTTGAATTAATTTTTAATCAAGTTAATTATTTTATTTCGTTAAAATTAAGAAGCTCTAGATCGAGCCACGTAGCATTTCGAGGACGATGGGAACCAATCATCTGTCCACCTCGCTTACTCTTTCTTAGATTTTGTTGAATTGGAGGAATCGATTGGTATATTCCTTTGTTTTAGATAGAATTGAAATTTAAATTTGCCTTAATTCTTATCCGGTTTCATCCCCTTTGCCCCTAAAAATCAGCCTTATTTTAACTTTATATAAACCCCTGCGTTCACTGTTGAGAGGGTTTGGGGGGGGGGGGGATTTTGAGTTTGATATACAGAGAGAATACACAAATCCAAAGGTTATTTCTGAGGCAAACTAGACCCAAAAAAACTGATAAGGGTGATAACGAATACTCTAGTTCCAGTCTCTTTTTCGAGTTCGACTCTCGCTATTCATTGAAATTCTTGTTGTGGTGGTGATATTGCTTGTTTCAGCTTATTTCGTTCTCAGTTTGCTGCCCCAAGAAAGGTGAGCTTCGTCGGGGAGTCCATTCTGACTCGTTTTCACATCCTTTGCATTGTCGATGGGGCCACTTAGGCCTAAACTCTTCTCAAGTCACCTCCTTTGGTATCCCATTCGAAATTGGGAGTTCATACACAAGTAGACAGGGCTGTAGCTAATTTTCAGGTGTTCAAGAGTCCAAATGTGGACTATACAACTGATATACATCAGTATACAAGATGATACAGCAGGATACAGGAAATATACAGAATCTATATACACTGTATATAGAGGCGAAATGGGCCAAAAAGGCCCCAAAATTTTAGCATCTTTTCTTTTGTTAATAGGGCCAAAAACCCATTTATTTGTATAAATTATTGTTAGCTTAGGACAGGTGAATGGGGCCGAAGCCCATATATTTGGGCAGTCCTATTTATTAGTTTAGGACAGGTGAAATGGCCTAAAGCCCATATATTTTTTAACATGATAAGTTTAGGACAGGTACAAAGTGTTGGGCGAAAGGTCCTAAATTAGGCCCAAGAACTGGCCCTGGCGGACAGGATCTAGACTTTGGCCCAAAATCTCTCTCCCTCTTTATTATACTTTATATTTGCTTAATTGTTGCTATTTGTTTGATTGTTTATTAATCTTAAAGTGGGCTTAATTCAAAATTCCCAAAAGATAGTTATTTTCATTAGTTACTTATAATACTTGATTTCAAAAATTAAATAAGTAATTGTTTGAATTTTTCAATTAATTCCTAAATATTCGAAAACTCATATTTACTTGGTCATGTTTGAAGCAAAAAATGTTCTTTCTCTCAAATTTTTTATATAAGTTAAATTTTTTTTTTATTTCTTTAAAGTAATGAGCATGTCTATCTTTACTTTAAGTTAGCCAAATATTTTAAATTTTCGGACATTCGCAAGTTAACAGACACTTCAAATGTCTAACCCCTTCTTGAAGTGCACATTTGAATCTCGAATCCCACCTTTGGTATTTTCCATCTATTTTTTGTTTTAAATCTTTTAAAAATTAAAGTTTTGCTTGATTTTTCTTAAAAATTAAGTGGCAACTCTTATCTAAACCATTAAAAATAACTTAGCTAAATGGCGACTCCGCTGGGGATTTTTGAATAGGTTTTAACCTTAAGATTTGATTTATTTGGCTAAATTATGTAATTGTTTTTACTTGTTTAAATTTTGTAAATTATAACTGTTGCATTTCATGGCATTGAACTCCGCCACCCGACAAGTAGTATGCATTAGAAAATGGGTGGTTACGTGGTTATCCGCAGTTATCCCTTAAAAAAAAAACCCTTAAATTTTCAAAGTTATAAATGGATAGTTGACATGTGGTCATCCAACGTCGTTTATTACATTCACTCCGCAGTTTGTCCAACTCGGGTAATCAAGTCTCGTTTCAAAACCAATTCTAGTCCACCTAGCGTAGAGCGAAACCAGATTTCTATTTAAGCATTAGCCTAAGAAGGCTTAATATACAAGGTGTATTAAGTCCATTAGTAAACCACCAAAACATATCCAAGGTCCACGACCTAAGGTCATATCATTCTTACGTGGCATTTGAAAGATGTATGTGTAATAACAAATTTGTTACCTCTTGGGAGGGCCTTAACCGTGATTTGTTTCGTAGGTATGGCCCGCCTACTCAAGTTCAATATGGTTGTAGATTCACCATAGAAGCTTAGGATATGGTTCAATAATCTTGACGGATTCTATAAAAGGGAGCTCAATAAGCACATTGGGGCGTTGACAGTACTGCTAGATATGGTTGCTTGGCCTGAATTAATTGAAGCCCTCACCAACCAATGGGATAATGAAAAGATGGTGTTTCATTTTGGGACAATTGAAATCACCCCAACAATCGAAGAAATTCGAGATGCCAGACATTCTTGGTACGAGGTTAGAGAGAAATGCCAGGATAGAGGAGAATATTTTGATTCCTAACAAGCCAACCGGTGAAGAAATCATTAAATACCTCAAGTTGAAATCCGTTTACGCCTAATGATCGATTTGGGCATACAAATAATTATATAAAAATCAACCATGAGTTCGAGTCTTATAGAGAATGGAATGAAACATGACCTCTGGTGTTTGCTATTGTACTATTAGGAACTATGGTATTCCCTCATGGTACGAGTCTTACTATTAATACTCAGATAGTCATGCTTGCCAACACCATTTTTCATAGGTACGAAAATCAAGGGGAAGTGAAGTATTACCCGATTGCACCCGTCATCTTATCCGATATATATCGAGCTTTGGGGAAATGCAAGAATGGACATAATTATTTTCAGGGGTGCAACCTCCTTCTCCAATGGTGGATAATGAGTCATCTATTAAAGGTGCACGGAACCCAAAAACTCTACGATCTAGACAAACACAATCCTCTTTTGCATCTTAATGGAATGTTGTATTGGGGAGATCTTGATAAGAGGAGAACCAAGAAAGAATGGGCCTGAATATTTTTTGAGTTGGGAGAAAACAACATCCAATGGATGTTCGATCAATTTATTTCAAAAGAAATCGTGTGTCGGGGTTTCAAGCAGGTGTTCTTGCCTCTCCCGGGTATTTGAGGCATCCGCCCATACGCACCGATCCTAGTCTAAAGGCAATTCAAGAGGAAGCAAGTCATACCCCTAAATGGGAATGGTAGCATCTATGTGTTCGACCATGGGGATGACATGGTTTCGAAGGCCGGAGATATGCTACAAGAATGGAAAAACTCTCTAAGGATAGGTGAGGAAACTCTTGTTGAAGATCGATTCAATGCTGGGTACGTAGAGAATTACAAGGCTTGGTTGGAAAGGGACTTGCAAGGACTTTCCTTTACAGTCCCGAACATCTATCGCAGCCTAGAGGACAAATAGTCTGAAGCAAGAATAAAGTTGGGGCAAGTTAGAAATAAAGCCCAGGAAATGCATGCCGAATTCCTCTGAGAGCAAGAGGAGGATAAATACGCCATAGAAAGTTTGACTCAAGAATTAGAGAGTTTAAGAAGCGATTTAGGAGAACTCGATTATTGGATGGAAGATCGAAAAAAGGGCACAAGATTTGAAAATTTTGAAGAAAAGGGGCGCAGGTATGATGGATACTAGTTGATGGCCCAGTACAAGCTTCACCACGCCCTGGGACAAAACAAGAGGAGCAGATCAGAAGCAGGACCCTCTGGAGCCCTTTAGCAGTTTTCGCCCCTACGGGGGTTTTTGTTTATGTACTTGCAGTTATTTGCCTCTGCAGGGGCTTGCTCTTTATTGTATTTCAATTTTATGTACTTCTCTTAAATGACCCCTGCGTGGGCCTTTTCTTTTGAATTTTCCTATCCCCGGATTATCCCTCGTTATTTTCACTTTTGAAACTATATGCGAAATTTATTTTGGGGTAATGAAATGGTCTTAACTCTATACATATATATTTCAACTTCTCTAGACCTACCCTTGGCACAAAAAGGGTCACCATATTTGTTTAGGATGCGCAATAACTGTTTATGTGTTATAACTGTTTATGTGAATATGTTGCTTTGAATGAGGACATTTTGGCCCACCCCATTTCAAAAGTTTTTTGAAAATCCCTGTAAATACAAAAAGCAAGTCACTATCAAATATTCGACCAAAATACTCTTTGAGTCTTGAGTTTCTCAATCAAAATTGAATTCCGTTACCAAATCCTAAAACCTTACTCTATCCTCTCAGGAAAGGTTGAATTGCCGCTATGATGGAAAGAAATCAAGGTATTGAGGATGAATAGACTGAAGTGGAGTTGATGTTGAAACTACACCAACTCAATCAGGAGATTCGAGAAGCTGATAAAAAACCATAGAAGTGGACTGTGATACCGTAGTCGCGTTGGCTAGGAGCATCGCGATGGACTAAAAGATTGAAATAGCAAAGTGAAAATTGGCTATGATCGATGAAATGATAGCCATAAATTTGAAGAAGATAGAGGACAAGCACTCAAGATTAGGATGTTGTGTGAAGGATACCTTTTTACCGTAAAAGAGGTTAATGTCACCGTTCCTGAAGGCATTAAGCCTAAAGCTGTTGAGAAAAATCCCAAAAGGGAAATTGATAATGCAACCCTCACCTTCCAAGTGTACTTTTGGGACTATGACTTGGGTCCCAAGATCATTTCATGTGCCACTATTTATCAAGCTCTCCGTGCCATGGGCACCCTATATCTCGTCAAGGGATCCTCCTCTTGGGTTGAACCTGAAGACGCACACAAGAAGTGTGACTACCATCAGAATCAGAATGGGCATACCACCGAAGAATGCATAGAATTGAAGACTTTGATCCATGATATGATCAGTAGTGGAAAAATCAGCTATATGTGGGGACCCCACAGTGTTCTTACCTGTGAAAAACTGGAGCCCGGCACGCCGGTCATAGAAAATACTTTGATCTACCGTCACGACTTCACAGCTTTTGAAGAGTCTTATCTGAGTATCTACTATAACTTTGTTCAAGGTGGGACCTTGACCCCTCCCAAAAAGAAGGCAAGAATGGCCCTTGCCCTTAGACGTAAGAATATCGAAACTTTCCCTTATCATGACACTGAGGATCATGACATTGAGAAATGTCTCGCATTCCGTTATGATGTGGAATCATTGATCAAACAATGGAGGAGTTTAGTAATTTGGAAGAAGACGCCTTAAGAAAGGCATAGTTTGTGTTTCTAGATGTTTTTATCATTGTATGTTCTTAGTTTTCTTGTAATGAAGTAGTAAGTGAACGAGGAATCAAAATTATCCTATGTACAAGTCAAACTACGTAGGGCCTGATTTCTCCTTCGTGAGATACGTAGGCCGCCTTTCAAGGCCCGACCCCTATCTTTTAAAAGCTTTCCTTTTCCCTTCTTTACAAGGATATGGTGATTTCACATTGACGATGAGAGTACCACCAGGAAAGATGCAACAAGAAGACCTTAGCTCAACACAAGTCAACCTTCCTGATTCACTAGTCTCGAAATCAAATGAGCAAGTTCCTGCTTATTTTGAATCAGTTCCTGATACCCGTGGGTTAACCTGAACTCAAATGAAGAAACTCTTATGTGTTTATATACTCTCTATGTGATGTTTTGCATCTTGTGTTACGAATCAAAACTAACAGATTTTCCTTTGAGTTGTTTTTCTTTGACAGGTACTTAAAACTGATCTGTGTTGATAAGCTAGCCGAACACCCGTATTTTACGATATCCAAAGCTTCTAAAGATTCCTTCCCTGACCGAAATCTACCAAAAGGAAAAGGAATAATGGTTGACCACAGTGAAGATATTGGCCTGACTGAAGTTGCTATCGTTCATCCCTCTACTGCTGAGAAAACTGAGTTAATTGCACAACTGATGCAGCAGATTGCCGAAATGAAGGTTGAGCTCCAGAAAAAGCACGATTTGCCAATTCCGATTATCACCGTCAATGCTCCAGGAAACGGAAGGCTTCCACTCTATTTTCGTCCTGTAAATGCAGAACAAGTCTTGAATAACCCACCCCCAAACCTGCTCAGAATCCCACTATTATCGACTTAACCACCTCTAATACTCATCACGCCACCACTTCATATCAAGAACTGCCTCCTCTCCAAACTACCATCCCTCAAACCTTCCATCCCCCTCAAAACCAAAATACAAACAATTCTCAGACTTTTCCCCATCCTCAAAACCTAAATACCAACCCTCAAGCATTTTCTCTAGTATACCAAGCCCCTCCAAACACCCAAAACCCCTCTACTGTTCAACCCTTACCCCCAAAACCCACTTTGCAAATTCCAATCCTCAATGAACCCCATCTACATTACTCCAATTGTTCTGAACTCGATCATTATGAAGAGCAGGAAAAATAGTGGAAGGTTAAAGAACAAGTAGCCAAGCAAAATATGAAGGAAGAGATCATGGAAGCTATGAAGGAGTTGCATTATACTCCAGAGGTCGCTAGACTGAACTATGAAGACTTATGTATCCATCCAAGTTGGGACCTTCCGGAAGGGTTCAAGGTGCCGAAGTTTGATACCTTCGGAGGAACTGGAATCCTTTGGCTCATCTGAGAGCTTACTGTGACAAATTCTTAGGAGTTGGAAAGAATGAAGCTTTGTTAATGCGGCTATTTAGCCGGAGTTTAAGCGGAGAAGTGTTGGAATGGTTCACCTCCCAAGAAATGAAGCAATGGTCTAGTTGGAATGCACTAGCTAAGGATTTTATCGAACGGTTCGCCTACAGTGTAGAGATCGTTCCTCATCGATATTGTTTAGAGAAGATTAAACAGAAGTCAACTGAAAATTACCGTGAGTATGCATATAGGTGGAGAAAGGAAGCAGCTAGGGCCTGACCTCCTATGTCGAAAAAAGAAATTATTGAAGTATTTGTACGTACTCAAGAACCTGAATATTATAACAGGATAATGTTGCTCGTTGGAGCAAAATTTGTGGAGATGGTCAAGGTAGGTGAGACTATCAAGGATGGGCTAAAGACCGAGAAGATCGCTCGTGTTGCTGCCCCAGCCGGATCTTCGAGATTATTAAAGAAGAAGAGAGAATAAGTGTCTTCTGTTTCCTATACGTCTGGGGAAGAAACATGCCAGAAAATCTTCGCCTTACAGAGGCCGCCCCCAAACTCCACAAAATTCGTATCCTATTTGTTATGCTCAATCTGGTCACTAGACTCCGCCTCCCCGTTACCAAAGTACCCCTCCTAGTTTCTAAAATCCCCCTCCAAGCTATCAAACTCCTCCATCTGTTTATCAAACTCCGCCCCACATTATCAAAACGTCCCCCCCGACTTATCAATCTCCGTCCTTTAACTGTTCAAACATTCAGCCGAATTACCAAGCTCTTCCCCCTGTATATAAAACCCCACCTCTATATTACCAAAATACCCCACTGAACTACCAAGATCCATAGCTAAATTACCAAACTCAATCCTATCCAAGGTATCAAACATCCGCCCCTCCTCGCCAAAACACCTTGAATTATCGTCAGGTGCCTCCACCTCCATAAAACAATTATGATGCCCCTCGTTCTTAGTTTGAAAAGAAACTGGTTAGAACTTTTACTCCTCTTTTTGAGAGTCAGACTAAGTTATTTGAATGATTGACTGCTGCTGGCATAATTCATCCGATTGATCCTAAACCTGTCGACACGAGCTCCTGATTTTTTAGAGCCGATCGGACATGTGCGTATCATTCTAACTGTGTTGGGTACGATACTAAGAACTATATTAATTTGAAGCACAAGATCCAGGACTTGATCAACAAAAAATTCATTACCCTCCAGACTACTGCACCCAATGTTAATAGTAATCCTTTGCAAAATCATAGAGGCGTCACTATCAACATGATAGAGACGGAAGACGATTTGTGCGAAACCAAGGCAATAGTCTCGACCAATTTTGATGGCCTTGAGAAAGTTGTGGCCTCATTGTGCATAAAGGAGAAGCAGGAATTCGTGATTCTGACACCCAAGAAGGTGTTGCTTTGGTGCCAAGGAAAATTCTTACTCAAGAGAAGTTCGTGATTGAGACTGATGTCACTCAAGGCATGACCAGATCCGGTAGATGTTACACTCCGGAAGAATTAGCCCAGGGATGGCACAAGAAGGACCAACAGAAAAGACCAATCAGTGAGGCTGAGGCGAAAGAATTTTGGCAAAAGATGTAGCCAAAGGACTATTCCATTGTGAAGCATTTGGAAAAGAAGCCAGCTCAAATCTCTCTCTAGGCCTTGTTGATGAGCTCACAACTGCACAGACAAGCCCAGATGAAGGCTTTGGACGACACTTATGTGCCAGTGGGTATAAGTAGTGATAATTTGGCAACTATGGTAAGCCAAGTCATTCGGGGGCACCGCATCAACTTTTGTGATGAAGAGCTACATTTCGAGGGTGCAGTGCACAACAAGGCTTTGCATGTCACCATAAAGTGTCAAGACAAGATTATAAATCATGTTTTGGTTGATGACAGATCTGGTCTTAGCATTTTTCCTCTATCGACCCTCAAACAACTGAATTTTGACTTGGGAAAGGTTCACCAGAACCAAGTCAACGTAAGGGCTCTTGACGGAGAACAAAGAGATACACTGGGAGCTGTGAATTTAGGGATTCAAGTTGGCCCTGCAGAGTTTAGTGTTGAATTTCGAGTGATGGATATCAACACCAGCTACAACTTGTTATTGGGGAGACCATGGATCCACTTGGTCGGGGTTGTGCTTTCTACCCTCCATCAAATGATGAAGTTCATATGGAAGGATCATGAATTGGTCATTTGTGGTGAGGGAAGCCATTCAAATGGATATGCACCGATTGTTGATGAGGTTGCCAGAGGTTCTTATTTCTACGCAGTGGAGATAGTGGATGCCACTGGTGATGATTTGGCTCCGCAGCCTCTCATGCCTTCTGTTTACAAAATGATAGCTACTATCATTCTGAGAAGTAGATTTGAACTTGGTTTCAGATTGGGGAAGTACTTTCAAGGAATTGTCGAGTCTATTCAGATTCCCACCAAAGGTTTGGTTTGGGATATGTCTCAATAGAAGATGACGACGCAAAAGTAATGAACAAGAATGTTGATCGGGCACTGTCCAGGCCAATATCTCACTTATAAGTCTTTTCCAGTACGGGAGTATGTCAATGAAAGCGATCTTGGGGAAGGAGTCAGGAATCTTTTTGAAGACGTTGATGCCATCCTTGATGAGGTGATTGAGATATCAGGCATTCGTGATGCTGAACCTGAGGAACAAGTGCCTAATTGGACCTTCACACCGCTCTTGATTCCCCACTCGTCTTTGTAGAAAAGACAAGTTTTTATGTTTGCCTTAAAAATTGGTGGAAGTTCGGAAGAGGACCGAGACCCAACCTTTATGAAGTTTTACTTGATTAAGTTTTAAATTCACTCGTGATGTTTGAAAAAGGCAAATTGACCTTTGGTCATGGCCAAAGTTTGTACTCCTTTTCGATTTAAATGAAGGCCTCTCTTATCGTAAATTTTCTTTACTATTTACTTATTTAGTTATATTTTTTATTTATCTAACTGTGTTTGTTTATGATTTCAGTAAAAGTAATTTAAAATTTGCCAACATCATGTCATGTCACGAGCTGAATGAATAAAATGAGGTAGATGATGACGAGTGCAAGGACCAAGATGAGGAGACTGCGATACCTGAGCATGTTGCCGAGGAGTTTAGATAGTTTGAGAACTAACATAAGCCAAATCTGGATGAAATTGAGACCATGAATCTCAGAGACGAAGAACGTGTTAAAGAAGTGAAAATCAGTGTCCATTTAACTAAGGCTCAAAGAAGAGACCTTATTCGTCTTCTCAGAGACTACATCGACATATTTTCTTAGTCTTATAGGGATATGCCAGGGTTAAGTACGACCATTGTTTCTCACAAATTGCCGATCAATCCAGAGTTTTGTCCAGTGAAACAGAAAACTCAGAAGTTTAAATCGGAGTTGAGTTTGAAAATCAAGCAGGAGATTACCAAGCAAATTGAGTCCAAAGTTGCGGAAGTAATGCAATATCCGACTTGGCTAGCCAACGTTGTTCCAGTAGCCAAGAAAGATGGAAAGATCAGGATTTGTGTGGATCGTAGAGATCTGAACAAGGCTAGCCCGAAGGATAATTTTCCAGTGTCGAACATTCACATTATCCTTGATAATTGTGCCAAGCATGAGATGCAATCATTGGTGGATTGTTATGTGGGTTATCATCAGATCCTCATGGATGAAGAAGATACGGAAAAGATAGCTTTTATCATGCCTTGAGGCGTGTATCATTACCGAGTGATGCCCTTCGAGCTCAAGAATGTTGGTGCCACTTATATGAGGGCTATGACAAACATTTTCCATGATATGATTCACAAAGAGATTGAGGTATATGTGGATGATGTTATCATCAAGTACCGCGAGAGTTCGGATCACTTGACCCATTTGAGGAAGTTCTTTGATCGCCTGCGCGGGTATAATTTGAAACTTAATCTCGCCAAATGCACTTTTGGAGTGCCAGTCGGTAAATTATTGGGATTTATAGTTAGGAGAAGGGGGATTGAGCTCGATCCTTTTGAAATCAAGGCGATTCAAGAATTACCTCATCTGAAGACCAAGAAGGAGGTGATGAGTTTCCTGGGAAGATTGAACTACATTAGTCGGTTAATAGCTCAATCCACAGTTATTTGTTAGCCTATCTTTAAGCTGTTGAAAAAAGATGGCCTAACTAAATGGATCGGAGAATGCCAAACTGCTTTCGATGCCATTAAGAGTTACTTTTCCAATCCACCGGTGTTGGTTCCTCCAGGGTAAGGGAGTCCATTATTGCTATATTTTTTCTGTTTCAGATAATGCATTTAGATGTGTGCTTGGTCAAAATGATGAAACTGGGAAGAAGGAGCGAGCGATCTACTACTTGAACAAGAAGTTCACTCCGTATGATGCCCGTTACACTCTTTTGGAGATGACATGTTGTGCTCTAACTTGGATTGCTCAAAAGTTAAGACATTATCTGTCTTCATACACTACGTACCTCATCTCCAGGATGACCCATTTAAGTATATTTTTCGTAAGGCAATGCCAAGCAGAAATATTGCTAAATGACAGATGCTTTTGAGTGAATTCGATATTGTGTATGTGACTAAAACGGCGATAAAGGCACAAGCTTTAGCTGATCATCTCGCAGAAAACCTAGTTGATGAGGAGTATGAACCACTCAAGACCTACTTCCTTGATGAGGAAGTGGCATTTGTGGGAGAAGATATTTCTGAAGCATACCCTAGTTGAAGGGTATTCTTTGATGGAGCAACGAATCATCAAGGAAACGGTATTGGAATGGTCTTAGTATCAGAATCCGGTCAACACTATCCTATGGCGGCTAAACTCCGATTCAATTGCACAAACAACAAGGCCGAATATGAAGCTTGTATTCTTGGTTTGAAGATGGCAATTGATATGAATGTTCAAGAGTTGTTAGTGATTGGAGATTCAGATTTTCTGATTCATCAATTTCAAGGAGAATGGGCCGTGAAAAACCCAAGGATCATGCCGTACGTGCATTTGGTACAAATATTGTGCAAAAGATTCCGCAAGATCGAATTTAGGCACACTCCCAGGATACAGAACGATTTGGCTGATGCTCTTGTCACCATTGCCTCAATGATCAAACATCTAGATAAGTGTTATGTTGATTCTTTGGATATAGATTTGAAAGAACAACCTGTTCATTTTTCGCACGTTGAAGCAGAACCAGATGGATTGCCTTAGTATGTTGACATAAAAAAGTATTTGCAAATCAGAACTTATTCTGAAAATGCAACATTCAATCAAAAGAAAGCGATCCGCAGTCTGGCTAACAATTTCTTTCCAAGTGGGGATATCCTTTATAGAAGGACTCTAGATTTGGGTCTTCTCAGGTGCGTAGATGCTATTGAAGCTGCAAAGCTTCTTGAACAGATACACGCCGGAGTTTGTGGTACTCATATGAACGGGCTCACCTTGGCAAAGAAGATCCTTCGAGCCGGTTATGTTTTGATGACTATGGAGCATGATTGTTGCAAGTTTATGCAAAAGTGTCATAAATATCAGGTACACGGAGATTTGATTCGAGTACCGCCTCGCGAACTCTATGCTATGAGTTCACCTTGGCCATTCGTTGCTTGTGGCATGGATGTTATTGGTCTAATAGAGCCAGCCGCTTCTAACAGATACAGATTCATTTTGGTTGCCATAGACTATTTTACCAAGTGGGTGGAAGTAGCCTCGTACAAATCGGTGACCAAGAAGGTAGTGGCTGATTTTGTTCGTAACAATTTGATATGTAGGTTTGGAATACCGGGTTCCATCAATACTGATAATAGAGAAAACCTGAATAGTCATTTGATGAAAGAGATATGTGAGCAATTCAAGATTACCCACTGGAATTCAACCGCTTATCGTCCTCAAATGAATGGAGCTGTAGAAGCTTCCAACAAGAATATCAAGAAGATTTTAAGGAAAATGATTGACAATCACAAAGGGTGGCATGAGATGTTACCATATGCTTGGTTGGGTTACATAATGACTGTCAAAACGTCAATTGGAGCAACTCCATACTTGTTAGTATATGGAACAGAGGTAGTTATACCCGCCAAATGTAACACCTCGGATTTTGAAAAGAAGAAAAAGGCAGCAATTCGAAATTTTTCTGGTGCAGTAACGACGAGACCACTGACGGTCTGTGCTCTGACCTACGGACCGTAGGTGGAATCGTGGTTGGCACTGTCCAAGTTTCTAAATGTCAAGTTTTAGGATTCTTTCTACACCCCAATAGGACGGTTCGTCATTGTTTTTATGGATCGTAGATAGGTTCTGTACGTATCCCCCAGACTTGGTGAAATTTTAAAGGTTCAAGGTTGGAACGACCGTCGGTATATACGATCCATCGATGGAACCACGGACCGTACATGGTGACCCGTCTTTGGGGGTCCAAGGATGTAAAAGTCTCTAAATCTTTCTACGGTGGAACAGGACGGTCTGTAGGTTGACTTATGGACCGTAGGTCCAATCGTAGATAGGGCTCGATAGTTATTTTAAAGGAATCTTTTGGTCTTTTCACCCAATAACTTAGTTACTTACTTAAGTCGGTTCCTTACCCTTCCTAACACTATATAAGCCCTTTTATTCCTAAAATCTACCTTTTCGAATCACTTTATAAAATACTCTCAACCTCTCCCAAATAAATTCTCTCTCTAGAAAAGCTTGAAGAAGAAGAAGAAAGAGCTAGGATTTTCAAGACAAGTCTCATAATCCTCCATTGATTCCAAGTTTTTGGCATTAAGGTATGATGATCTTCATCTATGGAGCTCATTCCTCCATAGAGTCCCTAAAATCATCAATTTTCAAGTATCAAATTCCCAAATTAATTTAAGGGTTTTTCTTCTATGATGTGGGTTCTTTCAATTGTGATCAAATTACTTTCAATTATGGTTTTCTAAGTATGAAATGTGTTGAATTACATGTTTTAAGATAAATTCCCATGAACCCATATGAATTCCCCAATTTTGAGATTTATGCATTGATGATAGATTGAATTATGAAAAGGATGGATTTAATGAAGTTTATATAAACTCATGCATGTTTTAATGATTTCTAAAGCTATGATTCATGATGAATTGATGAATGTGAAAGGATTTTCTCACATAATGGATTCATAAATTGTTGAAAGGTCTTTCTCAACTAAAGTTGAATCAAAGGTTTAAGGAGCTATTCTAATGATGTAAGCTTGGGTTGGTAACCCTAGTTGTACCTTTCCATCGATAATGATATGTGGTAACCCTAGATGTACCTTTCCATAGATAATGATATGAATTATGATTAAATGACTATTCCGTGGGATTTAAGCTTAGCACCGAGAGGATATTGAGATGGAAGATCTCTCGTTAGTAGAGGTTGGGTTTCTAGCAGCAATCTCCTATCCCATACCTCTGTGCCCCCATAGGATGTCTTGAATAGACTTTATATTAGCTAGTGGATCCACATAAGCTAGATGTTATGGGTCCTACCTTGGCAAGTAGGATGACCCTTCCGATGTAGGGAGTATGTCGGATTCCATGTTGATAGCTCACATGGTCTTTAAATGTCGGTTAAGGCTAGCTTCCCACAATAATGAACTAAAGTGCTTTTAAGGTATTTTCTCAAGTAAAGCAAAGATGCTTAGCTTGCATTGACCATGTTTTATGACTTATGATTTCTAACTTTTTTTCATGGATTAGCTTGATCATTGCATGATATGAAAATGTCCCTTTTTGTATGTTTAAATGATTTTATGCATGGTTATCATACTTGGTACATTTTTGTACTAACGCATACTCTTGCCTACATTTTCTTATAAGTGTAGCATCCGACTCATCTCCATCTCATTATGGTTAGTTCGTGGTATTGGAGATCTTGAAACATTTGGTGAGTCCTCATATGTTCGAGGACGCAGCCACATTTACTTTTATGTCATTTACTTCCTTTCAAAGACTTTGTATGGGTTACATGCTAATGTTCTTTGTATTCTATGAAGTTAGATGGCTTTGAGACTATATGTGTAGACTTCCGCTATTGTTTCAAACTCTTATGATATGGAATTGCCTTTTTAACTCTTTAAATTTCTATGATCTTGTATGTATGTATGCTATGTGGCTTGTGTGAGGCCTTTTGGGGTCTTGTACGCCATGTCACATCTAGGGGGTACCTTGGGTCATGACAAACTTTGTATCAGAGCCAGGTTTTAGAAAGATCTTTGGAAGTCTCATAAGCCACGCCGAGTAAAGTCTTGTTCATGAGTGTGAAGTGCGCCACATTTATGAATGAGAGGCTATAAGATGTTTAGGAAACTCCACTTCTTTCATTACTCTTAAGTCGTGCGATTGAATTTAATCTCATAGTTCTTCCTCTCCTAACTCCTATCTATGATTTTCAGAATATGCCTCCACGAAGGAATTCTGTGAGAAGGAATAGGGATGTTGGTGCAAATGTGAGACAAGAGGTTCCCCAAGTGCTGGTCAACTCTTTGGCCGAGAAAGTGACTAATGATGAGTTTCGAGCCGCATTTCATACATTGGCCCAAGCTATGACGGCCCAAGTAAATAGAGAGGTTGTGGCTCCCGTGGACCCAAATGTGAGTACGGAGGCAACGAGAGTGAGGGACTTTATTAGGATGAGTCTCCGGAGTTTCATGGTTCCAAGGTTGAGGAAGATCCTCAAGAGTTCATCGATGAGATCCACAAGGTGGTGATGATCATGGAGTGACACTGATGGAAACGGCGGAATTAGCCGCTTATCAACTCAAGGGTGTGGCTCAAGTGTGGTTTGAACAATGGAAGAGTGAGAGGGTGGTTGATGCGGGTCCTCTAGATTGGGAAAAGTGTAAGGTTGTTTTCCTTGATAGGTTCTTTCCCCTCTAGATGAGGGAGGCAAAGGTACTTGAGTTCATTAACTTTCGTTAAGAAGATATGAGTGTGAAGGAGTATGCTTTGAAATTCACACAATTGTCCAAGTATGCTCCAACTATGGTGGCCAATCCAAGGGCAAGGATGAGTAAATTTGTGTCGGGTGCTTCCAAATTGGTGGTCAAAGAATGCCCAACCGCCATGCTTGTTAAGGAAATGGATGTCTCCCGCTTGATGGTTCATGCACAACAAATAGAAGAAGAAAAGCTTAAGGAGAAAACTAGGGATTCAAAAAGGGAAAGAAGGGATGATGGTGAATCTTCACATTAAAGGTCCGATGAAGGAAATCATTCTCAAGGTAATAGTTCTAATGAGAAAATGCGGCCTGCGTGTCGGGAGTGTGGAAGAAGACACAAGGGTGAGTGTCTAGCCGGTTCAAAAGCATGCTTTGGTTGTGGCAAGATGGGTCACAAGGTAAGAGATTGCCCATTTCTTACGGGCAAGGGAAAAGAAGATAAGCAAGCTCTGCCTAGTGGTTTGGGTTCAAATACTCCTAAGCAAAATCGATTCTATGCATTTTTTGCTCGTCATGAGCGAGAGGGTTCCCCGGATGCGATAATTGGTAAGTTATGGTCTTTTAGCTTGTGGTTAGGCATTGATTGATGTTGGGTGCTTGGTTGGCTATGATAAGACTCCATGTGTGGTCAGTGTGTTTAAGGTCAACTTTGAAATCTTTGTGAAAACTTCTTAGATGGTTACTTGTATCAATGGTTTAGTGGTTGCTAAGACTTTTGTGCTATGTTTGGGGTGAGGGAGATGGATTCAAAAGGACTAGGGAGGTTCGATCCTAAGAGGGAGATAATGTATTTCATGATGGGTGTGTGAAATTATTTTAATTGTCGGAAAGGTTCCTTGGTTTGGATTAATATGTGAAGGTTCATAGGCGATGTGATGTCTTAGTATCCCTATTTCTTTCCTTTTATCTTCGGGTCTAGCTTGAGGCCTCAGCCCCTCATGATTCACTCTTTAGGATTCATGTGTCTTAGTCATTCTCATGTTTCCTCATGCATTCATGCTCCTGAAAAAAAATTGATTTTTTCAAAGATATGACTTAGCGTGATTGATTTCCTCATGTTTATGTGCATTTGAATATATGTTGCATATAGACCTTGTGAAATGATGTTTTGAACATGCTTTAGCTTGGAGTTGATGTTTCCTCCTCGAATATGTGCATTATGTGATTGCATTCATGTTGGGCTGTTAGATTAGGTTCTTAATCTTCTTATGATGTCTCGATTCCCATTCGAGGAAGAATGTTCCCAAGAGGGAGATATTGTAACACCTCGAATTTTGAAAGAAAGAAAAAGGCAGCAATTCAAAATTTTTCTGGTGTAGTAACGACGAGACCACTGACGGTCCGTGGTCTGGCCTACGGATCGTAGGTGGAATCGTGGTTGGCACTATCCATGTTTTTCTAAATGTCAAGTTTCAGTATTCTTTCTACGCCCCAACATGATGGTCTGTCATTGTTTCTACGGATCGTAGGTAGGTTCCGTAGGTGTCCCCCAGACTTGGTGAAATTTTAAAGGTTCAAGGTTGGAACGACGGTCGGTATATATGGTCCGTCGATGGAACCACGGACCGTACATGGTGACCTGTCGTTGGGGGTCCAAGGATGGAAAAGTCTCTAAATCTTTTTACGATGGAACAGGATGGTCCGAAGGTTGACTTACGGAGATGGGGCCCGACAGTTATTTTAAAGGGGACTTTTGGTCTTTTCACCCAATGACTTAGTTACTTACTTAAGTCGGTTCCTTACCCTTCCTAACACTATATAAGTTCTTTTATTCCTAAAATCTACCTTTTCCAATCAATTTACAAAATACTCTCAACCTCTCCCAAATAAATTCTCTTTGTAGAAAAGCTTGAAGAAGAAGAAGAAGAAAGAGCTAGGGTTTTCAAGACAAGTCTCATAGTCCTCCATTCATTCCAAGATTTTGGCATTAATGTATGATGATCTTCATCTATGGAGCCCATTCCTCCATAGAGTCCCTAAAATATTCAATTTTCAAGTATCAAATTCCCAAATTGATTTAACGGTTCTTCTTCTATGATGTGGGTTCTTTCAATTGTGCTCAAATTACTTTCAATTATGGTTTTTTAAGTATGAACTATGTTGAATTACATGTTTTAAGATGAATTCCCATGAACCCATATAAATTCCCCAATTTGAGATTTATGCATTGATGATAGATTGAATTATGAAAAGGATGGAGTTTATTGAAGTTTATATAAACTTATGCATGTTTTAATGATGTCCAAGGATATGATTCATGATGAATTGATGAATATGAAAGGATTTTCTCACATAATGGATTCATAACTTGTTGAAAGGTCTTTCTCAAATAAAGTTGAATCGAAGGTTTAAGGAGTTATTATAATGATGTAAGCTTGGATTGGTAACCCTAGTTGTACCTTTCCATGGATAATGATATGAATTATGATTAAAAGACTATTCCGTGGGATTTAAGCTTAGCAATGAGAGGATATTGAGATGGAAGCTCTCCCGTTAGTAGAGGTCGAGTTTCTAGTAGCAATCTCCTTATCCCATACCTATGTGCCCCAATAGGATGTCTTGAATAGACTTTATATTAGCTAGTGAATCCACATAAGCTAGATGTTATGGGTCCTACCTTTGCAAGTAGGATGGCCTTTCCGATGTAGGGAGTATATCGGATTCCATGTTGATATCTCACATGGTCTTTAAATGTTGGTTAAGGCTAACTTCCCACAATAATGAACTAAAGTTCTTTTAAGGTATTTTCTCAAATAAAGTAAATATGTTTAGCTTGCATTGACCATGTTTTATGACTTATGATTTCTAAATTTTTTTCATGGATTAGCTTGATCATTGCATGATATGAAAATGTCCCTTTTTGCATGTTTAAATGATGTTATTCATGGTTATCATACTTGGTATATTTTTGTACTAACGCATACTCTTGCCTACATTTTCTTATAAGTGTAGGATCCGGCTCATCCCCATCTCATCGTGGTTAGTTCGTGGTACTGGAGATCTTGAAGCATTTGGTGAGTCCTCATATTTTCGAAGATGTAGCCACATTTACTTTTATGTCATTTACTTCCTTTTAAAGACTTTGTATGGGTTACGTCCCAATGTTCTTTCTATTCTATGAAGTTTGATGGCTTTGAGACTAAATGTGCAGACTTCCGCTATTGTGTCAAACTCTAATGATATGGAATTCCCTTTTTAATTCTTTAAATTTCTATGATCTTGTATGTATGTATGCTATGTGGCTTGTATGAGGCCTTTCGGGGTATTGTACGCCATGTCACGTCTAGGGGGTACATTGGGTCGTGACACCATAGTTGAAATACCTTCATTGAGAATCATCTAAAAAGCTGAGTTGAGTAACGCTGATTGGGTTTGTAAACGGATTGATCAATTAACATTGATTGATGAAAAGAGAATGGTTGCCGTTTGTAATGGTCTGTTGTATCAACAGAGAATGATTTGTTCTTTCAACAAAAGGGTAAGAGCGAGAATATTTGAAATTGGTTAGTTGGTTCTCAAAAGCATTTTTCCTCATCAGGATGAGTACAAGGGGAAATTTGCACCAAATTGGCAAGGACCGTACATGGTTCGTAAAGTATTATCCGGAGGTGCCCTGATCTTGTCAGAGATGGATGGCATAGAGTGGTGGAGACCAATCAATTCAGATGCTGTCAAGAGATACTATGTGTGAAGACTCAGTTAGTGTTCATGTCTTTTTCCTTATAATCCTTTGTTTGCTTGTAATCGTTCGCGTTTAGAATTTTATCCCTTTGTAATAAACTATGTTTGACCTGAATTCTCAAGAATGAGATACGTAGGCGATCTGTGTCGGCCTCGATCACCCCTTTATCCCTTTTCAATATTTTTCCTTTGTACTTGAAATACGTTCGACCTGAATCCTCAAGAATGAGATACGTAGGTGGAATGTGTTGGCCTCGGTCGTTTCCTTATTTAGATTCTCTTTAAATTTCCTATTTCTGTTAGTCCTCAAAAGGGAAACTACGTTTGACCTGATTCCTGCCTCAACGAGATATGTAGGTGCCATAACGGCTCGGTCATATCTCCCGTAAGATTTCTATTTTCCTTTATAATAGAACTGGACATAATTTTTGAAAGGGCCTCAAAAATTCTCAAGAAGAAGATTTCTCCAACAAATCAAGACTGAAGATACGTTGATAATTGCAACTGGGACAGAATTTTTGAGAAGATCTCAAAATTCTATGGTTCATTCCTTGTCAGTTTGAAATACGCCAAGACATTTAACTGGGACAGAAATTTTTGAGGATGACCTCAAAAGTTTCATCAAATATCATTAGAGGATTGAAAGCAACTTCGGATATTTCCAGCATAATTAGGAGTTCGAAATTAACTTCAAGTGATCCCCAGCATTATCATAAGAATAGAAGTCAACTTCAAGAGTCAGAGCTACAAGGATCTTCAGCATCTTTCTGATAAGTTACTGGATAGACCTTGAAGCATCAAATGAAGGACGTTCGTTTAAGCTTGACGTGACATGACACTTGGCAGTAACATTTTTCAAATTGCTTTTCAAAAAACCCTATTTTCCTTTAAAATTCTCTATATGTTCCAAAATCTTTTACATAAAATGTTTTGTCTTATCTATCAAGAGGCGAGAGATCGGAGAAATCAACTGGAGATAGCAAGACAAAGAGCAGACGTGAAGAAATCAACACAAATCAGTTCACTTAAAACTAACAATTTTTTGTGGATGTAGGAAAGGTCTTAATGTTTCTGATACCAAAGAAACAATTTGGGATGTTAGTAGCATTATTTCGCTCAAATTCCCAACAAGGTGAGAATGAACATGCAGGTTTTGACGATATAGCAGATGAAAACCTCGAGGAAAACCGACATTATCATTTTTTAGCATCTAGAAATGTTTAGAAGATATTCATTCATACTTTGTTATCAAAAGCGATAATATTTCACCCAGAGGGTCATCTATATTGTATTGTCGAATGAGATGATACCACCCAGAGGGTCATTTATATTATATTGTCGAATGAGATGATACCATTACCTAGAGGGTCATTCATGTTGTATTATCAATGGAGATAATATTCTTACTCAGAGGGTCATTCATCTTGTATTATCGAGCGCGATAATATTCTTACCCAGAGGGTCATTCATGTCATATCATTTCATTGCTCAGTGAGGCATCATCTTTATTACCCAGTGAGGCGTTATCTCCATTTAGTACCAGAAAATCATTTTCATTGCTCAGTGAGGCAGCATCTTCATCTTCATTGCCTAGTGAGGCATTATCTTCATTCAATACCAGAAAGTTATCTTCATTGCCTAGTGAGGCATCATCTTCATTATCATTGCCTAGTGAGGCATCATCTTTATTACCATTGCCCGGTGAGGCATCATCTTCATTGCCCAGTGAGGCATAATCTCTATTTCATCGCAAGAAAGTCGTCTTTATTGTCATTGCCCAGTGAGGCATCATCATTATTTTCATCACAAGAATGTCGTCATCATAATATCCTCACCAAGAATACCATCGAAATATTACCTCAGTCTATATCTTATTACTTCAAAATTAAAAGAAAAGGACATTGCAGAATTATATTGCAACATGAGATACAAGCTTTATTTGCTTTACACTGAAAGAAGTTAACGTCAAGTATTTGAAGGGAGCAGTTAAATGTCAACATGGTAAAAGACACTATATCTCCATTTGAATTACATTTTATACTAATGAGTTTTATCTCAGCTTTTGTCGAGAGCATTCGAGAGGATGAATTATCAGACAAACCACAAGTGCGGACGGCATCAAAAGGGATGCAACACAATGTGAAGCTTTTTCTTAGCAGCGAACTGGGACATAGTCCGAGGAGGAATATCAAAATCTTAGAACGCGAGGTGAGGAGCGAGTTCCACCACAATCAAACCACACCCCTATCAGAAGGCATGTGGGTTTTTCTTAAGTTTGTCGGTTTCAGTTTCACATCCGGAAATTTTGGCTTCACCGGAAGTAACTTTCCAATCCGAGTGACAATGCACCAAGAGCTTTGGAAATTATGTCTGTGTAAGTTCTTAATAATGGGTGTGAAGCGCGCCACATTCATGACTAAGAGGTTGCAAGCCTCTTTTTCATAGCTCAATTTATTTGTCACTCTTCTAGAATCAAAGGTTGTCTTGCATAATAGATTTCCCTTTCAACCGATCGAGTCGAACTACAAACAACCTGATTCCCAAAGGTTAGGGATATGTAGGTGGGATCAATGTTGAAAAATCAACTGTATTCCGATATTCTCTTTCAAATCTCATTCCCGAGCATTTCAATTTTCTCCGTAATTCAATACCGAGATAGCTTTTGAATTCTTTCAGAATCGTGCGTCAAATCAACCGTATTGAACTACAAGTGACCTAAATTCTCATATAGCATGAGATATGTAGGAAACTCAATTTTGGTCGTCCATAGTTCCTAAATTCCGTACCAAAGTCCCTTACCTAAAGGATGAAGATTTAGTCGGTCAAAATTAGATTCATCAATTTTATTTTCCTTAGATTTCTTTCATCAATTCAAGTCAAACGAGGGACAGTTGTTGACACCCAATTTTGGCCCTCCACAGTATGAATTAATCATCGAGCTTCTTAAGTTCCCAAGAGATTTGAAACAATTAATGTTTTTAAAAGGTTAAATTTTTTTTTGTTATTTTAATCAATTTTTGTCATTTTTATAATTTTATGAATAATAAATTTGTTTTTTATATAATTATGTATAATTAGTATATTTTTATAAATATGTGAAAATCATCTCAAAAAGATTTTATTTAAATTAAATATATTTAAATTAAATATTTTATTAATTTAGCGTAGTTTAAGTTAGAGTTATAATTTTGAATTAATTTATAATCAAGTTAATTATTTTTTTGTTAAAATTAAGAAGCTCATTAATTAATTTATAATAACTCATTTTATTTAAAATTTGGCCGAATTCATCAATTATATTCAAATTGGCTAAGATTTTAACTTCAACGGGTTACAATTGCAATTCATTGGGCTATTTCTCTATTACAATTTTAGTCAGTTTTCTACCCTACCTTCTAATCATTTACAAGACCAAAATTGGACCAGTTCCACCCACCCAATTCTATTTTTGGCAGCCCACCAAGCATCCAATCCTCCTAACCCGACCCAAGCCTAATTCCTTTAACATTAGCAAAGACCCGACAACAATACATCAATAACGTTACAGTACAACCGACATTCACAACAATTACAAACGAAAACATCAAATACTCAGCAACGTCAAACAGCAGCTACCAAACGACGTCATCGATTACATGGAAATTCCAAACAGAGCAGTGAACGGCATCTGCAATTCAACGCCAAACCTAGAAGAATTCATCGTCAAATTTCACGGGGCCAAACGGAGATACACGGCATGAGGGCGATAAGCGTACCCAGTACGATCGTCCTCAATTCGTACATTCATACAGCAGGAGCAGCCTGCATATTCCTCATTGGCCGATCGAGATCGAGCCTAGCATTTTGAGGACGATGGGAACAAATCAGTCGTCCACCTCACCTACTCTTTCTCAGATTTTGTTGAATTGGGGGACTCAATTGGAATATTCCTTTGTTTTAGATAGAATTGGAATTCAAATTTGCCCTAATTCTCATCCAATTTCATCCCTTTCCCCCCCTAAAAATCAGCCCTATTTCACTCTTTAAAACCCCTGCGTTCACTATTAAGAGGGTTGGGGAGGAGGGGAGATTTTAAGTTGGTATACAGAGAGAATACACAAATACAAAGGTTATTGTTTAGGCAAAAATAGACCCAAAAAACCCGACAAGGGTGATAATGAATACTCTAGTTCCAGTCTCTTTTCCGAGTTCGACTCTTGCTATTCGTTGAGGTTCTTGTTGTTGTGGTGATATCGCTCGTTTCAGCTCGTTTCGTTCTCAGTTTGCTGCCCCAAGAAAGGTGAGCTTCGCTGAGGAGTCCATTCGGACTCGTTTTGCCATCCTTTGCATTGTCAATGGGGCCACTTAGGCCTAAACTCTTCTCGAGTCACCTCTTTTGGTATCCCATTCGCAATTGGGAGTTCATACACAAGTATACATGGATGGAGCTATTTTGCAGGTGTTCAAGAGTCCAAATGTGGACTATACGGCTGATATACATCAGTATACTGGGTGATACAGTAGGATACAAAAATTATACAATGATATACAGAATCTGTATACACTGTATATACCAGCAAAATGGGCCCAAAAGGCCCCAAAATTTCAGCATCTTTTCATTTGTTAATTGGGCCAAAAGTCATTTATTTGTATAAATTATAGTTAGCTTAGGGCAGGTGAATGGAGCCAAAACCTATATAATTTTGCAGTCCTATTTATTAGTCTAGGACAGGTGAAATGGGCCAAAGCCTATATATTTTTTAACATGATTATTTTAGGACAGGTACAAAGTGTTGGGCCAAAGGTTCAAAATTAGGCCCAAGTACTGACCCAGGCGGACATGATCCAGACTTGGGCCCAAAATCTCTCTCCCTCTTTATTGTACTTTATATTTACTTAATTGTTGCTATTTGTTTATGAAAAAATCACCCCATACATCTATTTAAGGGTTAATATTATAACCTTTATATCTATTTTTTTATAATACTACTCATAACATTTTAATTACAAGTATTAACAAATCTTTTTTAATTTATAAATTTATTAATTACATTTTATTATCTAATTAATTATATTTTATTAACTAATTATATATTATATAATTAATAGGTGAGAGAAATAACTTTAATGAGAGAGAATCAATTGGTAATTATCTATTACTCCTTTTAAGGGATTTTTTAACTTATCACATGCCAACCCCTCATCCCCACTCCACGTTCCTCTTTCCACCACAATTACTCTTTCTCTTTCACCTTCTTCTTTGTTCTTCTTCTCCAAAGGAAAACTTCTGTAAATTTTGTAACAAGAAATAAGAATCAAAGAAAATTTCAACTCCTCCAAATTGAAAGGGCCAAAAAAGGAAAGAAAAAATGGTGAAACCTTCATCCACTAAGTATTCAGAATCCGATTCAGATTTTGTAAGTAAAAAAATATAAGGATCAAAGAATGTGGAAAGAGGCCAGTCTTCAAAACCATCGAAAAGAAGAGCAACATTGAAAGATGATTAAAAAATTTCCAAGTCTAACAAGGGCAAAATGTTGTGAAGGTATTTTTTTATTAAATTAATTTTTCAATTATTCATTTTTTATTTTATTTGATATATATATATATATGAAATTGACATGATTTTGGTATGAATTTGTTAGCAAAAACGCTGATGGTGCAATTAGTAAGGGTGAAGTAACCGACACTGTTGCTAGCAAATTTGGTGGACCGTGCATAGCAAAATAACATGCTCTGGATACTACCAATTATTCTACACAAAGACCAAAGAGATCAGATCCTAGATAGATGATTAGTTTAGACTTTTAATTACATGATTTGGTTTAAGGATGGCGTATATTTTTTGCTTTAGTTTTTGATAACAATATATACTATGCATTGCTTTATTATTTTTACTATGCAGCATTAAACAAGTTTAATTGATTTCATTCATTTTTTTTGGAAATCAAAAGTATGTTTTATGTTCAGTATAAAAGTATACATTGTCAGACTTATTTTTCTTAGTTGGATACCAGTTAGATACCAACTCGATACAATATTATTCTTAATTTGTCAAACTTATTTTTTCAAGTTGGATACCAACTGGATACATTTTACATATAGTGTTAGTCTTTATTTTTCAAGTTGGATACATATTGGATATCATCATTAGCCAATTTTAGGTTGGAATTTCAGTTTTGAAAAACACTTCATAAACAAAGTAGTAAGAATTAAATATTTTGAAATTCTATTTAGATATCAATTGCATACATTGTTACATTTCCAAATGGATACCAATTGGATACAACATTAACTAGTTTTAGCTTGACTAAATCAGTTGAAATCTCAATTATATGTTGTTTTTTCAGCTGGATACCAATTAGATACCAATTGCATGCATTGTTAGACTTAATATTTCCAATGTGATATCCGTTGAAAACCAATTGCATAAACAGATGACTTGATTTTTTTAGTGGATATCAATTGCAAACCAGCATTACCTAATTTTAACTTTTTGACTCTACATTTGAAAAACACTGCTTACACAAAGGAATAAGTAGTACACATAATAAGTGTTCTGAAATCATAATTCATTAAGTTAAAAGACCAAAAAAATCAAAACATGTGTTTGTCACAATTTAATAACTAAATTAAAATAAAAACAAATTATAACTATTTTTCAGCAGGATAATTTGCACATGTCTTCATGTTGTGTCCCTTCCAACGACATGTACTGCATGTAACCGTAGACTTCTTGAATTTCACATCAGCAAACCCCTTCCAGCGTTCAAGTTGTAGTCTCCCTACCTTTCTTTTAGAACCAAGCAGCAACAATTTAGGCTCCGACACATAACTTGGTGTATCCCACGTACTCTCGCATGGTAGAGGTTCAACAGGAATTTCATACCATTATTATGCCTAATTTTATACAAATTTCATGTCAAAATCAAACACAGATTCATACCAGATTCGTACCAAAAGAATACAAATTTCAAATCATTTATAACTAGTAATTGTCTTTTGTTATATATAGAGTATACCAATTGCATACAAATTTTTTTGCAAATATCTATACTAATTTCATACCAAGAGTGAATATAACAACGTAATACTATTATTATGTAAATATTATTTAATGGTAATTAACAGTATACTAATTTCATACCATTATTATGCACAATTCTATACCAATTTCATGCCAAAATAAACAGAGATTCATATTAGATTTGTACCAAAAGAATACGAATTTCAAATCAATTGTAAATACTAATTGTGTTTTGTTATATAAATAGTATACCAATTTCATATAAGTTTTCTGTCAATATTTATACCAATTCCATACAAAGAATGAACATTGATTCATACCAAGAAGAGTATCAAGTTTAAATACTTAATTGTAAATATTCTTTAATTATAAACTAACATTATATCAATTTTATTGCAGTTATATGCAAATTTCTATACCATCGCATGCAAAAAGTAAACACTTATTATATATAAAGTATACAAAATTTATATTTAATCAGTATTCCTTAAAAAAATTGAAATAAAAATTGAATAGTTAATACAACATATTTGATCCATTTAGACTTGGAATTTTAGAAGATTCTCCTTTGATATGGGAATGTTGTGCAGTTTTTTTCGTATAAAATTAGAAAATTGCCTAGCTTTTTTGATTCATGTCAGTTTTTACCATTTTATTGATATAAAATTAGAAATTTTACACACAAAATAATAACATTTTCACTAAATCAGACTGAATTACTCAGTATTATTGATATATACAATACAAAAATACATTTGAAATAAACACTAACCTGAACAATCCCATCTACCACCTTGCATATAACGAAAATGAATACGAAAAAAATTTGAGAGAGAAGACAGTGACGACTACTGTTTTGAGAAGAGAGAAAAAGAGACGAATTTTGAGTAACCAAAAAAGAATTTGTTTGAAAGACAATTAACAAGTGAGAGAGAAGGTCAATAACTGTATTGAGCTAAACAAGGAAAACAATATTATTTTTGTTATGACTCTCCTAATTTTATGCATATTATTAATTATCATTACTTTTTTAAAATTTATTTGTTAAATAATTTTTCAATTTTTAATGCTTTTTTATTTAACAAAATATTATATCACTTTATAAAACTTTTTTCATTTAATAAAATGTTATAACCCTAATTGTTTATTATTAAAACTTGAAAGATAAAGAATAATGTCATTAGTAATTATAATTAGTCTTATATATGTCAATTATAAAATTTTCACTTTGTTTATTTTTTTATTAATCTTAAAGTTGGACTTAATTCAAAATTCTCAAAAGATAGTTATTTTGCATTAGTTACTTATAATACTTGATTTCAAAAAATAAATAAGTAATTGTTTGAATTTCTCAATTAATTCCTAAATATTTGAAAACTCTTTTTTACTTTGTCATCTTTGAAACCAAAAATGTTCTTTCCCTCAAAATAATTTATTTAAGTTTAAAAAAATTATTTATTTCTTTAAAGTAATGAGCATGCCTATCTTTACTTTAAGTTAGCCAAATATTTTAAATTGTCGGACAACCGCAAGTTAGCGGGCACTTTAAATACCTAACCCCTTCTTGAAGTGTACATTTGAACCCCGAACTCTCCTTTGGTATTTTCAATCGATTTTCTGTTTTAAATATTTTGAAAATTAAAGTTTTCTTGATTTTTCTTAAAAATTAAGTGGCGACTCTTTTCTAAACCTTTAAAAATAACTTAGCTAAACCACTATGATGTGGTTGGGTGATATCCTGGGAAGGTAATTGTGGGTGAGTGGATTATGAATAAAGATATTGGGGAAGGAATTACCTGCGAAAAGCGCACACGAAGATTCTAAATAATATGTGAAAATAGAATCATCGACAAGATGTTTATCAGAGAGATTTGATTATGGGTAGGTGATGGTTGGTTGTTGTTTTCCTGTGTATGTTTTATTTGCTTGTTAATTGCGTCGTAGTACTGCATGTATGGTATACAGGTATAGAAGTTGGAAAGATAAAATGTGGAGTGAAGAATGTTGACAATAGCATGTAATGAATGTGTCATCTGAAGGTGCTTGTGTGTGTGATTCTCTATGGCCATATTGTGTCATATATATATATACACTAGTTTCTGGATACGTGTAACCCATGTGAATTTTTATACATATGTTAGAATGATTAAAATTTTATGAAGACATGTATGTAATGATTAATAAAATACCGTAATTACAAATAAATCTTTAAAAATATGACCAAAAACCAAATGAGGGGCATATTTTAATATTTAAAACTAATTCTTTTAAGCAACAAATTGTAAATTTTGTACTTTGGTTTGTAGTTACAAACTTTTAATAAAGTCACAAATCACTAATTTGAGTATAAATAAAAATACATACTTACAACAATAAAAAAATCATAGAAAACTAAATTAAAGAAGTTAAATAGAGAGAACACACAAAAGAATAGATAGAGAAAAAAAAACATCGTGTACACATTCTTCTTAAGACTTTAATCATCACAATATAGATGAAAAAAGAAATACATAATATAAACATAATTTTCTGAGTTCTTGTCGACTCCTTCCTTCATATCCAAGCAAAATTCAAGAGCTTTTTTCATCCAATCAAACTAAAGCATGAATAAAATAGTACAATAATAATATAAGTGTTTCACTACTTTAATTATAGAATGAAAAGGATAACTTTAGGTAGGGATCTCATGAAACAAAAACGATGAATTTATATAGATAAAAATAGTGGAATATCAAAGGATATCTTAAAATTTTAAATTAAATATTTGAAGGTTATAAATATAAAAAGTATAAAACTTGTAGATATTTTAAAAGTAGCAATTGAATAGATTATTAAATATGAGATATGAAAGTGGATATTTAAACGAATAAAAAAATGAAAAGGTATAAATTCCCTAATACCAAAAGTATACAAGAACTCGTAGTGACCATACCTAGTCCGAAAAGCCATTTTTGGAATATCATCCTCTTTCACCCTCAATTGGTGATAACCCGAACGAAGGTCGATTTTTGAAAAATAACTAGCCCCTTGAAGTTGATCAAACAAGTCATCTATCCTTGGAAGAGGATACTTATTCTTAATGGTAACCTTGTTCAATTGATGGTAGTCAATGCACATCTGGAGTGAACCATCTTTGTTTCTAACAAACAAGACAGGAGCACCCCATGGAGAAATACTTGGTCGGATGAAACCCTTATCCAACAAGTCTTTCAATTGTTCCTTTAGTTCCTTAAGTTTCGCTGAAGCCATCCTATATGGAGGAATAGAGATAGGTTGCGTATCGGGGAGAAGGTCAATACCGAAGTCTATTTTCCTTTCGGGAGGAATACCGGGTAAATCATCGGGAAACACTTTCGAAAACTCATTAACAACGGAGACCGACTCAAAAGTAGGGGTTTCAGAATCCACATCCCTCACCCTAACAATATGGTATATGAAACCGTTAGAAATCATCTTTCTAGCTTTTAGACAAGAAACAGATTGACCTCTAAACATAGAATTTCCCCCCTTCCACTCTAAGATAGGCTCATTCGGGAATTGAAACTTGACCATTCGGGTCATACAATCAATAGAAGCATAACAAGAATGCAACCAATCCATCCCAAGAATAACATCAAAGTCTAACATATCAAGCTCTACAAGGTCAACATTAGTGACTCTATGAGATAAGGAGACGAGACAACTTCTATAAACTCTCTTAGCCACAATAGACTCACCAATCGGAGTAGAGACATGAAAAGGATCTAACAACACATCCGGAACAACATCAAACTTCATAGCCACATATGGCGTCACAAAAGACAAAGTAGCACTGGGATCAAGCAAGGCATAAACATCAAAGTGAAAGACTTTCAACATATCGATAACCACATCGAGAGAACCCTCTTGGTCATGATGAGCATGAATTGCATAGAATCGGTTTTGCTTCTGATTTCCACTAGAACTCGATGGATTTTGAGATTGAAAGTGTCGACGGTTATCCCCTTCATTCTTAGCCACTAAGGGGCAATCCCTTATCTTGTGATCCATCTTGCCACAACAAAAACATGCATTAGAGCCGGCTAGACACTTACCCTCATACATCCTTCCACACTTAGCACAAGTAGTCAATGAAGAACCACCACCATTTCCTCCTTGAGGCTTAGGGTTAGACACCCTATCTTTGTTGGTCTTAGGAGGAGCATTGGAGGAACCTTGATCGGAAAACCTTTGTCAAAATCTAGGACGACCATGTCAATTGGACCTTGAATGTGAGAAATTACCATCACGGGTCCTAGCCCTCTTTGCCTCTCTAGACCTTTCCTTGAGTTTCTCCTCTTCTATTTGTTGAACATACACCATGAGACGAGAAATATCCATGTCATTGACAAGCATGGCGGTACGACACTCTTTGACCACCATTTTGGACACTCTCGAAACAAACTTACTCATTCTTGCCCTAGGATCACAACCATAGAAGGAGCATATCGAGACAATTGTGTGAACTTCAAAGCATGTGAACTTCAAAGCATACTCTTTCACACTCATATTTCCTTGACGAAGGTTGATGAATTCAAGCACCCTTGTTCCTTCAGCTCAAGGGGAAAGAACTTATCAAGAAAAGCAACTTTGAATTTCTCCCAATCAGGAGGACCCTCATTAACTGTCCTTTCAATCTTCCATTGGTTGAACCAAATTTGAGCAACACCCTTGAGTTGATAAGTGGCCAACTCATCCTTTTCCTCCGGCGTCACACTCATGATCATCAACACCTAGTACACCTCATCGATGAATTCTTAAAGATCTTCCTCAACCTTAGAGCCATGAAATTTCGGAGGGTTCATTCTAGTGAAGTCCCTAACCCTTGATGCTATCGTACCCATATCTGGGTTCAAAGGAGCCACAACCTCTCTATTGGCTTGAGCCATCACGGCTTGAGCCAATGCTTGAAAAGTAGCTCTAAGCTCCGCATTAGTCACTTGTTCGGCAAAAGGGTCGGCCGGAACTCGAGGAGCTTGAGGAGGAGCTTGTTGATCTGTGTTCTCTCCCGCATTCCTTCTAGCATAAGCTCTTCGAGTCGCCATATCCTAAAACGCATAGGATAGGGATTAGGAGAGAGACATATAGAGTTAAACTCTATGGCACGACTTAGGAGTAATGAAAGAAGTGAAGTTTCTTACACGTCGTATAGCCTCTCATTCATAAATGTAGCGCGCTTCACACTCATGAACAAGACTTTACTCGACGCGGTTTATGAGACATCCTCGGATCTTTCTAAAACCGTGCGCTCTGAATACCAAGTTTGTCACGATCCAAGGTACCCTCTAGACGTGACATGGCATACAAGACCCTGAAAGGCCTCATACAAGCCACTCAACATATATACATACAAGATCATAGAGATTAAGAGTTCAAAAGACAATGTCATATCAAAGCTTTTAAGAAAATAGCGGAAGTCTACATCTCATGTCTCAAAGCCAATCTAATCATAAGAAAGAAAAATACGGTTTGGGAAGTAACCCAATACAATATCAATAGTGAAGAACATAAAAGTAAAAACAACTAGGCTACGTCCTCGAATGGATGAGGACTCACCAAGTCTTCACAATTCTTCTACTAAGCTCTAGCCACGAGTGGATGGAGAATCACCAAGCCCTACATTAACAAGTCAATGTAGGCAAGAGTATGCGTTAGTATAATTAAGTACCAAGTATGATAGCAATGCATAAAACATTTAAAACATGCTAAAACGGGACGTTTCATGACATGTAATGACCAAGCTAAACATGATAAGGTATATAAAGCATGAAACATAAACCAAGGTCAAAGCAAGCTAAGCATCTTTACTTTCCTTGAGAAACATCATAACAATAGATTTAGTTCATTGTTTGTGGGAAGTAGCTTTAACCAACATATAAGACCATGTGAGCTATCAACATGGAATCCGGTGTATAACCCCACACCGATAGGGCCATCCTACTTGCCAAGGTAGGACCCTTTACTTAACATATAGCTTACGTGGATCCACTAGCTATTGTCTAACATAGACCATCATCCTATGGTGGCACATAGTTTATGGGACATGGGTAATCGCCACTTGTCCACTCGGTGCTAAGCATAATTCCCATGGATTATTCATAGTTCAAATATCATAAGTAGACATGGGTAGTCGCCTCTTGTCTACAATAGGGAACATGGGTGATCTCCTCTTGTCCCTTCATTAGAATAGCTCCTTAATCAACAATTCAAAGTTAGTAACCTTTCAACAAGTTATGAAATATTACATGTGAGATAACCTTTCACATTCATGGGTTGAGTAATGTCTGAGAATTCCTTTCACAACTCAACAACAACATCAACATATCATAAACTTTGATGCTTCAATCTCAAAGCACCCTTAATTCATCATTAACTTTATATGAGAGATGCATAATTTCATAGATTTCATCTTTACATAGTTCATAATGCTCATAATTTACAAATCATAGGGTTCACATGGTTTCATGAAAATTCCTCTTAGATCATGCAATTCAATGCAAACTCATACTTAGAAAACCATAAACAAGGCAATTTGACCATAATTGAAGGAACCCACATAGTAGAGGAAAATCATGCTTTTGATTTGAATATGCTTGCTTCCATAAAATCATCCTTAGTTCATTCATAATTCAAGCATGGATTCATAGAGATTTCATAAAATTCATCACTTCATACTTCAACCCACCAATCAAACTATAGATTTCGAAATTGGGGGAATTAGCATGGGTTCATGGGGATTCATCTAAATTCATGAAATTCAATTCAATTTATACTTCAAAGCTCTTAAATCAATCAATTGGATCAACATTACAAAGAACCCAGGAGTTTGAAGAAAAACCCTAAACTCAATTGGGAATTTCTAACTTTGAAAATTAGAGATTTTAGGGATTCCATGGAGGAAAGGGCTCCATGGATGAACACTATCATACCGTAGGGTCTCAATTCCTTAAGCAATTTGATGAAGAAAGCTTGACTCTCTTGAACCCTAGCTTGCCCTCTTCTTCTTCTTCAAATTCTAGAGAGAGAATTTATTTTGGGAGAGGAGAAATTGGGGAATGATTAGGAATGGGTAAAATTAGGCTTAGAAAGTATATATAGGGATTGGGCTAAGGGCATAACCGACTTAGATTAGGAGTTAAACATTTAGGGAAAAGACCAAAAAGCCCTTAGAAAATAACTGTCGAGGCCCATCTACGGTTGGGATCTATGGTTCGTAAGTCAACCTACGGACCGTCCTGTTCCTCCGTAGATAAATTTCAGAAACTGTCAATTTGGACCCTGTAACGACGGGTCCAATGTACGGCTCGCGGGTCAATCGACAGACCGTACATAGCAACCGTAGGTCAGAACTCTTAGCTTAAGAATTTGACTAAGTCTGGAGGAGACCTATGAGACCCATCTACAACTCGTTGAAAGAACGACGGGCCGTCCTGGTAGACCGTCGTTAAGGACCTGAAACTTGACATCTTACAGATTTTTAGAGGGCCAACTATGGTTCCCACCTACGGTCCGTCAGTCTATCTATGGTTCGTAAGTGGCCTCTGTCACTGGCACCAGAACCAAGAAAAATAAAAAAAATTCCACTCCATTGAATCCGGGGTATTACAACCCGAGGTAGAGTGTCCTAAAAAATCAGCATGGCAATAAATCCTTGAGGAGGTTGGGCTGGCCCCACACTATCCGATTGATGATAAGTCTGCTCAACCTCTATGAAGGGCTTTGGTGATGATGTCTGCTCCTAATCTCGAGTTGATGTTGGATCTCATGCTCTACCTCAACCTCTAGGTCGACCTTGGCCTCTACCCTTAAATGGGGCTTCATCTACAAGTGTATGAGTCTCTCATGCACCCATGGATGATCTCATCTGAGCCATCTGAGAAAGAATGAAATAAAAGAAACATAGAAGTTGCTACAGGCAAAAACACACGATAAGGAATATGAAAAGAGAAGTGTTTCCTAAGAATGCCCTATAAACTCTTGAAGATAGGATATGGATGTCATTGTACCTATCCGCGAGACTCGACTCAGCACATACTCTTATTCTAGTAAGACCAGTGAACCTGCCTTTAACATCAAACTATCACGACCTAAAATTGGGCCATGATGAAACCTACAATAAATCCTCAGTAGGTAATCCAAAACCCAAAGCGAAATACAATAAGCAACTAGAAAGAAATAAGTGGAAGCAAATATATAGAGAGGAAGTAGGTCCCAAATCATAGATAAGTAAATGCAATGTAAAATATACAAAACGGGCGTAAAAGTAACTGAGAAAGATAAAATTATACAAAGGAAACCAACTCCGGACCTGGCATCACCATTACAAGAGTATCTAAGTACAGAAAGTCTATATACATCAATATTTTCCAATAAAAATACAAAATACATACACAGGTGCAACGGAAGAAAAGAAGGAATATCCAAATTCCAAGAGATCACCACGATCCAAGTCTGGGATGGCCATAGGAGATCTGAAACTCAACTCATACTGAAGCTGCATCAATAAAAGATGTGGAAGTGCAGCATAAGTACAAAAACATGGGGTAATTAATAGCCATTATAGGCAGACCGAGCTCAGAAAAATTATATATCTATATAATAAGAATTATGGTATTGCTACCCTACGATTTTAACGATATTAAAGAGTGATAACCAACCACTAAGAATAACAAAACAAATGAAGGGAAAGGGGAAAAACATCAGGTTCAGGCAAGGGAAGATGTATACCAAAGGTAATATTTTAATATTTATTGATATGTAATAACTACAATTATTTCATTCTTTATATCTATAGAAATCACCAATAGAATGTGAGAAAAAAGAGGAAGACCAAGAAAAACACCTATTGTACCTAGTGCACCTCCTCCACCTACTGCACCTCCTCTATATCCATCACCTCATGTTCCTCCTACATATTCAGCACCTAGTGCTTCTCCTCCACCTACTGCACCTCCTACATATCCTCCGCCCATTGCATCTGTTGATTACCTAACATCCTTTTATGCACTTTTTGATTTTCATACATCTTCATTGCCAAATGCTAGTAAAAGAGGAAAGGGCAGAAGAAGGGGAAACACAACCCCATACAAAAGGCCACCAATAATGGAAATGGGTGTGTTTCAAGATGAAAATGAATTCAAAGTCTTTAATATGAGTGTTTGATACTAATTCATGTATTCTAAAATGTCAATAAAATTTAGACTGTTTGAAGAACTAAATTATTTTCATAATTTGAGTGCAGCCTGGCATACTAAGCTGTAAGATATTTTCTATTAGTGCAACCGAAGTGAACAGATCAACTGATGTAGTAGGTGATATTTGATTTCAAACCAAGTACTACAAAAACAAGGTTAAATGAAATGAAAAGGCAACAATATAAACAAGAAAACTTCAAGAAATGAGTGAGCAACAAAAAGAAAAAAACCAAGAGGAATTAGTTCAAACAATCTGATCAAATTCAGGGAGCCATGAAAATTGTAGTATTGTAGAACTTTTTAAAGTTATTTAGTAGACATGAAAATATTTTTTCATTCTCCTTAGAATGTTGATGTATTAGTAAATGACTTTTGTTTTGTTTTTGGTTGTAACTGATAATATTTTGTCTATCTGAGACCTATTTTATAAATGGTGTTATATCTATTAAATGTCTTCTATTGCTTTAATTGCACAAGCTTAAAGCTTTACAACTACACAAGCCTTCTATTTGAACAACTAATTTACACAAGCTTCAGATGAAAAGACTCATTGACATAAATATGTAAAAATTGTCATAATACATATGGCAAACAAAACATAATTCCTTATTATATAATATCTAACATAGGGTACCGATACTATGATAATTCAATTAGCGCAATACTGGAATCACTACTTTGAAATAGATTATCGATGAACATAGCAACAATACAAATAAAAATATACAAAACGACCTTCCAATAGAACCTACATATGTCATTATCATTATCAACCACTTGCTCATTGATTTGAGTTTGACTCCTCCCAACTTCATGTTCCAACTCTTTGATTTTGTTTACCAATCTTGTGAGGATAAGTTTTGATCTTGGATCGACCTTTTTGTTGTCTCTCCATCAAAAAATTTATAATTTTTAGACCAAAAAAATAAAATAGTACATTAATATCAATTAAACACAACAAAATAAATAATAAAAAAGAAATCATATACACCGTAGCATGGGCAAGACCAAAATTATCTTGCAGGATTTGACTTTGATCAAGAAGTTTGCATATGTAGCAAAATTTCATGTTTGTATCGCACTATGGCTTTGAGCATTGGGTCTGATCTTCCATGCAAAGCTTATTCAAGTCTTCATTTGCCATTACGTGCCCTAACAGAGCCAAAAAAGATAAATTTGAAGAACAAATTGAAAACCCTAAATATGAAATTAGACAAGATTATGAGTCATAAAGCTTCAAGCTTTGTAGTAGAACATAGAGTTGAAAGCTTTGACAACTAATTTTAAGTTTTAAGCTCTGAAAATGAGAAAAGAGGAAGACAAAGGAAGTTGTTTTGGGAGAGAATGGATAAAAAGAGGAAGACAAATTTTCTAGTTATTTGGGAGCAAGTTACCGTTGGGAGCCTTAATTATAGGTTGATTTAGACTCCACGTCAGTGTTTGAGGTATTTAATTTATGTTCCTACAAGGGTGGCTGGCCCTCTCTTGTTTAGCCAATGATTTTCCAAAAGAAGAAGCAACAACCCTCGGATTGATGTTAATTTCCTGGTAATTACTGGATTATTGAACTTGGAAAGCATATATATACTACAGGCTTTTTGTCTCTGTTACTCTATGTATGTATGTTGCTTCATTTTTCTCATTTTTGATATATAAAATTTGAGGCGGTGATGATCATCTCTTCGGATTCTGGGCTAACTGAATCGGGGATAGAGACTGTCCGATCCGTATCTTGGCTTGGCAAATCACCATTTTGCAGCCATGGCGTGGTCGTATCTCTTTTAATAAAATTTACTATTTTTCTCTTTTCTAAAATATTATTTCACTTACATAATACTCATTTCAATTTTAAGCTAAAGAAAATAATAAATATTGTTAAAGAAAATGGTGTTAGATTTCATGGGATTTTTCTTTGGAGCTAACAAAGAAGACAATAATGGTGAATTTTGTTAGCCATGTGAGATCCATAATTAAGTTTAACATTTTTTTTTGATAAATCTATTAAGTTTATGGCAAAGGCTCAAAATGAACATTTTTGTATACACTAAAGATCATTTCAATCAAGTGAAATATATTAATAATCAAAATGAACACCTTTACTATATATTAAGGATCATTTCAATCAAGTGAAATACGTTAAGGACAAAAATAAAGCATTATTCATACGTTAAAAGGACCATTTTGATCATTTTCTCTATGTTGGACAGTTACAAAACATCTTCCTGAGGTGTTGGTGGAGCAGCTTTAGGGTCCTGGAAAAGATGTTACCTTTGATACCAATTGAATTTTTTTTTTTTGTTTTTCACTGGCTGTCTGAAGCTCGTATTGGAGACCCGATTAAATTTAGATTGTATATTGCAGATTCATTTGGGGATGCTGCTCCTAAGGGAATTTTCTCTATACCTAAAGCTCGAATTTGAAACCTTTGATTAAAGGTGAAACAGTCTCATAATTACATCACAACCTGATAATTGAAATAAAATTGCATATCAAAAATTATTTCTAGAAACATGATTTTTAGAATTGTACTAGAACAGAAAGGATATAACATTTGATTTATTTTATGGAACAAAAATCATGTATACGTACACTAATTAAAAGATTTCATGAATTCTATTCCAATTCCAATGTATACACACCCACAATCTCATTTTGCTCATTCTCTTACCCACCCAGCCGATCCCAACTTCCCCACTTTACATTTCAATTCTTTCTTGATTTTTTTCATAAATTATATCTTTTTTTATTTTTTATATTTATTTTTAAATATAGTATATCTATCTAATATATACATACACATATACACTAGTTAAAAAAATTCAACACTATTTTATATATTTGTTTTACCCTTAAAATTTCGGTTAAAATAATTGACTTGTTTCTTTTTATTTTATGTGATATAATATTATAAATTATTACTCCCTCTGTCCCAATTTATATGACATATTTCGAATTTTGAGATTCAAATAAGTCTATTTTTTACCATAAATTTTTTATATATCTTTTTAAATATTTTGAATTATCAATTATTGTGACTTATAGTATTTTTTAAGTAGTTTACAAATATGTAAATTTCATTTTAAAATTTTTGAAGATTCCATGAGCAAATTCTTGGTTAACCAGAATAAAGAAAATAAAACCAAGTTTTATTTTGCTCTTGCTTCTTGATTCATTACTTTAATTTGACCACTTTCAAAGCAACGTTTCTATGGTTGAGCTTGAGCCATGCCAAACTCTTTTTTCTGTTATAACTAGTGTACTTATCCGCGCTTCGCGCGTTAAAAGAAATATAAAATATGAACAAATATTAATATTACAATTTTTGTAATATATATTAATTAAATATCTTTTGATTATTTTATTATTTTTTTAATTAGTGATTCTTTATATAATTTATAGAATATGTGTGAACATCGAAGATTAAACATGAAATTATTTATTTAAATCAATATATATTAACTGAAATGAAAAAAGACGAAGAAGATGATATAAAAACTGATAATGCAAACTTAAGAAAAATTGATCCATTCAATCACAAGTCAGTCTTTTGATGTCATGAGTTTTGTTTTAGACTATTCATGAGAAAATTGGTTAACAACTTTCAACAAATAGGGAATATTACAAATAAATTGTGAATTTATTATTTTGATAAATCAAATGAAGAAAAGAACTTTTGAAATAAAACATTAACCATATAAATAATAAGAAAAGTTAATCTATTTACATATACTCATACACAAAGATTGAGAAGCACATATATAAAATGAGCGGAGGAAATAAAATTAAAATATTGTGATAAGAAAGTATGGTGAAAGACAACAAAAATTATAATACCTTGACAAATCGGCTTACTCTTTCAAAAACTCATATTCTTTGAAGATCAAAATAAAATTTTCACTTCCGAGTCCTAAATCAAAATGAACAAAAAGAAACATAATTATCCATCATAACAACACAAAATTACCAAAAAATAATATAATCTGCCAAAGAAAATTACATTCATCAAATCTGAAACATAGAAATTATAAAGAAAGAACATTTAAACAAATTCTTATCATCCAAATATAATACATCCATAAATTACTAAAAAAACAAAAATAAGGTAAATAAAATACATTAGAGCCAAAAAATTTATGAGACAAATGAAGAATAGATAAAAATGTAGATGGGTTGTTGGGATGACTACGGTATTGTATGAGTTAGAACTAAGAACAAAAAAAGTAGTTTTTGTAGGTTGGTGTATTTTTCAAACGGAAATGAAAATGATCTCAAAGGTTTCAAAACGGAGTGAAACACAATTAGTGGTAGTTAAGATTGAGTAAATGCAAAAACTTAGTTACGTAGATTGATTTGAAGAATTATTACTGCAAAAAAATTAATAATTAAGGAAATGTAATTAAAAAACATTTTAAAGATTTTCTCATACATCATATAATAAATGGAAATAATTGAGAAAAATGTCAAAAATCTATATATAATATAAAGGAGAAACATAGACAAGGTGATGTGGCACCTCTCTATGGCCTCCATTCATATTTATCTTTTTTCTCCATTTTTTGAGATTTTTTTCTTCATTCTTTTCATTAAATATTTTGTTTATTAAATAAAAAATTCAATCATATTTACTATTCTAATTATATCTAATGAGTTACAAAAAAACCTCATCTTTTTATATTCTCTACTTAAATAACATGCCTCTTCAACTCCTTTTGAACTATTCTTATGAATTTTTCAATCTATAAATAACAATCATCCATGGAGATGTTGAATATTCATTTTCATTTTCTCATTCTTTCTTTCTAGTAGTATAATTTTTTGCTCCTTTTTTAATTTTTTATTCTTCATCTTAAGAAACCATAGAAAAGATAATGTCACGGTATGTCCTTCACTTTGATATTCTTCAAAGATTCATTACAAAGAGATGTTCACATTAGTTTGGTACAGTTTATCAAAATGATGAAGGAAGCTTAATATGTTGAAAGATTCATCAAGAGAGATAGTCATATTAGTATAAAGTTTGAATATTTTCACTATTTTAAAGATTCATTGATGTACTGTTTTGATTTCAATTAATATTATTCTATTCTTTTTTATTTTATTTCTTCATTTTGAACAAATATATTTGATCAGATATATGATTCTCTTTAATTTTATTCAACAAAAATTAAATTATGAAACTCTACTAACCAACATATTAGAAAGCTCAATTGATAAATTTTACTCAATTAACTTTGCTCTTCTTCTTATAATTATGCAAATGAAGATGAAAAGATGCACATTTTTGTTTTTCTGTATATCTATTTGTCAATTTCTAATTAATATTCTAAAATTTTGCCACAGTTGAAAGTCATATTATCTATGGTACATTTCTCATAGCTATTTGTCCCTAAAAATCTATAAATCTAGATGTTAGAAAAGTGATGTAGCATCTCTCTTTGGCCAAGGATTCTATTTATCTTTTTTCTCAATTTTATGATAATTTTTCATATTTTTCTACTTACTTATTATTGTACAAAAAATAAATATATCAATTACTACTCCTCTATTCATTGTTATACTCAAGTGTCTCAAAATTTACTTTCACTCATTATTATTCTATTACAAAAAAATAATAATTAAAAGTCTCAATATTTACTACTCCAATCTTTCAAAATTGTCTCTCTTTTTTTGTATTTTTTTCTTCCTTCAATTTTGTTAAATACAATGAAGTAATACAAAAAAAAGAGAGGTTGATTTGCTTGCTTTCCTAGCAAAACTTAAACACCCAACAAAGGTTGAATAGTTCATGAGTTTTTTTTGTTGTCTTCATTATTTTATTTTTTCCTTCTTTTATTCATTTTAAAATTTTCACCTCCATAACTTATACCTATTGAACTTCTACTTTTAATAATATCATTAACTCATTTTCTTTAAATTTCATATTCATAAAAAATTTAAGACAATTTTGTCTATATAAATTCATATGTTTTGTTTCATAAGATTACTACTCAAGATTATTGTTTTTATTCCATATTTGAAGTAGTGATGTTCTATATTATTGTTGTAGTATCGTATTTATGCTTTAGTTTGACTCCATGAAGAAGACTCTCTTGAATGATAGAAGGGGAGCCGGACAAAAGCTCAAAAATATGTGCATTGATTATGTAATTTTTTTTTTATTAAGGTCTTAACAAAAGTGTGTTGTTATTTTTTCCTTTTTTCTTACTTTTTCATGTATTCTCTCTATAAAACTTTTTAAATTTAGGTTCTTATAAATTTTTTAATTGTACTAAATTATATTTTCATTTAGGCTCAAATTAGTTTTTTGTAACTTTGTCAGAAATCTGCTATCTACGCTAATCGATGTTCAAATTTTACTATTGATGGAACAAAAGAAATGCATATTAAATATTGAAATACGAACTTCTTAAGTGTTTCTTATGGTGAAGAAACCATTTACATTTTCTTTAAATTTGTTCATTTCTTCTAATTTTTTTTTAAAAACCCAAAAGAATAATAGAAGTGATACACGAAAATTAGCGATAGAGGTTTATTTGGATGATGATGAAAAATAAGAGCAAAAGATTTATTTAGATGATGATGAAAAATAAGAGAAAAAACAAGGACAATGAAAGGATTAAATATCAAAAAAGAAATGAAATAGAATTACTTATCTCTTTTTCCTCCTATTTTTAGTTTCATCATTTTTTGTTTCTTTTTTTCTTTTACTTGAATAAAAGGAAGATTCATCATTTAATAGAAAGAAGAAAAACAAATCAAGTTCATAAATATATTTATTCGAATTATATTAAGTAATTATGTATTAACATCATAATATATGGATTTTTTCTTAATAAATTAGTCTTTTAATTTTAAAAAGTATTTGATAATAAAAATGTAATTCACTTAAGCTCTAATTCTAGAAAAATATTTGTAATGTGATTTTATCATTTTCTTATTACTATAGTTGATTTTTTTATTTCTTCTATCATCATTAATTTTTAAATAAATTTACTGGTATTTTTTATAGCTGCGCGAAGCGCGGTCAAATTCCCTAGTTTAAGAAAAAAGATAAATGTTATTCTTGGCTTTAGAAGCATGTCACATCACCTCCTCTACATTTAGCTTTATTATATATATAGATTTTCCCCACATGTTCCTTTAAATCTCCAACAACACTAGAGAGATGAACCCAAGAAATTAAAAATATATAATTCCTTAAGTTTGTTAGTATCATGTGTTCGACTCAATAAACCAAAAATGTAGAAGAATTAGAAAGTTATCCGAGCCCAGCAATTGTTTTTGTGCCCTTAAGGAACTATAACCTCTCACTGTTGCCAAGGTTTTTGGTTACTTTTCTTAAGATAGAATGGAAAAACATTTCTATAATAGCAATAATGCAAATAACTAAACTCTGGTGAACTCAAAAAATAGAGCACATCACAAGACACTTATATTTTATTTGAAGATGATGCTCGAAGAAAAATAGAAGAATTTCATATTTTCAGTGTATCTATAAAATCTAAAATAAGACCTCTAAATTTATAGACAGTGAACATGTGAGGTAGAGAGATGTCATCCAAAAGGTGTCTTTTTGGTTCAATCGAAAATGTGTTTTTTCTCATTCCTTATTCACACCTCAGCTCCCCAACAACAACTCTCTAACCTCACTTTCCCTTTCTAGTGTTCTCTATTTTGTTCTAGAATTAGAACATGTTTGCATTGGCTTATTGTTTTTTAACTTATAAGCCAAAAGTCATAAGTTAGAATTTTTAATTTATTACTCTTGACTTATTGTTGTTATTTTGACTAAAAAATAAGTCCTTAAACACTTTTAAATTTTACACAAGTACTATAAAAGTGTTTAAAAGCTATTTTAGATTAAAAATACCTAAAATAAGTCAATCCAAAACATGCTCTCGCGTTCTTGCTTTTGTCTTTTGGAATCAAGAAATGGATAAATTTTGTATATGGCAAATAGATTTAAGCATATTATGCTCCATAGCTATAGTTTATCTAATTACGCTCCATTAGTATAGTTTAGTTTGCTATGGAGCCTTAGATTTGTATATCTCATTTTTTTGTTTTAAATTTATATAATTTTTTCTAATAAATGGATACATGGGCGCTAAATACGGTAACAAAATACAATTGTCAATTAATTCCTTAATTGATGCGAAAAAATTAGTTTTTTTTAAAAATATATCCCGCGATTCATGCTAAGTGTATTTCCTTACAATTTCTTATCAAAATGGACTCTTCAAGCTATAAAATTCTCCCTTAAAACTCTGATCCTCATTTACTGGATTTTAACAATCAAAATTTGTTTGATTTCTTCATTCATAATACAATAACAAATATTTTTTGATTTAAAACTAATAATTCAATTTAATTCTTCCTTTCAAATTATTCATTTAATTTTTTTAAAAAAATAATTTCAAATCATGACCTCTGAAATATACAAATCAAAATGTATATAATTATCATGAACATATACAATTGTATAAGATATACAAATGATAAATACTAGAGAGCTATTAGTGTATATACAACTGATTCATATATACAAATAAGTAATTATATATTATTTCTAAAAACAACAAATACATATATAATTTGATATACAAATTAAAATGTATATAAATATCACTAACAGATTCAAGTATAAGATACACAAATGGTAAATGCTAGACAATTATTAACAGATTCAATCGTATAAGATACACAAATGATAAATGCTAGACAACTATTTGTATATTGTGACAACTTTTTGTATATATGCAATTGATACATATATATATAAATAAGCAATTGTATATTATACCTGAAAAATATACAATAAAAATAAGAAATACATATACCATTGATATAAATACAAAATCTACAACAACATTGATACAAATACAAATCTCAAAAAAGCGTATATAATACCATGTAAAAATTATTGATACAAATACAACTCATGAAACAATACTTAAAACACTTATTAACAACAAAAAAAAATTGAACTCCTCATCCTTGTTGAACCATCAAACTTTTGTTCCTCAACTTTTCTGCTTCTATGTTTTGCTTGAAATTTTTTCAAAATTTGTTGAATCTTATAATTGACTTATTTCGGTGCTTGGATCCAAACTCTTCAATAGATCTAATTTCTTCATTCTTTCTAGATTTAGCAACAAATCTTGCAATATTTTAGAATACTTGAGTTAGACCCAACGAAAACGACGGTGGATCATCAACAAATTTGACACACAATAGTAAAAACAAACTTGGCTGGAGTTCCTTCATCCATTTTTTTCTGAAAATTCGAAGACTGAAAAAAGAATTTTGAGAAAAAAAAAAGACAAGCATAAATCATATACAAATGAAAAAACAAAAAAAAAGAGTTGAAACACGTTTTGAGCGATTACCTTGAATTCTGATGCCTTGATTAGGAGGGAGAAAGTAGATTTCAAAATTCAAAATCAATGTGTATGAATAATTTTAGGAGAGAATTAGAGAATGGAGAGAGAAGAGTTAAATTAGATTTGTATAAACGAGTATACAGATAAGGTAAAAACTCCTTTTCTTTTAGTATACAATTCGTTCGTGGGTCCCATAATTAATAGCAAATTACCTATATACACACCTTTACTTACATTATTTTCCATTATTCCCAACCTTTTTAAAATATTACATAAATCCCTTATGTCTCCCCATTTCTTAAAACTTACGGATACCTAAACATTCCCAACCAAAACTCACGTTTACCACTCCCCTTTTCACTCCTTTAATCTCTTCCTAATTTCACTCCACATTCTTATCAGTTACAATTTTCATCTCAATTTGATTTTCAAAAGGATTCTCTCTCTAGTCAATCAAGCTCAAACCACTAAATAGGTACAGTTCGTCTTCTTCATTGTCGTCTTCTTCAATTTTTTTGAATCTTTATTTTCTGATACATATGAATCAGGCTTCTTCATTTAGTATTGGTATTATTCAACTAATCTCTCCTAATACTAGTTGAATATACCATTCTAATGATGATAAATGAGCTAAAAACAGATCTAAACTTTTGCATGACCCATTAGCAATGAAGAATCTGAGTATTGACAAGGCGAACAAGAAAGTGCCTTCAGCTTCAAAAGGCAAAGTTGAAAAACCCCCCAAAAAGGGGAAACAAAAGTAGCACCGGCAATTTTTCGACCTACACTGCCTAAAGTATGTGTTTTCATCTATTTACGACTTTTTTATGTTTGATATGGGCTGTGGTGTGTTGGGTCGAAATATGCCAATACATTATTTATCAGCTGATATCAGTCGATACATTAGAAGTTGTACAGTCGATCACTGTGTATCAAATTCACTGATATGTATATGATACATAACTGTATAAGATAGCGATAGCCTGTAAGTATTAGTATGATTTTTGTTTTGAATTATAATGTATCTTCTTTATTTTTATAATGTATATTCTGCATTTTGAAGGGACTGTGGATTGTTTGTAGCTGCGTTTGTTGATTTCCTTAGTGATGAAATTCATACTCCATCCAATGATTTTAGATCCGATTACCTCCGTACACGATATACAACTCTATTATGGAAATACGGTACTGAAAAGGCTAAGGCAGGATACGTTAGTGACAATGATGATCCACCAGCTCAAGATGATTTGGTTGATGTAGAATAGAGATTATCCATCAGTTGTTAGACACCTTTTAGAGTGTTGTAGTTTTGAAGATACATTAACTCTAGTTTTAGAGTTTTTTTTTATTGTTCTAAGATATTTCTACTCAAGTTTTAGAGTGTTTATCTAAAAATTTGTTTATTTTGACTTTAATTTTCAATATATTTAGTTGTTATTTCTAGCATCTATTCTTTTATACATTTGTCTTCCATAATCTAATACAAAAGTGTCGTAATATTAAATATTAGATTCATTTATGCATACACACTCAAAATTCTTTTTTGCAGTACTTGTTCTTAGTTGCTGATACATTGGACACTTAACAACTCCAATGTATATATTTGATAACTTAACTTAATTCTTATTTATTGTGATACATTCATAGCTACACTTTATTACAGTTTACACACAAACTTTTCACAATCATATTGTATCAGATACATTATTATCAATTACAAAATGATACATTATATAAACAGTGTATCTGAAACATAATGTGTAGTACCCTATTCACAAACTTTTATATATCTTTTCAATTGAATAAATTAATGTATCATTCAGAAATGTACAAAAGGTTGAATATATTAACATGTCAATTTATGGTATCAGAAATTCATCATCTAATAGTAAATTGTAGTGTATATCACTGTAATAGTGGAAAATCTAAAAATCAAATGGATATTTATTCTCAAAATAATGTATCTAAAACATGACAGTAATACAAAAAAAGACTTTTTCAACCATCTTTCGGAAAGAAAGTACAACTTCTTTGATTGTGATCTTCTTGTCCACAACGTCCACAACAGTTTGTGTTTGTGCTTAGCTTTTCATCTAGATTTTTTTTCTTCTTTTCCTTGGTCGTCCAGGCATCATTTTGTACCTAATATAAATAGCAAACTAACTCACAGATCTGAAAACCCATTACATACGCGTCTAATTAGTAATGTATCAAGTTATAACCAGTATTGTATCATGACTTATATATCAATATACAAATTCAAAAATCAAAAAACAATGATTAAAGTGGATAATAGTTACATTAAAAAAATATCTTCTCTTCCACATTGATACATTAAAAAAGAAAGAAATTCACATATTGATACATTTAAAAAATAGAAAATCACATGTTTTTGATACATTATATTAACAATACACTGCTATAATTGTATCAAGTTGTATCCAGTAATTTACATGTATCAAATTAGAATTGAATCAATTTTGTATTCCATAATGTATCATGACTTATATATCCATCTACAAATTCAAAAATCAAAAAATATTTTTCACATATATCTGATACTTTATATAAACAGCAAACTAACTCACAAATCTGGAAATCTAGTACATACGCGTCTAATTAGTAATGTATCAAGTTCTAACCAGTAATGTATTCATTTTTGTATCAAACTAGAATTGTATTCATTTTTGTAGTCAGAAATGTATCATGGCTCACATACGCCTCTAATTAGAAATGTATCAACTTTCAATCATCAATGTATCCACCCTTATAAATCAAATCAATATTCAAACTCAAAAAATCAAAAATCGATGATTAATGCACAATAATATATGTTGCATACCTATTTAGAACCTTCAACACAGACAATTGCACCAGTTGATATATCAAAGCATGTGTATCTCGCAATCATTCTTATCTATTGTATCAATACAGAGGGGATACATACCAAATTCAATTTCATGTTTCTTCACCTCAACGTACACCTTTACCCCTATATCATTCCTAATAATCAGTGGAGATGAATTACCTTCTACAATGTATCGGATCTCGGCCTTTTTCCTCAATAGATCAATATTCAACTCTGCTGCAATGGCTGAAACTAGATTCATGAATGAAATATTTTCCCCGACCACTATCCCATCATTCCGATATCGTTCTTATCTAACCTCACTTTTTCATATTCCTGAACACCTCGTCGAAACAGTCACAAAGATGAAAAGAGATTTTGAATTTTGAATTTTGAATTGAATTGTTATTTTAGGATCTAGGTTTCTCTGATTTGCAATAAGGAGGAACTAAATAACACAAATAATGGGATTGTAATTTAATTTTCTGATTTGTTTTCCATTTTCAGCGCAACAACCCTCTATATAATGTATCCATACTAATGTATCCGCACAGTCACTTATGTATCCGGAATGACTAAAATTTAAGGGATTAATGTAATTATAAAAAAAGTAGGGATATGATGTTATTTCATCATTACACTATGAGATTTATGTAAGTTATACTTACATTAAACTATAACCACACACAATAATTAATTGGAATTGTAACCATATTAAATAATAAACTAGTAATGTTTGCCAACTCGCATAATTTTCCCTTAAATTAGGTCTTCCTTTGGGCCAGATCTCCTAATCTTCCATTTATGTCCATATTGCTATGCTTTTCCTCTAATAAAACGGCCCATATGACCTCTTTTATTTTATTTTTTTAAAATATTGACTTGGTTTTAAACTTGTTTCTGATTCCAAGCAAATTGGACATCTTTGTGTATAATTAATAAATAAATTTACTAATTTATTATACATACAATAATTGGAAATAAACTAATGCCCAAAATGAAGTTTGGGTTGAAATGTACCTAGTTGGTGATGCAAGAAAATTGATGGAGACGTTAAAAATAATTTGCTACTGGAAGTTGTCTCTTGCATGAAGGGAAGGTATAGATGCGGTCAGCTTATTGACATTTCAAAATAGAATAGGCTTTAGATTGTACACTACTTTTGACATATTGCTATATTTATTATACGGAAAAGGGTCATATTTGTCCATGTACTATTTGAAAAGGGTTATATTTGTCCTTCGTCATACTTTTTTGATAGGTCAATTTTTCACTACAATCGATTTTAAACAGAAAATTGAACTCATAATATACTATGAATTATATTTTCTCAATATAAAACTCAAAATAAAATATACAAGTTTAAAAATTATTAAGAATTGTAAAATTAATATTAATTAGGTCATCCAGAAAATAGAAAGTGTTTTATATTAGATGAAAAGCAAAAATTAAAAAAAGGAATAGAAAGAGAGTTCTTCTATTATTGATTGGCGTTTGAGGGATGAAATAATGTAAGTCACATAAATGAGTAGACAATGTTATTCCAGCAAATTTATTATATCTTGATTTAGCTCATATAATTATAAAATAAATAAAAACATTATTGACTAGCATATGAGGGATAAAAGAATTTCAGCACAATAACATAAAAGCTATACAATTGAAGGATTTATATTTTTCAGTGAATTTTAACATGTGATTAGTATGCCGTAAGTTAGTTATCATTTTTATCAATACGAACAAAAACGTTAACATCATTACAACACAAAACAAGCACTCTTATTATACATATTACTGCTAGTGTACAATACTGAATTTCTAAAATTTATATCACAAATTAAAAGGTTATCTTAGTATTAAAATTCTCATTATGTTGTAATTAAACTTAAGAAAATTAAAAGCTTAGACAATTGTGCTAAGCAAAATAAACTATCAGAAAAACACTGTAAAATATAAAGATAAATTAAATGCTCATTTTATTTTAGCAAAATGCATTTCACGAGATTACAACCAATTTGACAGACACATAACCAAAATCTTATAAAACCAAGTATTGTAAGTACCAAGTCCCTTCTATATTTTATTATACATCGATTGAACAACTTCCGATAGAGATCACCATCTTTCAGTTCCTTCAATGTGAAATCTAATTTTTACTCCCATTTAGTATGCACAACTCAATCACTTGCAATGCACATTATAGATTTTATAAAATTGTTGTAACATTTCAAAAGAAATTTCTAAGATATAACTTGAACCGTACTTTGTATACATATATGATCATACAAGATGATTCCTAGTTGCTCATGTGTGTTAAAATTCATTTCCAAGTGTAGTTAGTGTATTAGAAGTCATTTAGGGTCATTAGGGACCTATAAAACTAAGACGAGTTCAAAGTCTCTCCTACTGACTAAGTTTTCCCGTAAAATCATGTAAGAGTCTACTTCAAATAATCATATCTCTTATAATATGAGGATTTAGATGGCCCATGACCTAACAAATTAAAGGTGTATTAGTCTTCTTTCCAACACCATCAAATTTGCATTAATCGAAGTTCAGAGTAAAAGTTATGACCATTTTATGAGAGATGCTCCAGTCTAAAATTTTGTTCTAGAAACTACGACTAGAAACTACAAGCCGTGAAAGAATCTACTGGTCGTGATTCATGCTAGTGGAATGGGATAAGCGGCTCACAATTATTTTTCTGAATTCCACGGAATCAATCCACGAGCCGTAAATCATTTTACCAACCGTTAAAGTGCACGTAGTCTATGCATATCATCCATATATCATGTATATCAATTGGATATCAAAAATTCCAGATTTCATTAGAACATTCTTTTGAGTTTCTTTTCACACTTTTCACCCCTTGGTCGACCCCCACAACCCCCAAAAGCTCTCTTTATTTATACTAAGGGTGTGTTTGGTATGAAGGAAAATGTTTTCCATTGAAAATGTTTTCCTGGAAAACAAGTTGATTTTTGACTTATTTTCTCATTTTTGATTGGTGAGAAGAAAATATTTTCTGGAAATTTTTTTTAGTGTTTGATTTATGAATGAAAAACATTTTAAAGAAAATATCTTTTATTTTTTTACTAGAGAGTAGAAAATAAAATTTTGAAAATTGAAAATATTTTTTAAAAACAAACTTTAAATTTTTATTTTTTTAGAGGGGGGTGGGTGGGGGTGGGGGTTGGGGGTGGAGGGGGATCGGGGGTGGGGGCTTATTGGGGGGGGAGGGTTCGGAGGTAGGGGTAGGGTAAGATAAAAAAATAAAAATTTGAAATTGAAAATATTTTTAAAAACAATCTTCATAAAAAAATAAAATTGGGGGAGGGGGGCTGGGTAGGGGGCTTGTGGGGGGTTAGGGGTAGGGGGTGGGGTGAGGTAAAAAAATAAAATTTTGAAATTGAATATATTTTTTAAAAACAAACTTTTAAAAAAAAAATTAGGTGGAGGGGGGCGGGGGGCTGGTGGGGGATCGGGGAGTAGGGAGTGGGGTGAGGTGAAAAAAAAAATTTGAAATTGAAAATATTTTTTAAAAACAAACTTTAAAAAAAATAAAATTGGAGGTGGCGGGGGGGCTGGTGGAGGGGGTCGGGGTTAGGGGGTGGGGTGAGGTAAAAAAATAAAAATTGAAATTAAAAATATTTTTTAAAAACAATTTTTCTTGAAAAAAACTTTTTTGGTGGGGTGGGGGATTCGGGGTAGGGGTGGGATGAGGTAAAAAATAAAAATTTGAAATTGAAAATATTTCTTAAAATAAACTTCAAAAAAAAAATAATTGGGGGATGGGGGGTGGGGTGGAGGCTGGTGGGGGGTCAAGGGTAGGGATGGGGTAAGAAAAATATTGTAATTTGAGTATTGGGGTGCGGTAAAGTTTTGGAAAACGTTTTCCTTAATTTTTGAAGGGAAGTCATTTACCTTAAATTTGAGGAAAATAAGTTGATTTGGAAAATATTTTCCAAAACATTTAAGCCAACCAAACATGACCAAACACACCCTAAGTCTTGGTAAGTATTCTCCAAGATTTTACAACATAAATCCTAGAATCTATATATCTATATAAAGCTTGATAAAAAAGAAGTGATGTGGCAGCTCTCAATAGCTCTTTAATTCATAGCTCTTTAATTACCTAAATTCAACTCTTAATTAATTTGGTAATGTCTATAACTCCTAACCTTTCATATTCATAACCTTCAAATTATTTAATATACAAATTTATAACTCCTTAAAATCACACTTATAAAAACCTATTTTGAGACATGATGATTATTTTATTTTCATTTTTCTTATTCTTCATCTTTTGTCTCTTTGGTTGGTTAATTTTTTTGTCTTCTTTGATTTGATTTTTCAGGTTAGAGATCTATAGTGAAGAATGTTAGACATTTGCATAGTTTGATTTTTCGAGGTAAAACGATTTGACGTGTATAATATAATTATCACTTTTTCTATCATAATTATATATTTAATTATTTTTTTTGGATTCTTGATTATATGAATCGTGAATTTTTTTAGAAAAATGATTTGATTTTTTCTCTTTGCTTCTCTTTGTAATTTCTAGAGAATATTAATGTTAGACATTCTTGCATAGTTTGATTTGACGAGGTAAAATGATTTGACATGTCTAATATAATTATCACTTTTTCTATTGCAATTATACATTTAATATTATTTTTTTGGATTCTCGATGATACAAATCATGAATTTGTTTTAGAAAAAATGATTTGATTTTTTCTCTTTTGCTTCTCTTTGTAGTTTCTTAAGAACTTTTTTTTTTCCACTTATTTTTGTAGTTTCTAGAGAATTTGATTATTTTTATTCTCTTCTTCTCTTTGTAGTTTTTGGAGAATTGAATTATGTTGTGTTGGGGTGAAAAATAAATATGTTTTGTTGATAACATGGTCCTTCTTTTCTCTTTAACTCATAACTAAATAATTTTTAAAGTTTTTACTTGATTAGCTAACTTTATTTTTATGTTTTTTTTTTAGTTGTTGCAAGGTTAACTTATCGTGTTTTCAGGTCAGGATATTTTTGAAAATAAAAGTAGAAAAGGGAGTTAACATATACATATATGCTACTCAAGAAAGTAAGTTAATTTGTAATTTTCAAAATACAGTTTAATTCATAGAAAAATTGATTATTAATATGTAACGTTGTAGTCTTCATATTTTAATTTATTATTATTTTTATTATTAGAAGTTCTCAAGTTTTGAGATTTTTAGAAATCACTATTATAATATGTATTTTTTTTGACAATTTTTCCTGTTTATATATTTCTTATTATTGTATAAAAATGAATATGTCAATTACTACTCCTTCATTTATTCATATTCTTTAATAGAAAAATTTAATTGTCTTTATTTTCCTTACTTTCATGACTTCTGATGATCATAACTCCTAAATTATAAATCATGTTCATAATATCATTTGGTATTTAGTTGTCTTTATTTTCCTTACTTTCATGTTCATGATATCATTTGATGTTTCATATTGTTATCATATAAATAGAGGCATTATAAAATTTTACTATAAAAATAATCAAATTTATATGTATACTAAAGTTAGAGATCAAATATATATAATATCCACTTATACTACAGTAATAGAAGTATTCGTTCAGGAATTCTTTTATGTTGAACCAGCTACTTATACTTAGTTGTTCAAGAAACGTTAATAAATGTAGATGAATATATGTCAGATAATGAAAACATATACTCTATCATAAGTGTAGAAGTGACACTTTTGTCTTGATTTTTGTTTGTAAAATAATAACTTAACGCATTTACTACTAATATAAAATAATTGTTGTCTCTAGGAATCTTGGTCCAAAATTTACACTCTTAGATGAATAAAGACATTCAAATTTTCCAACAAAATAGATTAAAACTACTAAATCCTAAAGTATTATATAATACTAGGTTTTTCTCTGGATAAGCCCAACTGTATAAACATTACAGAGAAGAACAAATGTGTGTCATAGGAAAGGACAGTAAGAGTATCGGATTAATCAGTAAAGAATCTCTGAGACATATTAAGACTTCAAATATGACATTAATGCATATGGGTCTGATAATAATAGGTTTAAAAGGATTAACATGGAAAAACCTATGAACAAAAGTATTAATCACCATTTATGATGATAGATGGACCGAATTAAAGAAATCCATAATAGGTTTAACAGAAGTAGACATGACAAATAATGGAGGACTCTTCTATTGCAATCCCAATTTTATGTTAAACTCTACTGATTTTGCAAATCACATAAAAATGGGAGTTCAGACGAAAGGATATGAAGAAATGATAGGAGGAAACAATTTATTAATATGTGTAGGTTTCATAGGAAAAATTGCAACAAACAGTAATACAAAGTTTAAACTAAAGGTAGAGACGTAGTAGGATTAATGGGAGACAAAGGTATAAAAGTAATGAAACCTTTAAAAATAGACTCAGAAGAATATGCAGACTAGAATGGAATTTAGAGAACTTAAGTAAAAAGGAAATCCTCAAACCAAGTGATCATTTAATGTATACAAATAGTAAAGGACAAACCTCGATAAGATTTACAGATTATCATTATACAGACCAAAAAGAAGTTGATGAAGAAGAAGACACTGAGCAGATGAATGTAGAAATAATACCGGAAGATGATTTTATGGTAGAAGAAGCCATAATAAAAGCAAATCAGATGTATAAAAAAGATAATAGCCAGAAATTCAGATGCAAATGATGTAAACATGGAGGTTTAAATTTTAGTGATGTAGAAGAACATTTTAAGAAATGTGAGCTTAGACAAGATACTTACAGATATAGAATGGAGGTTGAAACTCCAAAATACGATGAAAGTGAGTCAATATTTATTGAGACCATAATGAGTGTAAAAGAATTAATGGAAAGCGCTTTGAGCAGCTCAAGCCCTTTCCATAAAACAACCTCAATGCAACAAGTGCAGACAAGCACCGGAATTCTACCAAGATATAGAGTATATAGGGTAAATCCGGAAGTTCAAACAGAAAATATTAAGCCTAAAGGAAAAAGACTATCCATAGAAGAACCCATTAGACTCCAAGAAGGAGGAAATAAAGGAAAATTTTTAAACATAGCAGCTCATGATCCCCAGTTATAGAATCCAGTAATAGACATATGGAAAGGAATAGTAGTAGCAGATTACATACAGACTAACCAAGAAACGGATGCAGAAACAATGTATAGATATATGGAAACATTCTTAGGAGAATCCACAAAGGGTTTGTGGGAAGCCTATAAAACTGAGTTCCCAGACGAATTTTAGGGAATGGTAAATATGGGAGCTAATCCTTATAATTGTATAAATAAAATACATAGTTTAATAACAAGAGAGGATCCAAATAGTGGATTAATAACACTACAAAGAAATGCTTTAATAAAATTAGAACAACTCAGTATATGGGTCAATATAAAAGAATTCCTGAACGAATACTTCTATTACTGTAGTATAAGTGGTAATGCGTTTGATGGAAATTTAGGAAAAAAGCTTTTTAACAAATTACCTGGAGCCCTAGGAAGAGAAATAGAAGAAAAATGGTATAAAAGAGAGGGAGTGATACAAAATCCAGAAGGAAGGTGGTCGATAGGGCAAAGAATACAACACGTTATGACAATATTATAAGAGAAATGTACAAATATACAGATACAAAAATAGTTAAAACAAAATGAGACTAATTTTTGCAAAAGTATATATACTACACAAAACTATAACCAAGACTATCCAAAGAAAAAAGATAAGAAGAATAAAAGGAAATACCAAACATACTACCCCAAGAAAAAATATTACTTAAGAAAATCAACCGCTAAAAAACCACATTTGCATAAATATAGACATCTGAGAAAATACAATAATTTAGTAAATATATCTTCAACTTGTGAGCATGAATTTGAATAAGGCAAAGGATTAGACAGCAACCAGTGTTATATATGTCATTGGTAGCCAAGAAGAAATAGGAGAGCTAAATGTAAAAATTGTTACATAGAAGGATGCATACCATGTATAAAGAAGACAACGCTAAATGAAAATATACAAGAAAATAATCAAGGAAAGGCTCAATTAGTAAATACTGCCTTAGTTACTAGAAATGAAGAAGAAAAAGAAAAATTAAAGGCTTTAGAAGTTAGGATGGATAATTTGGAAAGAAGACTAGTAAGAATAGAAAAAGGAAAAGAACAGGCTATAGAAGAAGAAGAAAAGCCTGAAGAAGAACTCCTGAGCACTTTTTCTGAAGGATTAATATGTAATGAAGATAAAAAAATAAGTACAATAAAAATCTTAGCAAGAATAAAAATTCAAGACTACGAGATAGAGACTTTAGCATTAGTAGACTCAGGATATACAAAAAGTATAATAAATAAAAATATTATACCACCAAATTTAGTAAAAGAACTACCTACCCCACAAACATCTATGCAAATGGATGGATCTTTTAATACATACAAACACTATGTCAGTAAAGCAACCATAAGTTTTGTAAATACTTGCACTAATTTCTACAAACCAACTTATAAGCTGGAAAAAATTTGGGTAAGAGATTTAAATATAAGAGTAGATTTCGTATTAGGCTTAGATTTCCTGTTACATAACAATGGAAGTTGTCTATTGACAAGAGATGGGGTAGTCTTATCTGAAAATATTACTCAGACACCGGTAACGATAATACCTGTACCTAATAAATTTAGATACATCAAAGCTAAGGAACTAACAAAGGACTTTAAGAGTAAATGTGAAGAAGGAAAAAATTGTACATGTGAAACTTGCGAAAATATAAATGAACAGAAAGAAGCAATGTTAGATTCACAAGAAATAGAAAAGGAATATGCACTGATTGAAATAAACACAGAATTATACAACTTTAAAAAGGGTATACAATAAATAGGAATAATAAAAGACCAAAAAGACCTAGAAAAGATAATACAAATATTAAACGAACTAGAAATAATAGGGGAAAAACCTCTAAAGCATTGGGATTCCAACCAAATAAAATGTAAGTTAGATATAATTAACCCAGAACACACGGTCAAAACAACTTCTATAGAAGCAACAAACCAAGACCTAATAGACTTTGAGACTCAAATAAAAGAACTATTAGAACTAGGAGTAATAAGAAGGTCAAGATCAAAACATAGATCGTCCACGTTCATGGTAAGAAATCATAGTGAAATAGTAAGAGGAAAGGCAAGAATGGTAATAAACTATAAAAGATTAAATGACAATACGAGGATAGATGGGTACAAGCTACCAGATAAAACAGAACTAATAAATAAAATACAAGGAAGAAAAATATTTAGTAAATTTGACTATAAATCAGGATATTGGCAGATAAAAATGGCAGAAGAAAGTATAAAATGGACAGCTTTTACAAGTCCAGAAGGACATTTTGAATGGTTGGTAATGCCATTTGGATAACATATTCAGAGCCTATAAAAGTTTTGTTATAGTTTATCTAGACGATATTTTAGTATTTAGTAATAATATGAAAGAACATCTAGGACATTTACAAAAGATTTTAAAACTGTTTATAGACCATGGAATCATAGTTAGCAAAAAGAAAATAGAATTATGTAAAACCCACATCAGTTTCCTTGGAGTAATAATAGGAGAAGGAAAAATAATGTTACAATCGCATATAGCCAAAAAGATCCTAGAAATGCCGGATAAATTAGATAAGACAAAGGAATTGCAAAAGTTTCTAGGAATACTAAACTATGCAAGAAATTTTATAAAAGATTTAGGAAAAGTGGCTGGACCACTCTATTCCAAGACAGGATCGACAGGAAAAAAAACGTTTAATACAGAGGATATAAAGTTAGTTAAAAAACTTAAAGATATGGTAAAAAATATTCCAGACCTAGCACTGCCACTAGAAACAGATTATTTAATAGTAGAAACAGATGAAAGCCTTGAAGGATGGGGAGTTGTCCTAAAAACAAGAAAATATAAATATAGTGAAAAGAAAGAGGAAATAATATGCGCATATCAAAGTGGTAAATATAAAGAAAAAGGAAACATGAGTAGTATAGATGCAGAAATACAGGCAGTAATTTATGGATTAAATAGTTTTAGACTACATATTTTAAATAAACCAGAAGTGCTGATAAGAACAGATTGTGAAGCCATATTAAAGTTTTATCAAAAAATAAATGTAAGGAAGAGTAGTAAAAGAAGGTGGTTAAATTTTCTAGACGCAACTTCAGTGTATAATATAAAAATTGAACATATAAAAGGAAAATATAATAATATGGCAGATCAGTTGAGTAGACTTATTAAAAAATAAATTTAACAAAATTCTATGTTATAGTATGAATGCAGGAAAAGGGAAAGACAAGGCGGAAGCCTCATCATCTCCTCGACAAGGAAATATTAAAGACATTTACCTACAGACTCTTCTTAACAATACACAATTCAGACCACATACAATGTTAGAAAATCAGAAGCTTGAAAGACTATGGTTCGGAAAGCAGAATTTGATATGCTACTCGTAATTGAACATGAGTTTCAGACTGAAGACGGACACACATGTAGACAAACAGCAGAGATGCTTAATAGACAATCTATGGATATCATATAACAAAAATCCTAGAGACAACAATTATTTTATATTAGTAGTAAATGCCTTAAGTTATTATTTTACAAACAAAAATCAAGACAAAAATTGTAAATTCTATGTGGTAATAAAGGGACAAATGCCAGGAGTATTTCAGACATGGATAGAAGTGGTGGATGCAGTAAAAAATTATCCTACACCTCTCTTCAAAGGATTCAATGACCTAAATGAAGCTCTAGATTATGCTAGAGGAAATCTTGGGCCAAATTACTATATTACCCCGGCCCTCAGATAGCCCAATAGAAGTATTCCCCAATACAATATCCAGAAAGACAGATAAAATAATCTTTTGCGATCATTGTTCCACAATGACCGAAGCTTTCAAAAGACTGAACCACGAAAATGAAAGACTCAAATCAGAAAAAGAAAAACTATTAGAATATATTAAGCTATTACAAGACAAAGAAAAAACCATGTACTTTGAATTATACCAAAATAAAAAACCCTCAAAACTCAGATCAGAGTTCTCCATCTCCATTAAAAATGGATAAGACGGGTGTGCATTCCCCTAATAATGCAGAGAGATCCACTGTATCGGATAAAGGTACAGCTAATCCAGCTCAAACGGTAGTTGGTTAAAGACAAGACAAATCCGTTTATAGCTGACACTTTGCCAAAAAGTGTAAGAATACTTCCTGCATGTTTCAATACAGAAATAGAAGGGACCTCAAGACAAAATACAAAAATACAAAAAAAGGGAATATGTTTAAGAAAAAATAAAGAAAAAAAGAAGATAGAAAATATGATAGACAGGGCAGTAAAAAAGTTACTTAGTGAAAGAACAAAAGAAGTTATTATAGAACACCCAAGACCAGAACCAAAGACGGTAGAATCGAAAAGTTCGGGAAGCACGGGATATGATCCCACCATGGATCAATTTGCACAAGATCCAAACGATGATGATGACTCAGGCATGAGCTTCGACTCAGAAGCGTTACATAACTTAGATACATGTTAAGACGAAACAAGAAGACAAGGTGACGTAAGTAGTAACGACTTACTACATAAGACGTAAGCAGTGACGATTTATGATATTAGATGTAAGCAGTGACAATTTATGATATAAGACATAAGCAGTGACGATACCATTACTCGGATAAAAAGCAATAATTGATAAAGTTTTCTGACAAAACCATGTGACGATGGGGCCCAGAGCGCACCCAGCAGGTTGGAAAGATCCTTAAATCAATTTGAAATCCGACTTTGAAATCTGGAGGAAGGATAGAAGACAGCTATAAATACCTCAACCTTGAGGAACAAAAGTAGAGCGAAAAAGAATGAGAAGAGAGCAACCACAACACAAATAGAAAATCTTGTATGTTCCAAATTAAGCAGATATAAAAAAAAAGAAAAAAAAAGAGTGTAGTGTGAATTTTCTTTCAAGTACTCATAAACCTACCGGGGACTCCCGAAAGGGAAACCTCTCTCCATCTAATGCCATGTAAGTAGCTATTTTTGGTTAATATGTAATATTTCTCCCTATTATGTATGATTATGTTAATATAAGTATGTTGATACATATTACCTGATGTAAAAATATTGTTCATATATCCTCTAAGTATATGATTCTCTATTCAACTTTTTAACAACAGCGATGGACTAACCCATAAAGTCCTAGGGAGTTGAATGTCCGCCATGGCATAAAAGCCGAAGTACTTATGTTTATCCCAGGGTGGGGTTAGAGAAGAAGGTTGTTTAAAACTTGAGGTTGAAAAGAAGATATGAACAGAGGGTAAAAGTAAAAAAAAAAAAGGGAGAAAAAATACAGAAAACCATAAGAAAATTAGCTCTAACATGACAAAGGAAACCAGGAGGAGGGAGTACTGAGTAGGATTTTACAACATATTTTCAACCGAATTTCAAAGTTTCGTTATTAATTTAAGAGTTTATTATTCATCTAAGAGTGTATTATTTAGAATACACTCTTAAATAAGTTTTTTCTTTAAGAGTAAATGTGAAGAAGGAAAAAATTGTACATGTGAAACTTGCGAAAAAATAAATGAACAGAAAGAAGCAATGGTAGATTCAAAAGAAATAGAAAAGGAATATGCACTGATTGAAATAAACACAGAATTATACAACTTTAAAAAGGGTATACAACAAATAGGAACAATAAAAGACAAAAAAGACAAGAATATATAAGTCTGATACCAGAATACCAGAGTAACAGAATCTTCAGAGCCTGAAGATTCTGTTTGGATCAAGATTCCTAGACTGACAGAATATTTATGAGATTCATTAGATAAACAAGATATATAAGTCTTCACTATACATTAGCACACGCAGCACAGAACGAAGTAACAAAATTAAGAGTGAGTTTATTAAAATTCTAAATAATATAGAAGATAAGTTAGACCAAAGTGACGCAGAATCAATCCAAGTAAAGAAGTTTGTAATCTGGGAAATAGACAATATAGAATACGATATAGAAAGAAGATTAGAGTATAAAAAATATTTTAAAAATAAAATAAGATACTACCCAATAGGATAAGTTAAAGGATTCATATGAAAACACATCCCACCACTAAGCAAATAAGTATTAATTATTGGATTTTATATAGGGATTTACAAGACTTAAAAGGACGAAAAAAGGATAAAGAGCGCTTAGAAGCCTACCTAGAAGTAATTATAGAGTTATCACAGAGAGCACCAGCAGACGAAGTTGGACAGGCTATATCTATAATTACTAAACAACTTGTAACAACAGTAAAGTGGGAAATACACGGATTGGTAAGAGATATTGAAAATTTTAAACAAAGGATAACTTTTCTAAAGAAAAGACCGTTGTGGATACCGCTGGGATAAATGAACAAATACCAAAAAATAAGACAGAAGTTAAATTTACTATACCCGGAATATAAAAGTGTGAATCAAAGCAAAAAGGATCAAAGGAAACTAAATAAATTAATAAAACACATCTCAAAATTAGAAGCAAAGTTAATAAAGCAATTAAAATTAAAATACAATAGCTAAACTAAGAGATTTAGATTATTTAGACTTAAAAATACAACCAGAAAAAAAAATATAGAAGACTTAAAGACGATTCACTCATAAGGTGTAACTTTAATAACGGTGAACATTTGTTACATGGTTCAGACCAATAGTTAAATACGAGTACAAACTTAATTATAAATCTGGGAGAAGCCGTCCAAGTAGATAACACAGGGATACGTATTTCCATAGAAGCCCTCAAAGACCTACAAGATAAACATAACAGACTTTTAGAAAAATTAGAAAAGAATTTCGAATTCATAAAATCTCAACAGGCCGATTTAGATAGAAAGATACAAACTTTAAATAACAAAGATAAAAGCGATAGCAGATCAGAAGATAGTGAAAATAATAACCGGCTTTTTTGCCATGGCGGACATTCAACTCCCTAGGACTTTACGGGTTAGTCTATCGCTATTGTTAAAAAGTTGAATAGAGACCATATACTTAGAGGATATATGAACAATATTTTTACATCAAGTAATATGTATCAACATACTTATATTGACATAATCATACATAATAGTGAGAAATATTACATATTAACCAAAAATAGCTACTTACATGGCGTTGGATGGAGAGAGGTTTCCCTTTCGGAAGTCCCCGGTAGGTTTATGAGTACTTGAAAGAAAATTCACACTACACTCTTTTTTTTATTTTTTATATCTGCTTAATTTGGAAAATACAAGATTTTCTATTTGCGTTGTGGTTGCTCTCTTCTCTTTCTTTTTCGCTCTACTTCTCTTCCTCAAGGTTGAGGTATTTATAGCTGTCTTCTATCCTTCCTCTGAATTTCAAAGTCGGATTTCAAATTGATTTAAGGATCTTTTCAACCTGCCGGGTGCGCACTGGGCCCCATCGTCACATGGTTATGTCAGAAAATTTTATCAATTATTGCTTTTTATACGAGTAATGGTATCATCATTGCTTACGTCTTATATCATAAATCGTCATTGCTTACGTCTAATATCATAAATCGTCACTGCTTACGTCTTATGTAGTAAGTCGTTACTACTTACGTCACCTTGTCTTCTTATTTCGTCTTAACATGTATCTAAGTTATGTAACGCTTCTGAGTCGAAGCTCATGCCCGAGTCATCATCTTCGTTTGGATCTTGTGCAAATTGATCCATGGTGGGATCATATCCCGTGCTTCCCGAACTTTCCGATTCTACCGTCTTTGGTTCTGGTCTTGGGTGTTCTATAATAACTTCTTTTGTTCTTTCACTAAGTAACCTTTTTACTGCCCGGTCTACTATATTTTCTATCTTCTTTTTTTCTTAAACATATTCCCTTTTTTTGTATTTTTGTATTTTGTCTTGAGGTCCCTTCTATTTCTGTATTGAAACTTACAGGAAGTATTCTTACACTTTTTGGAAAAGTGTCGGCCATAAACGGATTTGTCTTGTCTTTATCAACTACCGTTTGAGCTGGATTAACTGTACCTTTATCCGATACAGTGGATCTCTCTGCATTCTTTGGGGAATGAACACCCGTCTTATCCATTTTTAATGGAGATGGAGAACTCTGATATGAGTTTTGAGGGTTTTTTATTTGGTATAATTCAAAGTACAGGGTTTTTTCTTTGTCTTGTAATAGCTTAATATGTTCTAATAGTTTTTTTTTTTGATTTGAGTCTTTCATTTTCGTGGTTCAGCCTTTTGAAAGCTTCGGTAATTGTGGAACAATGATCGCAAAAGATTATTTTATCTGTGTCTTTCTGGTTATGGTATTGGGGAATACTTCTATTGGGCTGTCTGAGGGCCGGGGGGTAATATAGTAATTTGGCCTAAGATTTCCTCTAGCATAATCTAGAGCTTCATTTAGGTCATTGAATCCTTTGAAGAGAGGTTTAGGATAATTTTTTACCGCATCCACCACTTCTATCCATGTCTGAAATACTCCTGGCATTTGTCCCTTTATTACCACATAGAATTTAAATTTTTTGACTTGGTTTTTGTTTGTAAAATAATAACTTAACACATTTACTACTGATATAAAATAAATGTTGTCTCTAGGATTTTTGTTATATGATATCCATAGATTGTCTATTAAGCATCTCTGCTGTTTGTCTACCTGTGTGTCCGTCTTCAGTCTGAAACTTATGTTCGATTGCGGGTAGCATATCAAATTCTGTTTTCCGAACCATAGTCTTTCAAGCTTCTGATTTTCTAACATTGTCTGTGGTCTGAATTGTGTATTGTTAAGAAGAGTTTGTAGGTATAGGTCTTTAATATTTCCTTGTCTAGGAGATGATGAGGCTTCCGCCTTGTCTTTCCCATTCATACTATAACATAGAATTTTGTTAAATTTATTTTTTAATAAGTCTACTCAACTGATCTGCCATATTATTATCTTTTCCTTTTATATGTTCAATTTTTATATTATACACTGAAGTTGCGTCTAGAAAATTTAACCACCTTCTTTTACTACTCTTCCTTACATTTATTTTTTGATAAAACTTTACTATGACTTCACAATCTGTTCTTAGCAGCACTTCTGTTTTATTTAAAATATGGAGTCTAAAACTATCTAATCCATAAATTACTGCCAGTATTTCTGCATCTATACTACTCACGTTTCCTTTTTCTTTATATTTACCACTTTGATATGCACATATTCTTTCCTCTTTCTTTTCACTATATTTATTTTTTCTTGTTTTTAGGACAACTCCCCATCCTTCAAGGCTTCCATCTATTTCTACTATTAAATAATCTGTTTCTAGTGGCATTGCTAGGTCTGGAATATTTTTTACCATATCTTTAAGTTTTTTAACTAACTTTATATCCTCTGTATTAAACGTTTTTTGTCCTGTCGACCCTGTCTTGGAATAGAGTGGTCCAGCCACTTTTCCTAAATCTTTTATAAAATGTCTTGCGTAGTTTAGTATTTCTAGAAACTTTTGCAATTCCTTTGTCTTATCTAATTTATCCGGCATTTCTAGGATCTTTTTGGCTATATGTGGTTGTAACTTTATTTTTCCTTCTCCTATTATTACTCTAAGGAAACTGATGTGGGTTTTACATAATTCCATTTTCTTTTTGCTAACTATGATTCCATGGTCTATAAACAGTTTAAAAATCTTTTGTAAATGTCCTAGATGTTCTTTCATATTATTACTAAATACTAAAATATCGTCCACATAAACTATATCAAAACTTTTATAGGCTCTGAATATGTTATCCATTTTTCTTTTGAAAATTGGTGGTGCTGTCTTTAACCCAAATGGCATTGCCAACCATTCAAAATGTCCTTCTGGACATGTAAAAGCTGTCAATTCTATACTTTCTTCTGCCATTTTTATCTGCCAATATCCTGATTTACAGTCAAATTTACTAAATATTTTTCTTCCTTGTATTCTATTTATTAGTTCTGTTTTATCTGGTAGCTTGTACCCATCCATCCTCGTATTGTCATTTAATCTTTTATAGTTTATTACCATTCTTGCCTTTCCTCTTACTATTTCACTATGATTTCTTACCATAAACGCGGCCGATCTATGTTTTGATCTTGACCTTCTTATTACTCCTAGTTCTAATAGTTCTTTTATTTGAGTCTCAAAGTCTATTAGGTCTTGGTGTGTTGCTTCTATAGAAGCTGTTTTAACCGTGTATTCTGGGTTAATTATATCTAACCTACATTTTATTTGGTTGGAATCCCAATGCTTTAGAGGTTTTTCCCCTATTATTTCTAGTTCGTCTAATATTTGTATTATCTTTTCTAGGTCTTTTTGGTCTTTTATTATTTCTATTTGTTGTATACCCTTTTTAAAGTTGTATAATTCTGTGTTTATTTCAATCAGTGCATATTCCTTTTCTATTTCTTGTGAATCTAACATTGTTTCTTTCTGTTCATTTATTTTTTCGCAAGTTTCACATGTACAATTTTTTCCTTCTTCACATTTACTCTTAAAGTCCTTTGTTAGTTCCTTAGCTTTGATGTATCAAAATTTATTAGGTACATGTATTGTCGTTACCGGTGTCTGAGTAATATTTTTATATAAGACTACCCCATCTCTTGTCAATAGACAACTTCCATTGTTATGTAACATGAAATCTAAGCCTAATACGAAATCTACTCTTATATTTAAATCTCTTACCCAAATTTTTTCCGGCTTATAAGTTGGTTTGTAGAATTTAGTGCAAGTATTTACAAAACTTATGGTTGCTTTACTGACATAGTGTTTGTATGTATTAAAAGATCCATCTATTTGCATAGATGTTTGTGGGGTAGGTAGTTCTTTTACTAAATTTGGTGGTATAATCTTTTTATTTCTTATACTTTTTGTACATCCTGAGTCTACTAATGCTAAAGTCTCTATCTCGTAGTCTTGAATTTTTATTCTTGCTAAGATTTTTATCGTACTTATTTTTTTATCTTCATTACATATTAATCCTTCAGAAAAAGTGCTCAAGAGTTCTTCTTCTTCTATAGCCTGTTCTTTTCCTTTTTCTATTCTTACTAGTCTTCTTTCCAAATTATCCATCCTAACTTCTAAAGCCTTTAATTTTTCTTTTTCTTCTTCATTTCTTGTAACTAAGGCAGTATTTACTAATTGAGCCTTTCCTTGATTATTTTCTTGTATATTTTCATTTAGCGTTGTCTTCTTTATACATGGTATGCATCCTTCTATGTAACAATTTTTACATTTAGCTCTCATATTTCTTCCTGGCTACCAATGGCATATATAACACTGGTTGCTGTCTAATCCTTTGCCTTATTCAAATTCATGTTCACAAGTTGAAGATATATTTACTAAATTATGGTTTTCTATTTCTTCTAAATTTAATTTTTCTAATCCTAATTCGTTTAACAATTCTTCCCCTTCAGAATCTGAGGAATATTATTTTTGTTCTTCTGTCACTTCTACACTTATGATAGAGTATATGCTTTCATTATCTGACATATATTCATCTACATTTATTAACATTTCTTGAAAGTCTTCTATTAATTGTGCATTTCTTGTCCTACTATTATTTCTTTTTGGACAGGTATTTGCTAAATGTTCTATACTACCACACGTAAATCATTCTAGTCTATTTTTATAGTTCCTGTCATTATTGTATTTTCTCACATGTCTATATTTATCCAAATATTATTTTTTAGCGGTTGATTTACTTAAGTAATATTTTTTCTTGGGGTAGTATGTTTGGTATTTCCTTTTATTCTTCTTATCTCTTTTCTTTGGATAGTCTTGGTCATAGTTTTGTGTGGTATATATACTTTTGCAAAAATTAGTCTCATTTTGTTTTAACTATTTTTGTATCTGTATATTTGTATATTTCTATTGTAATATTGTCATAACGTGTTGTATTCTTTGCCCTATCGACCACCTTCCTTCTGGATTTTGTATCACTCCCTCTCTTTTATACCATTTTTCTTCTATTTCTCTTCCTAGGGATCCAGGTAATTTGTTAAAAAGCTTTTTTCCTAAATTTTCATCAAACGCATTACCACTTATACTACAGTAATAGAAGTATTCGTTCAGGAATTCTTTTATGTTGTACCAGCTACTTATACCTAGTTGTTCTAATTTTATTAAAGCATTTCTTTGTAGTGTTATTAATCCACTATTTGGATCCTCTCCTGTTATTAAACTATGTATTTTATTTGTAAAATTATAAGGATTAGCTCCCATATTTACCATTCCCTGAAATTCTTCTGGGAACTCAGTTTTATAGGCTTCCCACAAACCCTTTGTGGATTCTCCTAAGAATGTTTCCATATATATCTATACATTGTTTCTGCATCCGTTTCTTGGTTAGTCTGTATGTAATCTGCTACTACTATTCCTTTCCATATGTCTATTACTGAATTCCATAACTAGGGATCATGAGCTGCTATGTTTAAAATTTTTCCTTTATTTCCCCCTTCTTGGAGTCTAATGGGTTCTTCTATGGGTAGTCTTTTTCCTTTAGGCTTAATATTTTCTGTTTGAACTTCCGGATTTACCCTATATACTCTATATCTTGGTAGATTTCCGGTGCTTGTCTGTACTTGTTGCATTGAGGTTGTTTTTTGGAAAGGGCTTGAGCTGCTCGAAGCGCTTTCCATTAATTCTTTTACACTCATTATGGTCTCACTAAATATTGACTCACTTTCATCGTATTTTGGAGTTTCAACCTCCATTCTATATCCGTAATTATCTTGTCTAAACTCACATTTCTTAAAATGTTCTTCTACATCACTAAAATTTAAACCCCCATGTTTACATCCTTTGCATCTGAATTTCTGGCTATTATCTTTTTTATATATCTGATTTACTTTTATTATGGCTTCTTCTACCATAAAATCATCTTCCGATATTATTTCTACATTCATCTGCTCAGTGTCTTCTTATTCATCAACTTCTTTTTGGTCTGTATAATTATAATCTATAAATCTTACCGAGGTTTGTCCTTTACTATTTGTATACATTAAATGATCACTTGGTTTGAGGATTTCCTTTTTACTTAAGTTCTCTAAATTCCATTGTAGTCCTGCATATTCTTCTGAGTCTATTTTTAAAGGTTTCATTACTTTTATACCTTTGTCTCCCATTAATCCTACTACGTCTTCTACCTTTAGATTAAACTTTGTATTACTGTTTGTTGCAATTTTTCCTATGAAACCTACACATATTAATAAATTGTTTCCTCCTATCATTTCTTCATATCCTTTCGTCTAAATTCCTATTTTTATGTGATTTGCAAAATCAGTAGAGTTTAACATAAAATCGGGATTGCAATAGAAGAGTCCTCCATTATTTGTCATGTCTACTTCTGTTTAACCTATTATGGATTTCTTTAATACGGTCCATCTATCATCATAAATAGTGATTAATACTTTTGTTCCTACGCTTTTCCTTGTTAATCTTTTTAAACCGATAATTATCAGGCCCATATGCATTAATGTCATATTTGAAGTCTTAATATGTCTCAGAGATTCTTTACTGATTAATCCGATACTCTTACTGTCCTTTCCTATGACGCACATTTGTTCTTCTCTGTAATGTTTATACAGTTGGGCTTGTCCAGAGAAAAACCCTGTATTGTATAATACTTTAGGATTTAGTAGTTTTAATCTATTTTGTTGGGAAGTTTGAATGTCTTTATCTACATCTATTACTTCTTCCAATTGTTGACTTGTGGTTGTTATAGATTTAGATGGATTTAATATTTTCGTAATTATACCATTTCTTAAACTGTCTTGTGAGAAACTTGCCCTTGGTTGGTCTGTTGTTCTTCTGGACTTAATTGAAAAAAATTCTATGGCTGCTTCTTTCTTGTAATACTTAGTCTTTCTTTTTGCAGTGTTACCTCTATTCTTTTTAGTTGTACTATAAGTTCGTCTATACACTTGTCTTGAATGGCTTGTTTTCTTCGTTTATTCTTTCTCTAATGACTCTTTCTAGTCTATTATTTATTTCTAATAACAAAAGTATTATTGTATTATTTTGTTTTATTATCGTACCATCTGACTTTCCTTGGGGTTGATGACTTGATAACCCTTCTGGGTTTGGTTAGATCTGTTCTGTTCTTTTTAAAGTTGACTGATAAAATAGGTCATTCATGAAAGGATTATTTCCTTTATCCGACTAATTTGCCTCTTTAAGTCTAGTATATCTTGTTTAAGGTTATTATTTTCACTATCTTCTGATCTGCTATCGCTTTTATCTTTGTTATTTAAAGTTTGTATCTTTCTATCTAAATCGGCCTGTTGAGATTTTATGAATTTGAAATTCTTTTCTAATTTTTCTAAAAGTCTATTATGTTTATCTTGTAGGTCTTTGAGGGCTTCTATGGAATTACGTATCCCTATGTTATCTACTTGGACGTCTTCTCCCAGATTTATAATTAAGTCTGTAATCGTATTTAACTGTTGGTCTGAACCATGTAACAAATGTTCACCGTTATTAAAGTTACACCATATGAGTGAATCGTCTTTAAGCCTTGTATATTTTTTTTCTGGTTGTATTTTAAGTCTAAATAGTCTAAATCTCTTAGTTTAGCTATTGTATTTTATTGTATTTTAATTTTAATTGCTTTATTAACTTTGCTTCTAATTTTGAGATGCGTTTTATTAATTTATTTAGTTTCCTTTGATCCTTTTTGCTTTGATTCAAACTTTTATATTCCGGGTATAGTAAATTTAACTTCTTTCTTATTTTTTGGTATTTGTTCATTTATCCCAGCGGTATCCACAACGGTCTTTTCTTTAGAAAAGTTATCCTTTATTTAAAATTTTCAATATCTCTTACCAATCCGTGTATTTCCCACTTTACTGTTGATACAAGTTGTTTAGTAATTATATATATAGCCTGTCCAACTTCGTCTGCTGGTGCTCTCTGTGATAACTCTGTAATTACTTCTAGGTAGGCTTCTAAGCGCTCTTTATCCTTTTTTCGTCCTTTTAAGTCTTGTAAATCCCTATATAAATTCCAATAATTAATACTTATTTGCTTAGTGGTGGGATGTGTTTTCATATGAATCCTTTAACTTATCCTATTGGGTAGTATCTTATTTTATTTTTAAAATATTTTTTATATTCTAATCTTCTTTCTATATCGTATTCTATATTGTCTATTTCCCAGATTACAAACTTCTTTACTTGGATTGATTCTGCGTCACTTTGGTCTAACTTATCTTCTATATTATTTAGAATTTTAATAAACTCACTCTTAATTTTTCTTAATTTTGTTACTTCGTTCTGTGCTGCGTGTGCTAATGTATAGTGAAGAATTATATATCTTGTATATCTAATAAATCTCATAAATATTCTGTCAGTCTAGGAATCTTGGTCCAAACAGAATCTTCAGGCTCTGATACCAGAATAATACACTCTTAGATGAATAATAAACTCTTAGATTAATAATGAAACTTTGAAATTCGATTGAAAATATGTTGTAAAATCCTACTCAGTACTCCCTCCTCCTGGTTTCCTTCGTCATGTTAGAGCTAATTTTCTTATGGTATTCTGTAATTTTTCTCCCTTTGTTTTTTTACCCTCTGTTCATATCTTCTTTTCAACCTCAAGTTTTAAACAACCTTCTTCTCTAACCCCACCGTGGGATAAACATAAGTCCTTCGGTTTTTTTGCCATGGCGGACGTTTCCTTTTTCTTTATATTTACCACTTTGATATGCACATATTATTTCCTCTTTCTTTTCACTATATTTATTTTTTCTTGTTTTCAGTTTCAACCTCCATTCTATATCCGTAATTATCTTGTCTAAACTCACATTTCTTAAAATGTTCTTCTACATCACTAAAATTTAAACCCCCATGTTTACATCCTTTGCATTTGAATTTCTAGTTATTATCTTTTTTATTCATCTGATTTGCTTTTATTGTGGCTTCTAGTCTTGTAAATCCCTATATAAATTCCAATAATTAATACTTATTTGCTTAGTGGTGGGATGTGTTTTCATATGAAGTACAACTAAAAAGAATAGAGGTAACAGCGCAAAAAGAAACACTAAGTATTACAAGAAAGAAGCAGCCATGTAATTTATATATATATGTATATGTATGTGTATATATATATATATATATATATATATATATATATATATATATATATACTTATTGTTGCTTATTTCATAACATGATACCGGTAGATGCGAATATAAAGTATTATATTAGTATGGAGTTTATTTGAATTCAATACATTTTTTTACGAAAAGGTCAATACTAACTTCATAATGCTTAATTAAATTCTTCATGTCCGCATGACTACATATAGATATTAGTATCTATAAATTATGTTAAGGTTATGCACTTTATGATTGTGAATATTGGTGTTGTTAGAAGTATTCAACCCTATTTATTGCATTTTAGAAAAATATATATCCGCACTTGCGCTATTTTGTATCTGATTAATTCAAAATTTATACTTTTATTGGTATATCATGTTCATCATATATTAGGTGACCTAGAGAACAATGTGAATAGTAGTATGCATAATTACAAGGAAATGAGACCTCTTATCCTATTACAATTTAAATAGAAGAAAATAATATTTTAAAATTTTTTATGTGTAAAAATAATTCTCTTATAAAAAGGTCATAAAACTAACATAAATTCTAAAGAGCTAGAAAACTATTTCTCCCTAAAATCATCAATCATAATAATCATTAAATACTTTAGAATTTGAATGAAATAAACTTAAAATTTGTGATATGGAAAAGAGTAAATATACATATTTCTACATATGCATAGAAAAAACTCTCTTATTTCTCAATCAAATTCATTATAACATTATAATAAATTTACTATTTTCTCTTATGACTGCGCGAAGCGCGGATAAGTTTACTAGTTTTTATAAGATTTTAACAACAAATCCTCTTCCTATCTCTAGTGAAATCAAGAGTTCAATTCTAGGGTTCAAGACTTGATTTTTAAGCATGTACATCAACATTTTTTCATCCCAAATCAAAGTAAGCATACTCTCACGATTCTCTAGTGATTATAACATATGATTATGTATCCTAAGCAATAATTCTCCGCTCAAAACATAGGATTTTCAAGAAATGAATCCAAGAATTTCAAGAAAGGTTTCTTGATTGTTCTTCATCAAGTTAAGGTTATTCTTCAAGATTTATAGAGAGTTTAAGGTATGTAAGACTATCATAGTGAGGATTTTAGTTCTTCCTCAGGTCCTACATCAACAATTTCAGTTAGTAAGATCAAATCTGGGATTCTTCACATTTAAGTTTCATGTTCAACTATTCAACAATTCTTTTTCCTTCCACGTATGTGAGATTTCATCAATGGGTATCCTTTCATCCATTGAGTCCCAGAAAACCCCCAATTTTTCATATAATAGTTTCTATAGAAGTTAGGGTTCTTATGAAAGCATGATTTTCACCATATTTTCCATTCTTCTTCATGAATAGTTTGATTATGTGATGTAACACTCCAAAAGTCCTTAAGTCCAAATTAGATCAAGGAAAAAATCCAGAAAATCAATCTGTAGAAAATTCTTTGTTTTACAACATCATCTATACACCGTAAAAGGAACTATAGACCGTAGATGGGAAACGTAGACCAACTTCAAAAGTTAGGATCTCAGGTCAGAGTTCTACGAGCCATAAAACCATTTACACACCATAGATTGAGTTCGTAGATCAAAGTCTTGAAACCTTATTTTAGTCTATCAATTATGAACATTGTTTAAAGCCCATAGATGGAATCACAGACCGTAGATGTGTGTTATGGATGAAACTTTAGAAACCCAATTTTTTAGCCAGACTTTCACGAGAGGCACCTACAGCCTATAGACCAAACCATGGACCTTAGATGGCCTCGTGGAGGCTGTCGATATCAATTTTCAGTCAGGATCATTTCGGTATTTTTCCACTCTTTTAGTCCCTATATCATGTTATTTTAACCTATTCTAAGTGGTATTTAGGGAAACTAGTCACTAAACCTTCCCCCTTTTTCATACATAACTCTCAGAAAACCATATTTTTTCTTTCAAGGTTCATCACAAGCAAGAACTAGAGTTCCATAGCTTCAAGCTTCCGTCCAAAAATTCAAGCTAGGGCTTCCATTCCAGGTATGTGGGATTTCTTCAATGGATTTCCTATCACCCACTGAGTCCCAAGGAAAACCTAGCTTTACAGTTTATGATATCTATGGTAGTTAGGGTTTAATGAAAAGCATGATTCTTTTTTTTTTCTGTCAGTCTTCTTCAAGAATAGTTTAGTTATCTGTTTTTAAGCTAACATTTAGTATTTTTAAATAAGACTTTCATGAAACCTCAAAATGTAGCTATTTGCATGTCTCAAAACTGTGTTACTTTAGATGCATGTATCTGATTATCAGTGTCAAAATTTAAGATGCTTTCATATCAAGATATTATCAATATTCATGAGCTATTCAGTTATGGCCAATATTACTTGGTATTTATTAGTTATAAGCATTGTTCAATTTTATCAGATTATTATTGTTAAGTTTATCAACATGATTCCGTTGGGAGTTTACTTCGCACCGAAATGTCACGACCCGAAAACTCGAGTCGTGATTACACCTACTATAACCCACTAGTAGGTAATTCAACTTGTAACTCGGAATGACAAGTAACAGGCATACAATGCAGAAACAACAAATAACAAGCAATAAAGGGAAATATTTAAGGAACTCAACGGAAGATAAGAACAAGAACAATTATATACTGTCAAACTACTAGATCCAGTCCCAAAACCTGGTAGTCACATGTATAGAGCTACTAAAAATGAGTACATGTCCCTAAAGTGGACAAATATATACACACTTATCTCACAAGCAAAAGACTAGTCAAAGCTAAAATAGAAGGAGAGATTTTGATCCAAGACGCCATAAGCTCACCCTCGCCTACAAGTATCATCGCCACAAGCTCGATATCAATGCTGGGAACTAGTGCTTGGACCTACATAACAAAAATAGATGCAGAGTGTAGTATGAGTAATTTTGGTCATAACTGAATAGCTCAACACATATCCTATAGGTATCATGGACCGACTGATCTTGGAAAATAAAGACAATAATGAAAAGCAGGAATAAACACACCTAGAGGTCACAAAATGAAATGGTAACAAAAAAATTAATTATGCGACACACGAGTCAAGGAAAGGTCGAACAGTAAAGGTAATAGCTAACTAAAACCTAACTAGACCCCATAAGCTCAGATGGTACACTCATGCACAATTGAAAGTAAATAACCCAACTGGATCCTCATAAGCCCTATGGATACACAGAAGATATAAGGAACTACTAACTAATTTACGAATACTTCAAAAACCACCACAGCCATCCACAGACTCAAACTGTAGTAAAGGCAACCTAAAAACCCAATAGAATCACCAAGTAAGGACTCAAACCTGACTAATAGAGGTATTCTCGGACTAGAACTGAGGCTAAAGATCAGTTAGGGCTTAGAACTGTGACTAAGAATGTACTCCAGGGCCTCAAACCCAGCTAATAGAAGGTACACAATGACTTTGAACCCAATAAAGAGCTACACAAGCCTCAAACCTGGGATTATAAGAATGCACACGAACCTCGAATCATGGAAAAGGACCTTTGAACACTCCAAATCCTCTGTTATCTCCCAACTGTTCCATACTGTAACGCTGAACCATCTCCAGAGCTGCCAGGGACTCACTCCAGCTCCACATCCAAGACTCGGCCTCAAATAAAAAAATAAAGCTTGAAAACACCCATTAACATATCTGAGTCGATTACAAGGGTACATTATAGGTGAAAGATCATAAGAGCGGAATTGCTGCCTAACTAAGGATCACACTATCAGACCCATATATGCTATATCCGTCTACAAGGAGCTAAGCTGTTCGAAATAAAGTCAAGAGTATTTCTAAGGCCTATCGGTTCCAAACCGCAAGTCTATAGCATCACTAGCCTAAACCTATGCTAAGACCAATACCAATCTACCACAATGGCATAAGTAATAATAATACTAAGTCTACGAGGCAAGACAATCACATAACAAGATTAAGCATACTAGAACTCCCGAGAATACCCCAAAATGCACTTAAGGCATTATTTCAAAAAATTAAGCATGGTTCAACTATGAATCCCACCAAAATCCAGAAACTCAACATGAATTTACAATCAAAAGCTCAATCTAAAGACCGCAAAGTCGTAGCCTACCTCAATGCATATCGCACGTGCTCCACAATCATAATTTTGGAGCTTAACCTTTTGAACGGCCTCTGATCAGTGCCACACTATCAAAAACAAGAACACAACATCAAAATGGATGTTTAGACACCAAAATTGCGACAATTGGAGATGTGCCCAAAAATTGAGTCAAAATGAAATCATGGGGTCCATGTCCGCAATCTCAAAATTGACTCTATCAATGGGTCCTAACTAGCTTACTAAACTTGTTCCCCAAATCAGGACACAATTCAAGCTCAGAAAAACAGAAAAATAACTTATGCAAGAATGAAGCAATGTACACCATTAATGGAGCTCAGGTAGTTCTTTAGGATAGAAAATTACCTCCAAATCATGCTCCATGCACTCCCTGATGAACCCAATGCAAACCCAAAAAATTCTTGATAAAATGCAACTTGAATTAACAAATTTAGATATCTAGAACTCAAGTTATTTAACTTTGAATTAACAACTTATGCTAATGACCTCTGCGAACGTGGGAACGAGTCCATGATTGTAGATGGTTGATCCCCAACGTATCACGAATGTGGTGTCTAACCCATGATCATGAAGGGTCAGCTTCATTGGCCTCCATGATCGTAGCACAAGGCCTGCGAACATGATAGCCAACACACCAGGCCTTTACGAACGCAACACAGGCATCACAAATGGGGAGACCAGGACCACTACTCACCACGAACGTGGCTTGAGGCATGCGAACATGAAGAAGAAGACTGGGTTGCACCAGCTGATGCAAATCATCTGGTTTTTCCTAAAGTTGTAAATCCCCAACGAGATTCATTCAAAACCCTTGGATGTGAATGAGATATGCTACCCCACCAAATTTGGCATTCTACACTCAACGGAGATGTCAAAACTTCTAACAAAGGTCATATCGATGAAAATTGAGTCCTACACCCAAACTCTATTTTAACCCAAATTCCACTAGGGGGCTCAGGATGAGCCCGGACATCTCAGGATCAACACAGAAGGTCCTCCTGAACCAAACTCAACATTGTAGAGCTAACAAAACCGGCAAAATTGTATTCTAAGGCCGTCTTCCTACACTTTTGACCGAAGTCAACTGTTCTAGTTTCAAAAGCTCCAAAACATGAAATCTTGCATATCAACCAAATAAAATGACCAAGTGACCGAACTGTCAGTCCCAACAAGTCATTAGTGACTTGGGGTCACTATAGGAACGCTCTAAATGCCGAAAGGAGAAAATGACCTGAAGGGTCATTACAACCTCCACCTACCAAAATGGACTTTCATCCATGAAAGTAAAGAGTCAAGAAGTATGTGAAGACTCAAACAAGTGGGGAAACAACTCTCGTATCTCGTGCTCAGTCGTCTAGGTAGCCTCCACGATTAGATGATGTCTCTACTGGACCTTAACAACAGGAGGGTTCTCAAATGCAATAGCTGTACATTTCTAACCAGAATAGCAACTGGCTCCTCCACAAAGGTCAAACGATCATTAAACTAAACAGAATCATACCAAAGCACATGAGACTCATCAGGGACATACCGACAAAGCATAGAAACATAGAAAAGCAGATGAATAGTTGAAAATAAAAGAGATAGGGTAAACTCATAAGAGACATCACCAATAGTCTGCAGAATATCTAATGGCCCTATATACCTGGGTCTAAGCTTGTCGCGCCTCCTAAATATCATCACGCCCTTCATGAGCGACACTCAAAGGAATACCTGGTCACCAACTCCAAATCTCAAAGGGCACCTACTGTCAACGTAGCTCTTATGCCTACTCTGAGTTGTCCTAAGCCTATCCTGAATCACCCCATATGGTCTAAGGCCTCCTGAAAGGAGATCGGTACCACACGGCTTAGTCTCCAATGACTCAAACCAATTCACCGGAGAGCAACAACGCCCACCATACAAGGCCTCAAATAGGGCCATCTGAATACTCGAGTGGTATTTATTGTTATACGCAAACTCTGCCAGAGCAATGAATTGGCCCCACTAACCTCGATAGTCCAATACACAAGTTTGTAACATATCCTCCAAAAATTGAATAGTATGCTTTGAATGATCGTCGATCTACGGATCGAAAGTTATGCTAAGATCAACACGGGTACCCAACTCCTCCTAGAAGGTCCTCAAAAAGCTGGAAGTGTATTAAGAACCCCTATATGAAATAAGGGACACCGGCACCCCATGAAGACAAACTATCTTCAGAATATAAACATGTGCCAACCTCTCCACATTGAAGCAAGTGTGATTACCTGGTCAATCAATTAGGGATAACCCAAATTTTGTCAACACTTCTAGAAGTTTGAGGCAATCCAATAACAAAGTCCATGGTGATGCGCTCCAACTTCCACTCCGGAATGGGTAATCTCTGAGACTCACAACCAGGCCTCAAATGCTGGGCCTTCATCTGCTCGAAACACAAGCAACATGAAACATAATCCTCAATATCTCTCCTTATTCCACTCCACCAGTAATTCTTCCTCAAATCACTGTTTATCATTTCGACATACAATATCTGGAATGGACCTCACAAAGAATCAACTAAATCAAATATCCAACTCTCGGAACACAAATCTGACCATAAAACCTCAAAACCCCATCAGAACCCAAGGTGGCCTACCAGCGTTACCTCACAAAACCTAATCTCAGATAGCCATCAAGGCCTTATCCATAAAATGATGACTATGAATCCACTCCAAATGAGACAATTAAAGCCCCAAGATAGGCTAACACATGCCTCATCTTATTGGCCAAAGATTGAATGTCTAAATCCAAGGGTCACTCCGAAGCTAAAAGGAACGCTAGAATAACCATACTCACTGCCTTTCGACTCAAGGCATCTGGAACCACATTTGCCTTGCCCAAATAGTATAGAATAAAGAGGTCGTAGTTCTTCAGAAGCTCAATCCATATGCGCAACCTCAAATTAAGGTCCTTCTGGCTCATAATATACTGTAAAATACGTGTTTAGTGTAGATCTCCCTTCAGACCCCAAACAGGAAGTGCCTCCAATCTTAAGTGTGAAAACTACCACTACCAACTCAAAATAATGAGTGGGGTAGTTCCGCTCATGCACCTTAAGATGCCTCGATGCATATGCAATCATACAATAAAGTTGCATTAACACGCGACCCAAGCCAACGTCGAATACATCACAATAAATGGTGAAGCCCTCACCTTCAACAGGAAGAGTCAAACTAGGACTGGTAGTAAGCAACTTCTTGAGTTTCTGAAAGTTCAACTCACACTCCTCCGACCATCCAAAAGGAACATCAAGGAGAGTTAACTGGGTCAAAAGTGTTGCAATAGATGAGAAACCCTTGACAAACCATATGTAGTAACCTGCTAATCTGACAAAGCTCTGAGATGGGGCCTAGCCTAATTATATATGGCCTCAATCTTTACCGGATCTACCATAATGCCCTCCTTGGACACCACATACCCAAAAATGCTACAGAATCAAACCAAAACTTGCACTTTGAGAACTTGGCATGAAGTCGCTGGTCTCTCAAAGTTTGAAGCACAATCCTCAAATGTCGCTCATGCTCCTCCCAGCTCCGCAAGTAGACTAAAACATCATCAATGAACATGATGATGAAGGAATAAATATACAGCCTAAACACGGGTGTCATCAAGTCCATGAATGTCACAGGGGCATTGGTCAACCTAAAAGATATCACTAGGAACTCATAATGGTTGTAACGAGTCCTAACTGTGGTCTTAGGGATGTCCGCCGCCCTAATACTCAGTTGCTGGTAACCGAATCTCAAGTCAATCTTAGAAAACACTAAGTCACCCTAAAGTTGATCAAACAAACATCGATATAAGGAATAGGGTACCTGTTCTTCACCGTCACCTTATTAAACTGCATATAATCAATACATATCCGCATAGACCTATTCCTCTTATTCACAAAAAGAACTGGGGAACCCCAAGGCGACATACTCAATTGAATGAATCCTTTAGGTAAGAGATCCTGAAGCTAAACACTAAACTTCTTGACCTTTGCTAGGGCCATATGGTAAGGTGAAATAGAAATAGGATGAGTACCCGGCTCGAGGTCAATTGAAAAATCAGTATCAAACTCTAGGAAAGGCCAGGTAGATCAGTAGGGAACATGTCTTCAAACTCTCACACAGTAGGAAATGAATCAAATGTAGGGCCCTCCCTTCTAACATCCCGCACACACGCCAAATAAGTTAGACAACCACTATCAACCAGAACAAAAGAGATAACCCAAGTTACTGTGTGACTAAAAGAACTCTACCACACCACCGAAGGGATACCAGACATGGCTAAGGTAACGATCATAGCAGAGCAATCGAAGACCATGCAGTTGGGGGATAATCATTCCATGTCCATAATAACATCAAAATCTAAAATATCCTATACAATAAGATCAACCCAAGTGTCACACCCTTGGATAATCACCAAACAAGATCTATACACCTGATCCACTACTAAAGACTCACCCACGGGGGTCTAAACACGCAACAGTGCTAATAAAGGTTCAGAACACATACTCAACCAATAAGCATGATATATAGATACATATGAAAAATTAGAACATAGATCAAATAAAGTTGAGGAAGGCTGATAGCATAAAAAATCATACCTATGATGACATTGTATGATGCCTCTACCACTGCCCTCACTAGGGCTGCATATAGATGTCCATGTCGAGCTCTTCCTAGTTAATCTGATCTACCACCTGACCCACCTCCTTGAGATCCTCCTCGAGCTTTCTAGTGTACACCTCATCAGTCCTCACCCTGGGCACCATCTCTAGCAAGAGCTAATACTGCCGAAACTGGTTGTCACGACCCAAACTACCCCCTAGATGTGATATGGCGAGTAGGATCCTGAGAGACCCTAAACAAGCCATTTGACATAAGCATGACACTATGAAAGCAATAAGACAATATGAAATGAATCAAAAAGCTAGAAGAAATCTCCAGATTAAGTCTCAACTTAAGAGAATCTTAATATAAAACTGGATTAATGCAGAATACATGCTAAGTCTGACAATAAGCCTCCATATCATAGATGTGAAAAATACCTAGCTCATGAAATAAGTCTAAAAAATGAAATGACTAAAAGTGATAAAAGACTAATAGTGGCCATGCCCTCGAACCATGAGGACTCAACAATCCAAAAGCAAAGTGGAGCAATCCAACTACCATGGCCAGATGGAGGAACGTCGGATCCTATATTATGAAATAATATAGGCATACGAGATATATGTGTCAATACTTTGAATGTATTGAGTATGAGGAACATGCATAAATATATACATATAAGTTCAAAACATGATAATGCATTTCCAAGTAAAAACACATCAAATCATGATAAGCTAAAGTCATAAAACATGGAACAAGGCCAATGCATTAATAGGGATCATGTTTTATGACTTTAGGCCAATGCATTAATAGGGATCATGACATATATATAAAGCGTAAGCTAAGTAGAAAAAATATCTTTTGTGGGATATTTACCTTTAACTGACATAGAGCATATGAGCTATAATATGTAATCCAATTGTTACTCCCACGTCTAAAAGAGATTATCCTACTTGCCAAGGTAAGGACCATGTTCTAAAGCACCCCTAGCTTGTTTCGTCCAATCAGGACATCCTATAGGGGCACATAGTTCAAGGACTTTGGGATCACCCAAATCCACTTGGTACTAAATAAACTCCCCACGAAAATCATAAAGTCATAATATCATATGCATATTTCTTTAGTCTTGAAATGGTGAAAATCTAGTAACACCAACTCAATTATAAGACTCAAAATCATAAGAATAGATCCTTTAAAATACCATGATTTCATGACATAGTTGATGTTTAAAAGACACTTAATCGAAAATATCTAAATCATGATAATTTGAACCTAGTAAAATCACATTTCAATCGGAAGTGCAAAATCATTGAAATCCTCCAGAATGAGAATACTTCAATCGGAAATAAACCTAATTTCATAAAAATATGATATACTTTATTCGAAGTTAACCTATAATCATAGTCACTACAATTCCTTTATACATGCATACTTTCAAAGCTCAATTCATGATCAAAATAGACAATTAGCATGGGCCCATATGGAAGACACTGAAAACATGTAATTTAAATGAAATCATGCATAATAAGATCAAATATAATCAACTGAATCATAATTAATTAAACCCATGAATAATCATATAGAAACCCTAAAAATTGGGTGAAATCATAAGGGAGAATTGAAAAATCTTTAGGACTCAATGGATGGAAAGGGATCCATTGATAAAGTTCTCACATACCTTGGGTAATCAAAGCCCTAGAAATCGAGGAAGAGACCTTGGAGCTTGAACAACCCTAAAAATCTCTTGAGAGCCTTGGAGAGAATTTGGAGAAGATGATTTGAGGGATTTGAGTGTATGGGAGGGAATGGGTAGACTTTGAAGAGTAAAATCAGTTATAGGACTTATTTATGGGGTTAAAATGACATAGTTTAGTACTTAAACGAATAGGAAATGACCCAAAACTAAAATTTGCCAGACAGTCCCTATAGATCGATCTATAGTCCGTAAGAACTTTTACGGTTCGCAAGACCTTTTATGGACCGTATTGGTCATCTATAGAACCTGTTACTTGGGATCAATATTTTTGATAAAAACCTCGAACCCTTCCTACTGGTCATCGAACCTTCTATGGCTCGTAGGCCTTAATCATAGAACCAAAGTACCAAAATTTCTCTAAGTCCAAACCATTTCCACCAACACTTTCTATGGTCCGTAGGTCCCAGCTGTAAAACCTTAGGTTTCAAAATCACCAACTCTAAAATCCATCTACGAACACTATTCCATGAACGGTCAAATCTTCTAGGGACCGTCCTGCTAGTCCGTAGGAACTTATTATAGACATGACATTTTTCAAAAAATCCAACCCCTGCTTCTACGATTACCTTCCTACGGACCGTATGACCTTGTACGGTCTGTAGGTGGATTTCGTAAAGCCTACACAAAATCAATTTTTACACTTTTCCTTTCCAAACTCAATTACCAATTGCCTAGGCGTTACACTGGTCGAGCTGAATATGGAGCAGGTGCAATTGTCCCATGCTGAGTACACTCTTTGGACAATTGATCAAGATCACCTCACTCAAAACAACTCTGAGTAGGCTGACTTTGAAAAAGTCGGCCATCACAGCCTGAAGAAACCAAATGTGAACCCTTAGAACTCTGATATGCACCAGAACCACCCTGGCAATACTGCTCACCCTTAGGAGCCTGAAGTGCCGCCTGAATAGGCTGGCTAGATTGAACTTTCTAAAAATACTGGCGAGCCCTATCATATGAGTCCCTACCCCTAGAATGGGACATGCTAAAGCTTCTCTGATGATGAGCCTTCTTGTTATTGCCCCCTTGGGCATCACGATCGAGATCCTCCATAGTGCAGGCATGGTCCACAACATCCACAAATGATCTACTTGTGGAAGTGATAGACTTTGTCTCTATCCATAGATTTAGCCTCAAACAACAGAAAAAACAATGAACCCTCTCCTGCTCAATAGGTAATATCATGGTAGCATAACTAGAGACCTTGTGAAATCGAGCCTCATGCTCTGATACGGTCACGGAGCCTTGCTCCAACCTAGAGAATTAATCTTGGAGTTGGTCTCTAACACTCCACGATACAAACCTGGCCAAGATGGCCTCAAAAAACTTCATCCATGATACCGGAGGCACCAATCTGGTCTACACCCCATAATTTTACGCCACTACTTCTTGGATGGCCTATCAAGATGATAAGCTATGAAATCGGCTCCTCTTGACTCCACCCATCCTTAGGTATTAAGTCGCTCATGGAAAGTAGTCAGAAACTCATGGGCATCCTCCTTGATAGCCTAGAAAACCTCGAAGGAGAAAATATAAAGAATACTCTGAGCATCTTCTGCTCCTATAATGGCATAGCTCAGGCTGCAATAACTGGCTGGGCAGCGGCGGGTGCTGGTGGCAACTTGACTTGTGGAGCTACCTGAGGCTCTACTAAAGGCTCTAGAGTCCTCTCTATGTCCTGGGCTGGTGCTCTAGCCTTCGCTAAACCTTGAGGTCATCCTCCACCCCTATATGGGGCTCTACTAGTGGGCCTGAGTGCATCACCCCCAGCCCCTTATCCACGTATGCCAGACATCCTACAAAAGAGTGAAATAGTAAGATTTCTATACGGAGGATGCAAGCTAATGCTACAAAAGAGAGAATCTTCCTAAAGATGTCATGTAGCCTCCCAACTATAGAATATGAACGTCCTCTCATCGATCCACAGGATTCTACTAGATATTAGCTCTGTACAAGCGACACTGGTGAACCTGTGGCTCTGATACCAACTTATCACAACCTGAAAACTCGAGTAATAATGGCATCTACTATAACCCACTAGTAGGTAAGCCAACCCATAACCTGGAACAACAACTCACATGTGTACATGGAAAAAACAACAAATAACAAGCAATAAAGGGAAAGATTTAAAGAACATCGTGAAAGATAAGAACAAGAACAAATATATATACAGTAAAAATACTAGATCCAATTCCAAAATATGGTAGTAACATGTATAGAGTTACTAAAAATGAGTAAAAGTCCAAAAAGTGGACCAAACTATACACACTTGTCTCAAAAACGAAAGACTAGTTAAAGCTAAAATAGAAGGAGATAGGTTGATACAGGACGTCATAAGCTTACCCTCGCCTCTGAGTATCCCCGTTGTAAGATCGATATCAATGCTAGCAATTGTTGCTCATACCTGCAATACAAAAATAGATACAAAGTGTAGTATGATTGTTGTTACCCAGTAGGCATCAAAGAGTGACTGAGCTCGATAAGTAAAGACAATAATAAAAAGTAGGAATAAACACAACTAGAGGTCACTAAACAAAATGGTAACAGAAAACATAACTATGAGACACACGAGTTATGGTAAGGTCATATAGTAAAGTAAATAACTAACTAAAACCTAACTGGACCCCCATAAGGTCATAAGGTACACTCATGTGCAATTAAAAGTAAATAACTCAATCGGACTCCATAAGCCCAATGGATACACAGAAGAGCTAAGGAACAACTGACTAAGTTTAAGAATACTTCTAGAACTACCACGGCCCTCAAGGGACTTGAACCACGGTAAAGACAACCCAAGAACCCAATAAAATCACCAAGTCAGGACTCATACTAGACTAATAGAGGTGTGCCCAGACTCAAATCAAGGTTAATATAGATGAGTCAGGCCTCAAACCGTGACTAAGAATGTACACTAGGGTCTCAAACATGTCTAATAGAAGGTATGCCAGGGCCTCAAACTTAGCTAAAAAAAGGTACACAAGGGCCTCAAACCTAGGATGATAAGATGCACATGAACCTCGAACTTTGGAAAAATACCTCTGAATACTCCAAATCCTCTGCTATCTCCCAAGCGGTCCATACTGTAGTGCAAAACCTTCTCCAGAGCAACTAGGGACCCACTCAAGCTCTACATCTAAGACTTTACCCCTAACAACCAAATAAAATCTCAAAAATACACACGAACTAGTTTAGTCGATTACAAGGGTAAATTATGGGCATAAAGTCATAAAAGTTGAGTTACCACCTAGCTAAGGATCCATTTATCAGACCAAGTCTTTTATATCCGTCTATAGGTAGCTATGTTGTCTGAAGCAACATCAGAGCATTTCTAAGGCTTATCCGCTCCAAAATGCAAGTCTATGGAAATCACTAGCCTAAACCTAGGATAAGGCCAATAACAATCTACCACAACCACATAAGCAACAATAATACTAAGTCTATGAGGCAAGACAATCACATAACAAGATTAAGCATGCTAGAACTCTCGAGAATACCCTAAAATACACCTAAGGCATGGTTTCTAACAATTGGACATGGTTCAAATATGAACCTCACCCCGAATCCAGCAATTCAACATGAATTTACAATCGAAAGCTCAATCTAAAGATCGAGAAGTTATAGCCTACTTCAATGCAGAACGCGCGTGCTTCTAAATCATAAATCCAGAGCTTTGCCCTTCCGAATGACCTCCGATCACTACCAAGCTATCAAAAACACGATCACAATAGCAAAATATCTTTTGACAATAAAATTTCAATAATTGGAAACAGGCCCAAAAACTGAGTTAAAAGGGAATTATTGGACCTATGCTGAGAATCTAAAAATTAACTCCGTCAATAAGTTCTAACTAGCTTACTGAACTTGTGCCCCAAATTAGGACATAATTGAAGCTCATAAACATGGAAAAATAGCTCATGCAAGAAATGAAGCAATTTACACCATAAATAGAGCTAGGGCAATCCTTTGGGATGGAAAATTACCTTGAAATCAATCACGACCCAAAGTACACCCTAGACGTGACATGGAAAATAGAACCTCGAGAGGCCCAAACCAAGCCAGTTGACAGAAGCATGACGTAATGAATATACAATTTAAGAGATATAGCAATACAAATCTCAAATCATAAGATGACATAAATGATACTATCAGAGTACATAAGAAATATGCGGAACAGTACTCAGTCTGACACAAGCCTTTCTAACATCATAAGAATGGTTGGGACGTCACCCATACACCACGTACAAGTCTGTAACAAAAGGCATAAAATTGAAGGGACTAAATCATCAATGGTCTTGTCCTCAGAGCATGAGGACTCACCAACTCCAAGAACTAATAGGGCAATCCAAGCTAGCCATGAGCGGAATAAGAAACGTCAGACCCTATATTATAAAATAATATAGGCACAAGTAGGCATTAGAACATGGAATGTACTAAGTATGGGGGAAATGCATGAAAACATAAACATGATCATGCAGAGACTTTAAACATGGTATTCATGGCCAAGGTAAAAATAGTAAGAAGCCTTTTAAAGAGCAATCATAAATCATGAATAAGGTCAATTCATATTTAAAATATAATGAAAACTTTCATAAAACCTTTGAAGGTAACTTAGTTCATTTTTGTGGGATATTAGCTTCAACCGACAATACACCATGTGAGCTATAATATGGAATCCAATGTAACTCTCACATAGAGAAGGGAGAGTCTACTTTCCAAGGTAGAACTCCGTATCATATCATAAAAGCTATATGGATCCACTAGATATGTAAGTTTAGACAATTCTATGGGGCACGTAGTTTGAAACTTGAGGTTGCTACTAGAGACTGCCCTATTTGAGCCTCCACCTTAATGTTTTCTCGGTGCTAAGTTAAATCACAATGAAATAGATAAAGTCAATAATCAAAGCATAACATTAGGAAAGACAATAATCATAATACCAATCTAAATCATAAGTCATCATACAGTAGCTACTTTAGAATCATGATTCATACATATGTGAGAAAACCTTTCAAAACTATGATTTCATAATATGTGAGAAAACGTTTCACAGTTCTTTGATACTTATCTCAAAAGCATCCTTATTTCATAAAATATTTCTTCATAAGACATGCATAGGTTTCATAAATCATAATTCAGAAGTTCATTAGCTTTCTTCATAAATTCATCATCATAATCAAGTAAGAAGCATGAGCCCATATGAAATCAATTGAAAACCATATATTTGAATCAAATCATGCATAATAAACTTTAAATCACACAATTGAATCATAATAAATTGGACCCATGGAGATTTGCATGAAATCCTAATCAAATTGGGTGAAAATTGAATTTGAGATTGAGTTCTTTTGGGACCCAATGGATGAATGGAATCCACTGGTGAATTACCACATACCTTGATTTCAAATCCTAGCAAAGCAAGAGAAAGAGAAGACATTGAAGTTCAAAACCCTAGCTTTCTTGCTTGAACTTGAGAGAGAATTGGAGAGGATGAACTTCGATGTGAATTGGGAATTTGAGAGAATTAGAGGGTTTGGGTAGTTTTATGAACTGAAAGGTTGTTATAGAAATTAGGAAGAGGGTAAAAACAACATAGTATAGGTATTAATTGCATAGAAAAAGACCCAAATACCGTTAATAATAAACTGTCGGACAGGACCTACGGCTCAGACCTGTAGTTTGTAGGACTTTCTACAGGCCATCCTGGTTGACCGTAGATTATATTATTGGGGCTCAATATTTCTGATCGATTCCATGAGACGTTTCTACGATCTGTCACTCCTTCTACGATCCGTAGACGCCTTCTGTAGAACCCAAGTACAAGCCCAAAATTTTACTAAGTTTGGATCACTTCTATGGATCCAATCTATGACCGATAGAGTTCTGAATGACTTGTCATGTTCACTCGTAGGTCCAACATCAAAGACCTAACATTTCTAAAAACTCAACTCAACTCTACAACTTCTTTTCTACAACTCGTAAGACTTTCTACGGTCCATAGATTGGACTCGTAGACCCAGTACCAATGCCAAAACAAAATGTTTTTCCTTTTCAATTCAACTTTCTAATTCCTGAGGTGTTACAATATCTCCCCCTTGGGAGCATTTATCTTCGAATGGGACTCAAGATAGCATGAATAAAGTAGGAGAGAAACTAACAACCCAATATGAATGCAAAACTCATCAAATTCACATAAACAAGAAGAAATCACTCCAAGCTGAATCATAACATTAACATCAAGTTTTTCATGAACATGTATGCATATGGAAATATGAGAATGACTAAACTGCATGAATCTGAAAGAATGAAACATTAGGAACTAATACCTCAAGCTAGAATAGGGGCGGACGGGAAGAAATAAGGATACTTGGACATCATATCGGTTTTGGCTTCCTAAGTAGCACCCTCAACTAATTGATTCCTCCAAAGAACTTTCATGGGTGCAATTTCTTTATATCTCAACTTCCGAACTTGACAGTCTAAAATCTCAACCGAAACCTCTTCATAGGAAAGACTTTCTTAACTCCCAAAGTTTCCAATGGCACTATAGACGTCGGATCTCCAACACACTTTTTCAACAAGGAGATATGGAATACGGAATGTACCGATGCCTAATCATTGGGAAACTCTAATACATAAGCAACCCTCCCAATACATCTCAAAATCTTATATGGGCTCACGTATCGGGGAAAAAGCTTCCCTTTCTTTCTAAATCTCATTACACCCTTCATGGGTGAAATTTTCAAGTAAACCCAATCATTAACACTAAATTCAAGTTCTCTTCTTCTCACATCAGCATAGGACTTTTGTCAACTTTGGGCCGTTTTCAACCTCTCACAAATAGGTCGAACCTTTTCCGTAGCCTCATACACCAACTCGAGCCCTATCAAAGCGACCTCACCTACTTTAAATCAACCAATATGAGACCTACACCTCCTACCATAGAGAGCCTCAAACTGTGCCATCCCAATACTAGAATGATAGCTATTACTATAAGAAAACTCGATCAAAGGCAAATGATCATCCCAATTACCCTTGAAATCAATCACGCAAGCTCTCAGCATATCTTCTAAAGTGTGAATAGTATGCTCGGCTTGCCCATCGGTCTGAGGAAGAAAGGTCGTACTAAGCTTCACTTGGGTACCAATACCTTTATGAAATGAACTCTAAAACTAAGATGTAAACTGAGAACCACGATCAGAGATAATGGATAAAGGCATTCCATGCAACTTTACCATTTCCCGAATATAAAGCTTGGCGTACTCTTCGGCTGAAAATAAAGTCTTTACGAGAAGAAAGTGATCCAATTTCGTTATTTGGTCCACCATTTGTCTATTTATTTTAATAGAGTATTTCAATTTTAGTTTCACATTAGTATTTCAGGTATCCTTCAGATATTGCTACTGTATTTTCTAGTATCATGCCAGACAATGAGGTTAACTTGGGGTCACTTCTGATTCTAATCACTGTGTTATGACAATGGGATAGTCTCGGGTCTAAGAATGTATTACAGACTCATACCTCCCAAAAGAGCATATGTCAAGATGAACATGAATATGGACCAGCCACCACCGTTATCTCCAGCAAATCATTTGAATAAGCAAGTGTCATATGCTGAATATAGAGCTGCTTTCTAGATGATAGCTTATGCCATGACCGCTTAGGCCAATTGACAAGTTGAGGCCCCCACAAATCCAAATGGGAATACAACTGCAGCTAGGGTTCTGGATTTCACACGGATAAACCCCCAAGAGTTTCATGGTTCAAAGGTGGAGGAGGATCCACATGAGTTCATTGAGGGCATCCAGAAGATTACTAAGATTATGGGTGGCAATCTAGTTGAGAATAAAGCTTTAGATACTTACCAGTTGAAAGGAGTGTCTCAGATTTGGTATATATAGTGGAAAGAAAATAGGGTTGTTGATGCAGGCCTAGTAAACTGGGACAAGTTATAGGTTGCTTTTCTAGACAGATTCTTTCCACTTGAGTTAAGGGAAGCTAAGGTTCATGAGTTTATTCATTTGAAAAAGGGTAACATTTAAGTGAAGGTGTACTCTTTGAAGTTTACAGAGCTTTCAAAGTAATATAAGAGGGAAAATCATATGGAACTTACAAGTTTTACGGAAGATTAACGACCCACTCTACGTGCCCACACAAACAATCGACTAATCCTAGCGATCCCCATTGATACCCCCAAGAATTTGAGCTCCAAATCTCCTTAAAGAAGTTGGTCTATTGAAAATGCAGGCTAAGAAAATGGGATTGACATATTTAACTACTAGTCAATTGACCTTCGCGAACACGGGACCCTGTATATGAATGTATTGGCCAAAGGCCTTACACTCCATGAATGTGGTGCCAATCCTGCGATTGCGAAGGTCAAACACCTAGACTTTCTTAAACGAACGTGGAGAACAAACCCATAAAAATTGATATTCTAGACTCAATGGAATCAATGAAACAACCAACGGAGGTCATCTCAATAGAAGGTTGACCTAAGTCAACACTTACACAAACCTACAAAAATAACAAAACACCAAACGCCAACAACTCTTCCCAATCACCTTCAGATCCAAACCATAGGTCGTTCTTGACCAAACTTAGATTTTGGAGCTATGTGCATCTACTGTGTTTATTGCACTTGACTAGGTGGATAGTTGACCGGAAGATAACTTTGATTTGCCAGGCAAGCAGGCGGGCGGCGTGCTTATCTTGTGTGACAACACTACAGAGCAAGTTGCTCTTCTAGAAGGCAGCAGTGTGACAACACTACAGAGAAAGCGGCGGTTTCGTGTAACATGCTATGGTCTCAATGCCCTTACAAGGTAGTGATGAGTTTCACGCGCTCTAAGCCTTGACGAAATCCTCATCAGAGTGTGTTTACCAAAAATGTTAACTGGAGTCAAATCTTTGCCAAACTTTCACAAATATCTCGCGTAATTGCTCAAACTTATGTCGAAGGCCTCATAACCCAAACCAACAATATCACTATCCCAAAATTGACCTTTCAATGATGATGGAACTGACAGAAAACTCATACGACATTCGACTCTCTAGATGTTGACAAAAGTCAACTCTTTTAACTTAAAAGTTTCTAAAAGAGAAAAAGTGACTCAAATCTCTCTTGACTACCTCGGGAAGCATGCGACCAATCCTAAACATCACAAACACTACACAAAAGCAACGGAAAGGAGAAAATGGTAAATATCACACAAAAGCAATCAAATGACTACGAGGTTCATTACTACATCCACTACTGAAAGGATTGCCATCCTCTAAAGTAAAAGAGAAGGAAGTACTTGAAGGCTCAAAATGGTGAGGCTATCGGGTCCGTGTATCATGCTTAGCTTCCCATGTAGCCTCCTCAATCAGACGATGCTTCTATTGAACCTTCATAGACGGGATCTCTTTGAACCTAACTTCCTAACCTGCCTACCAAGAATAGTTAGAGGCTCATCCTCAAAAGCCAAGAACTAATCAAGCTGAACCAAATCCCACTGAAGCACGTGAGACTCATCTAGAATATACCGCCTCTTCATAGAGACACATAAACTAGGGTGAACACCATAAAGAGCTGGAGTTAAGGTTAACTTATAAGCCACCTCTCCAATCCATTTTAGAAATAGGTCAATGAACCTAGGGCTAAGCTTTCCCTTCCTCCTGAATCTCATGACGCCCTCCATGGGCAACACTCACATAAATATATGGTCGCTTACCATAAACTCCAAGGCTCGAACTCTACAATCAGCATAGCTCTTCTACCTACTCAGGGAGTACGAAGCCACTCTGGATGATACGATCACTATCCATAGAATCACGAACAAGTGGGTGCCCCATGGCCTAAACTCAAAGGAATCAAACCAGCCCACTAGAGATCGATACCTCCTACCATACAATGACTTGAATGGAGCCATTGGAATACTCGAATGGTAGATATTATTATATGCAAACTCTACCAAAGCCAAGAACTGGTCCCACTAAGAAATAAATAACACAAGCTCGAAGAATTTTCTCCAAGAACCAAATAGTCCTCTCAAAATGACTATCAATCTATGGATGAAAAGTTGTGATAAGCTTAACTCGAGAACCCAACTCCCTCTCAATAGACCTCAAGAAAGTTGAAGTGAATTGAATACCACAATCTGAAATGATAAACACCAGCACCCCATGCAAACAGACAATCTCCTGGATGTATATCTGAGCTAACCTCTCTAAATTGTAGGAAGTTTGAACTAGCAGAAAGGGAATAGACTTTGTCAATGCCTCCATGATGACACAAATAGCATCAAACATCCTAAAAGTATGCAAGCCTACCACAAATCCGATAGCTATCCACTCCAACTTCCACTCCGAAATAGGTAGCCACTAGGTCCAACCATCTAACATCTGGTGCTCATACTTCACCCGTTGACAGTTCAAACACCTAGCCACGAACCCCACAATGCCCCTCTTCATCCCACAACACTAGTAGTGCTACCTTAGATCACGATACATATTAGTCACACCAAGATGAATAGAGTATCTAGAACAATAGGACTTCTAAAAAATCAACCTAAGCAAATCTCCAAATCTAGGAACACATATATGGCCCTTAATTTTCAAAGGTCTCCTTCCAATCCTCACCACTAAGAACCCTATCTTCAATCACCCTCAACCTCGAGTCCACAAATTGTTGTGCCCGAATATGCTCCTTCAAAGAAGACCTAGCCTTCACACAAGCAAGAACCTTGTTGGGATCAGAAATATCAAGTCGAACAATCCAGTTAGCTAAGAAATGAATGTACGAAGCCAAAGGCCACTCCTCCATATATAAGAAAGCCAAACTCCCCATACTCACCACCTTCAAGGCATCTGCTACCATATTTTCCTTGCTCGAGTGGAAGATGATCGTCACATCATTGTCCTTCAGTAACTCCATCCACCTATGTTGTCTTAGATTAAGGTCCTTCTGGGTGAAAATGTATAGAAGAATACGATGGTCAGTGAATACCTCAAAATGAACTCCATACAAGTAGTGCCAACAAATCTTCAATGCAAAGACTACCACCGCCAATTCCAAATCATGAGTGGGGTAGTTCTTCTCATGCACCTTCAGCTGCCTAGAAACATATGCAATAACTATGCCCTGGTGCATCAACACACAGCCCAAAATAACACCAAAAGTATCATAGTAGACCATAAACACATGGCCCTCGATAGGAAGAGTCAGAATTGGAGTTAAAGTCAACAAGGCCTTAAGCTTCAGAAATCTCACCTCACACTCAGCAGACCACATGAAAGGGATATTCTTTTGACTTAATCTAGTCAAAGGTTCTTCAAGCAAAGAAAATCCCTCCATGAACCACCTGTAGTAGCCTGTTAATTCGACGAAAGTACAAACCTCAGTAGGAGAAGTAGGCATGGCCCAATCACGAACTACATCTATCTTCGCCAGATCAACCATAATCCTTTTCTTGGACACCATGTTCCCCAACAAAGCTAGAAACTCAAGCCAAAAATCACACTTAATGAACTTGGCATACAGCTGCTAACTCGCAAGGTCTAGACCATAGTCTTAAGATGTTGCTTATGATGCACCCTACTCTCGGAGTAGACTAGAATATCATCGATGAACACTATCACAAAGGAGTCCAAAAAGGGTCTGAACACATGGTTCATTAACTCCATGAACGTTGTTGGGGAATTGGTCAACCTAAAAGACACGACTACAAACTCATAATGGCCATATCGAGTCCTAAAAGTCATCTTTTGTATATCAGTCTCCCTAATCTTTAGCTGGTGGTGTTCCGATCTCAAATCTATCTTAGAGAACACTGCGGCACCATGAAGCTAGTCAAACAAATCATAAATATGTGGCATAGAATACATGTTCTTGATAGTCACCTTTTTCAGTTTCATGCAGTCAATACACATACGCAAGGTACCATCCTTCTTCTTGACGAATAGGACAGGAGCACCCTATGAAGACACACTAAGTCTAATGATCCCCTTACTCAAGAGGTCTTGGAGCTTCTCCTTTAGCTCTCACAACTCAGTTGGAGCTATCTGATATGACGGAATAGAAACTGGTTGCGTGCTTTGCTCAACATCAATGTCGAAGTCAATATTGTGGTCAGAAGGAAGACTAGGTAGATCAGTAGGAACGACATCAACAAACTCTCTAACTACCAAAGCTGACTTAAGAGGAGAAGTGTTGGGACTAGTATCACAAACATAGAAATATAAGCTAGACACCTTTTTCCTACCAACCATTGTGCCCTCAGATATGAGATCACACCCCTCGGCATGTGGCTAGTGGTACTCGACCACCCAATCATAGGGATACCAGGCATGTATAAAGTAACAATCTTGGAAAAGCAATCTAAGACTACATGATAAGGATATAGGCAATACATACCTAGAATCAAGTCAAAATCCACCATATCTAACACAACAAGGTCCACCCAAGTGATATACCCCAATATGGTCACCACAAAAGAACTATACGCTCAATCCACTACTAAAGTATCACCTACAGATATAGCTACACACATAGGCATAGGCAAAGTCTCACAAGATAACTCTAAAATTCATAGGATAATAAGAACACCCAAATGAATATGTATCTAGGTCAAATAAAGCATAAGCAAGCTAATGAGAGATGAAATCATTCTTTTGATCACGATAACTAAAGCCTTCACCTCTAGCCTACCCAGAAAAGCATACATATGGCCGCGTCTATCTCGACTGCCTAACCTTTCTAACCGAGGACCATCTCAAGTACCCTAGGTACCACCCTGCTACCATGTGCACCACCTTTAGTCAACTGAATCGGAGCCCTATGGGCCTGAACCTACTGACCCTTCTCATGCAGTGGCAGATCATAGGGTAATCTCTAGAAAAGTGGCCCAACACGCCACACTCATAACAGCCCCTACCAGAAGAAATTTGCTGAGACAACCCATTGGAAAAGAACAGCCATTATGGCCCAAATACCCCGAATAAGAACCCCAAGAAGTCTGAACCAAAGCCTAGCTACCCTGACCGCTAGTACCGCAAAGCCTCATATGTAATCTATAGAGCCGCCTGAATCGACCTACTTGGCTGAAACTATTGTGAGTAACCTCTACCTAGAAAACCCCTACCACAAAACAAAGACCTGTTATAACCACCCTGACAGAGGGGACTTCTTGTCGCTGTCTCTATAGGCCTTATGATGTATCCCCTCGATAGTGCACTCATTATCTACGACTTGTAGAAATGAATAACCTGATGCTACCATTTTTCTTTATAGCCAACCAAAGGGGTAATTCAAACCCTCTGACAAATCTACACACTCTCATGCACTCTATCAGCATAAGCATAGCTACATGTCTGGCTAGCTCATGGAACCGTGTCTCATACTTCAAAATTGATATTGATCCTTGCACAGGTCTTTGAACTCATCGTGCAACCTTCTATCAAGTTGTGAGGCACATACTTCTCCCAGAAAACCTCATAGAACTAAGCCCATGAATTTGTAGGTGACAAGCTGGTCCACACTGAAGATAGGACCTCCACCACTACTTTGCTAGCCCATTCATCTAGAAAACAGTGTAATCAATCATGTGTGACTTAACTAACTCGGGGTTTTGCAACCTTTCCTGACAACTCACTAGAACCTCATGGGCATTCTGGCCTAAAGAACCGGAGAACCTAGGAGGACCCAACCTTATGAACAATCCCAATATCTTCTGCTCCTCAGAAGACATAACTGACCTAACCTTCATAGGCTAAGAAACTATCAAAATTGGATAAATAACTAAGTGAGGAGCTTCAGTAGCAGGATGCGCCCCTGGTACTTGTACACCCTGTGCCCTTGCCAGGGGCTGAAGTTTGTCCCTTATCTCTAACCTGAGGGCTAATCGAAGTACTAGGTAAGGTGCCGACAAGGGACATACCCTCCATGAATCTGAGGACCCGAGCTAAAGTATCCTAAAAAATCAGCGGGCAATAAATCCTTGTGGAGGCTGGGCTGGCCCCACACTATTCGATTGACGATAAGTCTGCTCAACCTCTAAGAAGGGCTTTGGTGATGATGCCCACTCCTGATCTCGAGTTGGTGTTGCATCTCATGCTCTGCCTCAACCTCTAGGTCGACCTCGGCCTCTACCCCTAGTTGGGGCTTCATCTACAGGTGAATGAGGCTCTCGTGCACCCGTGGATGATCTCATCTGAGCCATCTGAGAAAGAATGAAATAAAAGAAACATAGATGTTGCTATAGGCAAAAACACATGATAAGGAATAAGAAAAGTGAAGTATTTCCTAAGAATGCCCTATAACCTCTTGAAGATAGGATATGGATGTCATTGTACCGATCCGCGAGACTCTACTGGGAACTTGCTCTTATTCTAGTAAAACCAGTGAACTTGGCTCTAATATCAAACTATCACGACCTAAAATCGGGCCATGATGAAACCTACAATAATCCTTAGTAGGTAATCCAAAACTCAAAGCGGAATACATTAAGCAACTAGAAAGAAATAAGTGGAAGCAACTATATAGAGAGGAAGTAGGTCCCACAACATAGATATGTAAATACAATGCAAAATATGCAAAACGAGCCTAAAAGTGACTAAGAAAGACAAAACTATACAAAGGAAACCAACTCCAGACCTGGCATCACTATTACAAGAGCATCTAAGTACAAAAGTTTATATGCATCAAGTTTTTCTAATAAAAATACAAAATACATAGATAGGTGCAACGGAAGAGAAGAAGGAATATCTAGATTCCAAGAGCCCACCACGATACAAGTCTGCGATGGCCATAGGAGACCTGAAACTCAGCTCGTACTGAAGCTGCATCACAAAACGATGTAGAAGTGCAGCATGAGTACCAAAATATGGGGTAATAAATAGGCCTCATAGGCAAACCGAGCTCAGAAAAATTATATATCTATATAATAAGAAGTATGATAGTTCTACCGTACGATTTTAACGATATTAAAGAGTGATAACCAACCACTAAGAATAACAAAACAAATGAAGGGAAAGGGGAAAATAATCAAGGGAAGATACATACCAAAGGTAATATTTTAACTTGTATTGATAAGTAATAACTACAATTATTCCTAACTTATTCTTTATATCTATAGAAACCACCAATAGAAGGTGAGAGAAAAAGAGGAAGATCAAGAAAAATACTTATTGTACCTAGTTCACCTCTTCCACCTACTGCACCTCCTCCATGTCCATCACCTCATGTACCTCCTGCATATTCAGCACCTAGTGCTCCTCTTCCACCTACTGCACCTCCTACATATCCTGCGCCCATTGCACGACCTATTGATTACCTAACATCCTTTTATGCACTTTCGGATTTTCATACATCTTCATTGCCAAATGCTAGTAAAAGAGGAAAGGGCAGGAGAAGGGGAAATACAACCCCATACAATAGGCCACCAATAATGGAAATGGGTGTGTTTCAAGCTGAAAATGGATTCAAAGTCTTTAATGTGAGTGTTTGATACTAATTCATGTATTCTAAAATGTCAATAAAAATTTAGACTATTTGAAGAACTAAATTATTTTCATAATTTGAGTGCAGCCTGACATACTAAGTTGTAAGATATTTTCTACTGGTGCAACCAAAGTGACAAGATCAATTGATATAATAGGTGATAATTGATTTCAAACCAAGTACTGCAAAAGCAAGCTTAAACAAAATTAAAAGGCAACAATATAAACAAGAAAACTTCAAGAAATGAGTGAGCAACAAAGAAAAAAACCAAGAGGAATTAGTTCAAACAATCTGATCCAATTCAGGAAGCCATGGAAATTGTAGTATTGCAGAACTGTTTAATGTTATTTAGTAGACATGAAAATATTTTTTCATTCTCTTTAGAATGTTGATGTATTAGTAAATGACTTTTGTTTTGTTTATTGTTGTAACTGGCAATATCTTCTCTATCTAAGACCTATTTTATAAATGGTGTAATATCTATTAAATGTCTTCCATTGCTTTAATTGCACAAGCTTAAAGCTTTACAACTACACAAGCCTTCTATTTGAATATATAATTTACACAAGCTTCAGATGAAAAGATTCATTGATATAAATATGCAAAAATTGTCATAATACATATGGTAAACAAAACATAATTCCTTATTATATCATATCTAACATAGGGTACCGATAATATGACAATTCAATTAGCGCAATACTTGAATCACTACTTTGGAATAGATTATTGATAAACATAGCAACAACACAAATCAAAATATACAAAACGACCATCCAATAGAACCTACATCATTATCAATTTCAACCACTTGCTCATTGATTTGAGTTTGACTCCTCCGAACTTCATCTTCCAACTCTTTAATTTTGTTCACCAATCTTGGGAGGATATATTTTGATCTTGGATCGACCTTTTCGTTGTCTCTCCATCAAAAAATTTATAATTTTTAGACCAAAAAATTAAAATAGTACATTGATATCAATTAAACCCAAAAAAATAAATAATAGAAAAGAAATCATATACACCATAGCATGGGCAAGATCAAAATCATCTCCTAGGATTTGACTTCGATCAAGAAGTTTGCATATGCAGCAAAATTCCAAGTTTGTATAGCACTATGGCTTTGAGCATTGGGTCTGATCTTCCATGCAAAGCTTATTCAAGTCTTCATTTGCCATTACTTGCCCTGACAGAGAAAAAAAAAAGATAAATTTGAAGAACAAATTGAAAATCCTAAATATGAAATTAGATAAGATTATGAGCCTTAAAGCTTCAAGCTTTGTAGTGGAACATAGAGTTGAAAGCTTTGACAACTAATTTTAAGTTTTAAGCTTTGAAAATGAGAAAAAGAGGAAGACGAAGGAAGTTACTTTGGGAGAGAATGGAAAAAAAGAGGATGACGAATTTTCTAGTCATTTGGGAGTAAGTTACCGTTGGGAACCTTAATTATAGGTTGATTTAGACTCCACGTCAGCGTTTGAGGTATTTAATTTATGTTCTTACGAACCTAGAAGAGGCGGTCTCACCTTCTTGGACAGATCAGCAAATAAGAGTTAGTTAATATATAAAATAAAAGGTTCAGGGGATAATATGACCCTCGTAAAGTATGAGTGTATAGTTGGGAATCCGACAATAGGTTGGTGGCTTTTGGCTATTTTCTCTTCTTTCTTATTAATTTATGAAGTTTATTATTCTAACTATTTGAATGCAAGTTATTAATATTTTTTGTATAATCAATTCTTCTAATAACGTATTTTTAGTTAATAGTATTGTTTATTTATTTAGTCTTTCCTAATACATAATATTTCAAATATGTTTTACTTCTTTTAATAATTTTTTTTTTACTTCTTTTAATAATTTTTTTCTTTTATATGAAAAATTACATTTTCTATAAATTATAATCAATATTTATTTTTGAAATATCTATAACCTATCATTACTAAAAACAAAATGAGATCACTCAAATTTTTGGGTCTAGAAAGCTGTCTTTTTTAAGCCTTTAGAGTCGCTCTAGACATCAATGTATCGCACTGCATCAAAAATGATCTTTAGCGGTAACTAATTAATAGCAATAGCTTAATTCTCACTAACTGTGATTCTTTTAGAGGAAATTACTTGTGATAGTTATATTTTAGCATTTTTTGTCAATGTCGCTAAAACCTGTAATGATACTAAATTTAATGGCAATTAATTAATATCGGTAAAAGTTGTAACACTCTTTATTAATGTAAATATTTATTGCAGTTAAAAACTACTCCCTCCGTCCCATATTAGTTTATCACTTTTTATTTTGCACGGTGCTTAAATAATTATAAATGAGAAGATAATTTAACTAATTCACCTCTTAAAAAACTTCTTAAAATTTTACAAACAAATATGAACACTTTTAAAAAGAATTAATTGCAAGGGTGATATAGGAAAATTTTAATTAATGCTTTCTTGATTTCGTAAGGTGATCAACTAATATGAAACAATTATTTTTAGTATAATGATCTACTAATATGGAACAAAGGGATTTTTGTTTTTTGTTGTAGTTTCGTAAACAACCATCTAGCCACCTTGCACCACCCGATTCGGATTAAAGAATTATATTCCCAAAGTGAATAACATCTCTTTAGTCATCATATCATCCAAAAGTTGAAATAAAGTATGAAAATTTTTGAACTTTTATGTTGCAATTCTCTGCTGATTTTGAGTGAAGATTAATGTGTGCAAATGTAATGATCCGTTAGGTCGTTTTGAGCACTGAAACTATTTTGACTCTTCCCTTAAATTTAAATGGAAATTTTGGAACTATTCGGTAACTACGATTATTTAGTTAACAAATATTTATTAAATAATTAATATAATTGATAGTTAGTGTCATGACCCAATTTCTCAAGTCATGATGGCGCCTACCAACCCACCAGTAGGCCAGCCAAAACCCTATCTCGGAACTAAACAGTAACGGGACTAAGGGTGGAAACTAATCCATAACCAAGCGAAAGCATACAATAAGAGCAATCACGAAAGCTGGAACGAACCAGACTAAATATATACAACACCTCCCAAAACCTAGAAGTCATGAGTATAGAACTACTAAAAAGAGTATAAGTTCCGAAAGTGGACCATTGAAACAACTGTCTCGAAAACAAAAGACAAGCCAAAATATATAAACAGAAGGAAACTGGTGATCCCAAAACGCCAAGTGCTCACCCTAGTCTCCCGAACTGACAGCTCCCGACCTGATCTCAACGCTGATAATTGGTGCTCGGACCTGCATCACGAAAACAGATGCAGAGTGTAGTATGAGTACCAAAACAACAGGTACCCAGTAGGCATCATAGGCCAACTGGGCAAGAAGAGTAAAAACAGGCGGACAAGATAGAATCAGCACAAACAGAGGTCAACAGAATCGGAAATGAAAAAGCTGAAAGGAAGCACAAAGAAATAACTAAAATAAACCCAGCTGAGCCCCCCATAAGACCCGCTGGGCACACTCGTGCGCAAGTTTAAATAAAACCTAAATGAACCCCCATAAGCCCGACAGGTACATAGAAGAGCTATTCTACAGAAATGAAGGAATAACCAACTCCAGAACAACACCAGGGCCCCGCCCAATCATTACCATCAGAGCCCTGCTCAGTCATAAATATCAGAGCCCAACTCAGTCATAAACAACAGAGCCCAGCTCAGTCATAAACATCAAAAATATCAGAGCCCAGCTCAGTCATAAATATCAAAAATATCAGAGCCCAGCTCAGTCATCAGTCACGAGCTGGAAATGCCGGACTCTAACCGGGCAACCTCAGTCTCGAACTGGCACAAACAGCCCACACTCGACAGTCTAACGCTGGAAATACTGGTTCCACCGGATACGTCGATCGCGTAGCTGAGACTAGTAGCCTATGCTCCACGGACTCGCACTGGAAATAACGGGCTGCAATAGTGTAACGTCAGCTGTGGACCGGAGTGGGTAGCCTACCCCCGTGAGCCTAGCGCTGGAAATCCTGAGTGATAACCGAGTAACGTCAGCCGCGTACTGGAGCCAACCGTCACGGACCAGATAAGCCACAACAACAATACACTAAGAGAATAAACATCAAGGGCCACCCCACTCCCCCAACATATATACCAACCGAAGGCTCCCAGCCTAACACAATCCAGCCGACAATCGGTGCAACAACGGCATCTTTCGGCAGCATCCAAAAAATCTCAGCGATAATGGGCAAAAAAATCAAAAGGTCCGAAAGCCACGAAAACACCTATACTAAGGCTCATAATCTGACCCAAGTCTGTTATATCAGTCTACAAGGATCTAGTCCATCTGAAACGACGTCGGATACATACTTAAGTCAACCAGGTACTTGAGACTATGTCAATAAATCACAGCCTATTCTAAGGCAGAATCACAATAATCAGTCAATCATCAAACAGATTCACCCGGACCCACTCATGCAACATCAGATAACCATCAACAGATACCCCATAACATGCATATCAACAAATCAAATCAACAGCCCAACCTATAGCATGATACTAGCTCATAACAACTCAACAGTCAACTCTAAACTGAGGAAATCCGGGATCAAGGGAAACAATACTAACTAACCACCCCAGATTCACAAATATCAACCAGCATTTACACAATTAGGCTCAGTCAAGAAAGAAAGGAAGTCGTAACCTACCAAAAAGCCGATCATGTGCGCTCCAAGTCACTCAATTGGAGATTTTCCCTTCTGAACGGCCTCAGACTGCTGCCACGCTACCAAAAATAGAATCACAGCTTCAATACGGTCGTTTAGACACCAAAATTAACAAATTTGGATATAGACCAATTTTTGGGTCAAAATCGGGTAAAGTGGGACCCGCTCCGGATTTTCCGGAATTGACTCCGTCAAAAGGTCCCAAATCCTTCCCCCAACACTAATCCTAAAACTAGTTTATCAAATAGGGGTCGGATCCGCTCCCAATCAACCAAACAATAACAAATCTAAAACTAACAAAAATAGGCCAAATAAGGGGTTTACCTCTGATTTCACGAAGAACGAGGTGCACCCATCAAACCCCAACCTCAAATCCATGAAGCCAATGAAAATTCGAACACTTGGGACTTTGAATCACAAAAAATGGAGCTCTAGAACTCGAGATATCAAAATTTAAAATGAAGAAGAAATCATAAGTTGATGGCAGCAGCTTCGAGCTGCATTTCACCACAAACGAGGATTCACCAACACATTCCAATCACTCCACTGCGTAGCCACAATCTCCACGATCATACAGGACTTCGAATCACTCAAATCGGAGCTCGGATGAGGGAGAAATCGGCATTTGAAAATGAGGGTGAAAGCTGAAATTTCTGGGTTATAAAACCCGAACCTCGTCGCTAAAGTCCATTTCTGGTCGCTAAAAGTCTAATTTCTGGTCACTAAAGGTCTGCACCAACAACCAGAGTTTTGCTATTTTTTTTAAAGTCTCCGAACGGACCCTCGGAATTCGTTCGGGACCCAATAAAAATAAACCAGATATTCTACCCAACTAAATTCGACATTCCGGACTCAATGGCGCAGTTAAAATTTCCATACGAGGTCGTTTCGACAAAAAGTGGGTCCCACACCCATTATGCCATTTTAGCCAAATTCTACCAAGGGCCTCAGATTTTGATCGAAAGCTCCCGGTAATTCTCGAAAGGTTGTTCTAGACCAAACTTGGCATTCCGGAACTAATCGCGCTGTCGAAATTTTCATCTGAGTGCGTTTTCCAAGAAAGTTGACCAAAGTCAACCTTAGGCCAATTTCCAAAGGCTAAAGAGCTAATCGGCCCCAAATTCACACCGGAAACACCGGTACTCATGCTAACCATGTTTCTAGACTAATTTGGCCTTTCCGGAGCTGATGGAATCATCAAAATTCTCATCTGCGGTCGTTTACCTGAAGTTATGACCGAAGTCAACTTTTCAAGGTTCAAAAGCTCCAAAATAGAAAAACGGGCATAAAACCCAAACGAACGACTAGGCAACCGAACAGTCAGTGCCAGCAAATCATAACTGACTTGGGGTCGCTACAGGAACACTCTAAACGATAGAAAGAAGGCATTAACACATAAATGACCTGGAGGGTCATTACAGTTAGTGGGCCAAGTCTATAATTTATTTAAGGAAAAATTACTAAAGTACACACCTTTAAGTATATTATATTCCATTTGTCCCTGTATCTTTTAAAAATAACTAAAATCTCTTATTTTAATAATGTATCTGTATTAATGTATCCGCGCTTTCATTAATGTATCCGGATTAGGTTCATTTTTATTTTAATAATGTATCCGTATTAATGTATTAATGTATCCGTGCTTGTATTAATGTATTCGCGCTTTCATTAATGTATCTGGATTGAGTTAATTTTTATTTTAATAATGTCTCTGTATTAATGTATCCGCGCTTTCATTAATGCATCCTGATTGGGTTAATTTTAAGGGATTATTGTAATTAGAAAAAAAGTAGGAATAATTAGTAATTTCATCTTTACACTATGTGATTTATGTAACTTACCCTTTATTTAATACCTTTTACCACTTGGCGTCTTGGCCCATATAATCAAATTAAGCTAGTAGAATTTAGTACCTAATTATTTTAAAGGAAAAGAAAAGAAGAGGAGAGCAAAAACCTCACCTCTGCGAGAAGTGGGAGCCGACTTAACGTGAATAAAGTGCAGGTAAGGTATCTCAATCTTCCTATTAGTTGTAACCATAAATTGTTAGGGTAGAGAATATAAATTATTAAAATATTAATAAAATTAAATAAGGAAGGGAAATTTGACAAAGTTGAAATTGGAAATTGGAAATTTGGGCAGTATCGTTCTTTTGATGTTTGGGGGAGACAAGCGTTGGGCCATCATTGGCTAATGGTGGCTAAGGATTGAGGTTATTGGTTATGTAATGATGGCTTGTGAGGACGTTGAAGATTATAAGGTGTGAATTGAATTTGTGTAACTGTTGTTTCCAGCGAATTGGCATGCTTAATTTTTCGTAACTTGAGTTCTATTTCGTACTTTTTTCTATAATTATCACAATTCAAATTTTGATATATGAGTATAGGTAATTAAATATTAGGTGTATTGTATTATATGAATATCATTAGATTTATGATTTTAGGAGAAATTAAGAATTAACCCTAGACTTGAAATTTAGCAAATATGAGACTTGACATATTAATTGACACCAAGATTAGGAGCTTGATTATATATTAGGGTGGGTTTTTGAGTATAGGCTAGACGTATAGTAATATAGGTGTCTACGAACTCGCTTGCTTACGAATATTACATATTTGATAGATTGTGAACATTCTGAAGCTTTACGAAAGGGAAGGGCAAAATCTCGAGGATTCGTGACACGCGTTTCGGCATACAAGGTATGTTAAGACTTTCTAGACTTCGTTGAGGAACATTTTCTAATTAAAGATTAAAAATTGAATAGATAATGGGTAAGGGAGAAAGATAGGGGTCTCGTACCAATGGTGTGACGGGCATTGGTATGAGTACCAGTATTATTAAAGGGAAAGTTTATTACTATATTATGATAGATTGTAATTCGAGAATGCCAAAGCATATGGGCATTAGCTGATGTATTTAGTGACTTGATTTATTTTGTGTGGTTGTGTTTCTTTATTGAAACCGTATAATTGTGATAATTGAGGTGATTATATGTCATAGTGACATTTGAATTATTGAGATGCTGCATCACCCCCTTTTTTTGATATCATATTGTGCACACGCATTGACATGAGATTGATTATGAGTAAAGGTCTAACACGTGGAGATTGTCCGTGTTGAGATTGAGTTATGATTATAATTTGGGCACGTGGAGATCGTCCGTGCGAGAGATTGGTTATGATTATAAATTGGATATGGACCTCGCGAGTCTCCCATGGTTCATGAACTCTCGATGTATTTCCGAGGAGTATCATGTATATACGGTTGAGAGAGTACTTGGCATATGAGGCATATCATTTCATGGTGTCGCATTGCATTGCATCTCATCACATTCTCATCATTGTTGATTATGTGTTTTATTGGTGATTGGACATTACATGATAGTTGATTATCCCTATTTGATGAAACTTGTTTGATCAGTAAAATGTAGCTCCGTACAAGTAAAAGGATTATTTTCTTATAAACTCCTGTCACTACTTTTTCGTTATCGGTCTATGAGATATACTGGGTACACGTGGTTTCGTACTCATACTACACTTGTTGCACCTTTTTGTGGTGCAGATCCAATTCCGGATACGAGCGCACCTCGTGGAGCTTTTTGAGTCCAAGTTTGGAGTAGTTTGGAGTTGTGGTGAGCTGCTTGGCTGTCCCGCATCCCACACCTCCCTCTATTTTATTATTTATTCTATTGCTTTTGTGTTCAGACAAGATCTTTCTTAAGCTAGGCTTGTCATTTTAGTTTCCAGACTTGCACCGTATTTTAGAAGCTCTTGTAGTTATGACACAAAAATCTTCGGTGGTTTTTAGCTTTCCCGCAGTTCATACTTATGCAAGACTTAGTGTTTGAGACATTTTACTTGTCGCTTACCTTTTCACCTTAATTATTTAGTTAAATTGGTAAAACTAGTGGGTTGGCTTACCTATCGATTGGGAACATAAGTGCCATCACGACACGTGAATTTTGGGTCGTGACAGCAAACCTGACAAGGAAGAGATTGGAATAGTGTTCCAGCACCCAACCCAACCTAGGAACCAAACCGGTGGGTGAATTGAAAACCGGAGAGGCTCAACATACACACTAACTAAAGGAGAGTGTCTTATCCCGCTTAATTTATTTTTTTTCTGATAAATGTTTTTTCTTGTTTAATTGTAATAAATACTGGAAAATATTTTTCAAATCAACTTATTTACCTTAATTTGATACAAAATGACTTTATAATTGGTCAAGAAAAGTCATTTTCCGAATTTAAAACTGATTATAAAACTCAAAGACAATGTGGAGAAAATTTTCAAATAAGTCATTGAAGTTTTAAAAAAAAGGCTTATCTACTCCCTCCGTTTCTATTTAGCTGTCACCATTTTAGATTTCACTCCCCAAACTAGGTAAACGTGCCATTGTACCCTTATTTAGTGTTCTCTTGAAGTCAAATTTTCAATAAATGAATAGGAATTAATTTATTTTGATTAATTAATCTCACCAATTCACATGAATTAATTGTGTTTTTCGTATGTTGGTCAAATGCATAATTGCAAGACTAATAACTTTCAAGGGTAAAGTAGAAAGAAAAAGGGTGTTTTTTATGAAATAACAAGTATTAAGGAACATTTATTTTTATTAAGGACGACATATATACAGGAACGGAGGAAGTATATCGTTAGTTAATAATGGAGTTTAATTATAAGTATGTTGGTTAGGGGTGAACGTTCAATTCTTCGGTTCGGTTTTATCAAATTTCGATTCGATTCTTCGATTTTCAATTTTAGAAAAGTGTGCACCGTATATCAAACCGAACTAATTTAGTTCGGTTTTTTCTACTTCGGTTTGGTTTAATTCAGTGTTATTAAAATGGTTTTCGGTGCAAATAAAAAATAAAATGAGGATAAAATAAAAGCATATGATAGTTAAAAATTTAAAACTATGTTAAGGGAGTGTCTCACTGTAATGTCTCAATTCTTGTGAAATTACCTTTTCATGTGAAATGACCATTTTGCCTTTCCCCTTAGCGGTTTCATGCTTTGTTTGTATTCCGGGAGTGGTTGGTATGGTCCCCGATGTGATCAGGAGGGATTTTAGTGATTTTGAGACCTTGGGTGGAGTTTTTAAGGAGATAATTGATTTTGGTCAATATTCCGAGATTCGAGCGTCGGATGGTGATTCTGTCAGTTCAATTGCGTCCGGAACGTCGAGTTGGGTCTAGTAGGGTGGTTGATTAGAGCCCCAAGACCTTAGAATTCGTTTTGGGTATTTAGGCTAAAAGTCGAATTTTAGGCCTAAAAGAGGTCCGTAGGGGTATTTTGTCATATAATTTTTTTTTCCAGAAATTCAACGAGTCCATTTGCTCTGAAACATGTTTTCTGATCAATTTTCACTATTGGTTCATATTTATAGAGTTTCGAATGAGTTCCGAGGGTCAAAAACATATTTTGTAAGGTGTTGGTACTAGTTGACCGCGGTCAATGCGTGGTCAATAGACCCTTTTTGGCTGAAAATAACCCATATTTTGGGTTTCTTCCTTCTTTTCTCATTTCCACCGTTGTTACACAATTGGAGCTTAGGAGAGACGAATTTTGAAGCAATCTTTTGAGGAAATTCGTTGGAGTAAGTCTCTTTATCATTTCTAAATCATTTTCTAACGATTTTATCTTCCAAATCTCTTTAAAATTCAAGATCTCAATGAGGATTTTGGGGTTTTTCACCCAAAATTCAAAACTAGTAATTTCATGATTTTGAATCCGTTTCCCGCTCGATTTTAATGGGCTTTGAACCACAAACTCCTCTTGATGTGTAGAACCTGATTTTCAACTAAAATTTCAGTTTTGCCCTTTTCATTTTCAAGGAGATTTTTGGACGACTTTAACCCCGGTTCTTAAACCTTGCAATATGGGTATCGTTGAACTTCTTTTAATGAATTCTTTCCATTCTTGATAGTTGGGGATCGTTTCGGAGTTGGTATTTGAGGTTAAAGCTCTGGAAGAGTGTTCGGGTGAAGTTTTCTGCCTTCGAGGTAGGTTTGGCTATCCTTCTTTGAGACTGGGATTGGGTAATTGATTTTTCTTATGTCATAGGCTATGGGATGAGATCGTAATATGATTTGGGATTGTTGATTATATTGTGATACCCGTGTATGGGCTTGATTATATTGTGATGCCCGTGTGGGGGCTTGAGTATATTGTGATGCCCGTGTGGGGGCTTGATTATATTGTGATGCCTGTGTGGGGGCTTGAGCATATTGGGATGCCCGTGTGGGGGCTTAATTATATTGTGTTGCCCGTGTGGGGGCTTATTTGTACAGTTTAACCCGTGTGGGGGCCTTATTTGTTACTCTATTTGCTTTGTGAGCATGTGATTCATGAGTTGTCTGTGAGAGAGACGTGTAACACTATTTGATTTGTAATGCCCGAGAGAGGGGTTAAGTTGGGGATTTTAGCATACTTTGAGAAATGAAATGTTTTTTTCTAAATGGTGCTCACTTATTTCAAATGAACTCTCTCCCATTATTTTTATATGAGGGAGTTTAACATGATTTGGTCGAGTTTTGAGAACTTATAAGCTTTTATTACATGTTGAGTTGATTATTGCCTCCATGCCATATGTGTTGTGATGCATTCATCCTCATTCATCATATCATTGATCTTGGGAAGTTGAGAAATCTGGAGATTCTTTTAGATGTTCTTTACACTTATGACACCATGTTTTGGGAAATTCTTCGTTGTTATTCTCTTCTTTTCAGTCGTGGCCTGACTTCCTCTTTGGGAGTCTCGTATCTGTTTTATTGTTCGGCTTACACATCAGGGTGGTTTTGGGATGTGTGCCATCATGACTTTGGTTTTTGGGTCGTGACACTCGCCATGCAACATTTATTGTGCTAACTAAAAGACTATATTTGTCTTTGTCAAGAACATTGTACCTCCAACTACTTCTCGAGAAAAACAAAGATGAAGACGGATTCCTTTACATAACGTACACTGATAAAAATATGTTTGGTGTCACGACACAGGGTAGCCCTTCGATGTAACACGGCGTATAAGACCCCGAGAGGCCTCATACAAGCCCTTAGCATACATAACATACAAGACAATAGAGAAATAAGAGTTCAAGAGAAGATTTTATATCAAAGCTTTACTCAAAACAGCGAAAGTCTACAACTCATGTCTCAAAGCCTTCTAACATCATAGAATATGAATAAAAGTGATAGGGATGCAGCCCAATACAATATCCAACATAAGGAAAGACATCAAAGTAAAATCCAACAAGGCTATGTCCTCGGGTGGATGAGGACTCACCAAGTCTTCTTCACAACTCTAAGTCAATGCTCTAGCCACGAGTAGGAGAACTGCCACGTCCTACACCAAAGAAGTTGATGCAGGCAAGAGTATGCGTTAGCACAATTAAGTACTAAGTATGATAGCAATGCACATAAATCATGCTAGAGAGAGACATAATCATGACATGCGATGGCCAAGCTAAAAACATGATAAACATGAGAAACATGAAACATAAAGCATATATCAAGGCCAAAGCAAGCTAAATCACCTTTCCTTCTTTTCTTTACTTCATCATGAGAACACCTATTCATTACCTTGTGGGTAATAGCCTTAACCGACATATAAGACCATGTGAGCTATCAACATGGAATCCGGTGTCTACCCCACACCGTAAAAGGGTGTCCTACTTGCCAAGGTAAGACCATGAACTTCTTAGCTTATGTGGATCCACTAGCTAGTGTCTATCATAGACCATCACCCTATGGGGGCACATAGGTTATGGGACATGGGTAATTGCCACTTGTCCACTCGGTACTAAGCATACTTCCCATGGATTAATCATAGTTCATTTTATCCTAGGTAGACATGGGTAATCGCCTCTTATCTACATTAGTCATAAGCTCATTATTGGTAGACTTGGATAATCGCCACTTTGTCTACATTAGGGTACATGGATAATCACCTCTTGTCCCTTCATTCATTAGAATAGCTTCTTAAGAACATGGGTAATCGCCTCTTGTTCTTTTAAGTCATATTGGGAGAATTACGTGAGAAAACCTTTCACAACTCAACCATAGCATCATCATGTCATAACTTTGGTACTTTACTCTCAAAGCACACTTAACTCATCTTTTACTTCATATGAGACATGCATAAGTTCCTTAGCTTTATCTTTATTTAGTTCATCATGCTCATAGTTTATAGATCATAGAGTTAATATGGGTTCATGCAAGTTCAACTCATGTCATGCAAATTAATGCAAGCTCATGCTTATAAAGCCATAATTAGGATAATTTACCCATACTTGAAGGAACTCACATAATAGAGGAAAATCATGCTTTTGACTTGATCATGCTAAATTCATAAGATTATCCTTAATTCATTCATAATTCATGCTTGATTTCATAGAGAATTCATAAACTTCATCAAATCATAACTCAACCCAACAATCAAAGCATAGATTATCAAATTAGGGAGAATTAGCTTGGGATCATGTGGTTTCCTGCAATCCTTACATCAAATCATGTAATTCACGCTAATTCGTACACTAGATTACTTTATCACGCTAGATCGTGCACTAGAAATCATAAAATCAGTAATTGAAATAATAATTGAAAAACCCATAAGAATTGATCAAAACCCTAATTCAATTGGGTAAGATTAATCCTTGAAAACCTTGAAGAAAAGGGAGGACCCATTGGAGGAAAGGACTCCTAATGGTGAACACTATCATACCTCAAAACAATCCACAAGAGATTGGAGAAGATTAAAGGTCTTCAATGGAGGATTCAAGCTTTCTTCTTCTTCCGTGAGAGTTGAGAGAGTTTCTTTTAGAGAGAGAAATATTTGAGAGGAAATATTTGGGAATGAAAAATAATGAGAAGAATTAGGCTTAGAAAGTATTTATAGGCCATAGATTAAGGATATAATCGACTAAGCTTAATAGGTAAACAATTAGGGAAAAGACCAAAAAGCCCTTAATTAAAAACTGTCGGGACCAATCGACGGACAGGATCTACGGTCCGTACATCAATTGACGGATCGCCCTGCTCTTCCGTCAATTGATTCTAAAAGTGCATTTTGGGTTGAAAAATTTGGTTAAGTCTGGAAGGCATCTATGGGACCCATCTACGGCCCGTCAACTGAACTACAAACCGTTCTGCTACTCCGTAGATCAAAGTTCAGAAACTTTGAAATCTTGAAATTTCACAGTGCCATCGACGGTCCCCACCTACGGCCCGTCAATCTATCTACGGCCAGTAGGTGGCCTCCGTAGGTCACTTTCTTCAGGTGAGTTCTGCCATTAAAATCCTTTGGAAGCTTGGGGTATTACAATATCTCCCCTTTGGGAACATTCGTCCTCAAATGAGAATCAAGACACCTTGAGAAGGGTAATAGACACGAACTAACAACCCAACCTAGCATGCAATCACATAAATGCACATATCCGAGGAGGCAACATCAACTCCAAGCTAAAGCATGATCAACACATAATAGCATGAAGACTTTATGCAACTCATAATCAAATGCACATAATCATATACGACTCTTCATGAACATGCATAATCAAGGAATAATGGAAAACAACTATGACACATGAGACCAAAAGAATAAACCATGAGGAGCTAGATACCTCAAGCTAGAGTTGGATCGGAAGGAAAGAGATGAGGATATCGGGACATCATATCGGCCTCGGCCTCCCAAGTAGCACCCTCAACTAATTGATTCCTCCATAGAACTTTCACGGAAGCAACTTCTTTATTTCTTAACTTCCGGACTTGCCGGTCTAAAATCTCAAGCGGAACTTCTTCATAAGAAAGACTATCCTTTATGGCAAGATTCTATAATGGCACAATAGAGGTTGGATCACCAACGCACTTCTTCAACAATGAGACATGGAAAACCGGATGCACCGATGCCAAATCATTAGGCAAGTCAAGCTCATAAGCAACCTTACCAACACGTCTCAAAATCTGACATAGGCCTACATAACGGGGACTAAGCTTCCCCTTTTTCCCAAATCTCATTACACCCTTCATGGGTGAGATTTTCAAGTAAGCCTAATCATCAACATCAAATTCTAATTCTCTTCTTCTAACATCGGCATAGGACTTTTGTCGACTTTGAGTCGTTTTCAACCTTTCCCTAATAAGTTGAACTTTCTCCATAGCCTCATTGAAACGACCCCAAATATGCCCGAAAATGTGCTTCGGAAACACCTATAATTGTAATTTCCAAATATCTCAATATCCGTGCATGATTTCGGAAATTCGACTTCATATTCTTATTTGTGGGGTCAAATTGAGTGGGAAATGGGTCTAACCCGAATTTTAGAGCAACCGTATCAAAATTCAAAAATCGCAAAAATTGCGATTTGGAGGGGCAACTTTAAAGGGGCATATCTCTTAGCACACAAGGAACTGGAAGGGCTGCAAACTATTAAATTAAAGCTCTTTGAGTTAGCTTTCCAACGCACTTGGTTTCACCTCATTCCGAGTTAGGATGAGGGAGTTATGACCATTTTCGTAAAACCTGTCTGTGCAGATTTGCAATTTCCAGTGAGCTATTTTTTTAGGCGGGTTGGAGACGTTTTTTTTTATAAAAAGGGGATATGTCCCATACTTAGTCATTTTTCTTAACTCCAAAAACACTCTCTAAGCCCTCTCCAAAAAATTCCACCAAGATCTTCAACCAAATTCAAACATCTCAAGCTCTAATTCCGGATTCAAGACTCAATCTCAAGCTTCGATTCTCCATTCCAATCTTCATCAAGGATTCTCCAAAGTTGAGGTATGTGGGTTTGATTGTGGAAACCTTCCTTTCCACAAGTCCAACCATTTATCCTCTATTTCTACTTCAAGTTTATGGGTCCTTATGATTATTTATGAACTCTTGAATTATGGAATTACTACTACACACCCTATTATGGTCCATTTTGCATATTATCATGAAATGGAATTATTATGTGATGTTTATGGTTTACATGCTTCCATGATCAAATTATGAAGGTTGATATATATATGTATGTTGTTGGTGGGCTGATTTATATGGATTTTGGAATTGGTTGGACTTAGTATTCTTGAAATACATGATTTCATTTACATGAACAATTGCCCACCTTGTGTTTGATAAAATGCCCATTTATAGAATTCTTAGGAAAGGGAAGGTCCAAGGTACGTCCTATGAGTCAGATGGTTATGTAATTACTGAAATGATGATGAAATGGACACATGTATATGATTTTCTCTATATAAGTGTTGTGAGTCGACCAAGCCTGGTACGGGAGGTAGTAGGCCCGTATAACCGTATCGAGGGGTTGGTACCTTGGTTGCCTAGTACGGGGGGTAGTAGGCCCGTATAACCGTATCGAGGGGTTGGTACCTTGGTTGCCTAGTACGGGGGGTAGTAGGCCCGTATAACCATATCGAGGGGTTTGTACCTTGGTCCCTAGCTCGGGGGGTGGTAGGCCCGTGTAACCATATTGAGGGGTTTGTACCTCTTTCGCCTCTCCAAGGGGGTGGTAGGCCTTGGAAATACTATATTGATGGTCACTCGCCACACATGTACTACGTCCCACTAAATATGATTTTTATGTAAGCATCATTATACATATCATTTCATTAATATGCTATTATTGGGTATGATTACGCATTTTTCCTATGATGTCCATCTAATGTAGCATTGCATTGCATCCCATATACTTAGTACATTCAAATGTACTAACGCATACTCTATGCCTACATGATGTCACCATGTAGGGACCGGAGACCGCTTGACCATCCTCCTCCGCGTGGCTAGTACGATTTTCTATAGTGGTTATTGGTGAGTCCTCCATTTCGGGGACGTTGCTCATGATCTTTTGCTATGTATAAAACTTTTCCTTTCTAGTTATGTTTTGACTATGAGGGTGAGCCCGGTAGTTTGTCTTGGCCCCCGCTAAGTACTCATGTTTAGAGGTGGTGTTGGACAAGTTGTGTTTTATGCTTGAGCTTGACTCATCTATGGTATTTATGTATCATTTCTTTTTTTCTTCTTGCTCCCTTAGTCCCGATTTCCCCTTGATTATGCTTATCGCTTATGGTCATTTAATTGCTTCCGCGACCAAGGATGTGTAATGATACGCTATGAGGCTTGTTTGGGGTTCCTTCGGGTTCCCCATTCGCCGGTCACATCTAGGCCCTAGGCTTGGGTCGTGACAAACTTGGTATCAGAGCCCTAGGTTGAATGATCCTCGGAGCCCAACACACCGCGTTGATTAGAGTCCGATTCATGGTTGTGTTGTGCACCACAACTATGAGTAGGAGGCTATGAGACGTTTTAGGAAATGTTTCCCTTCTCCATGTTCTAAGTCGTGCTGTAGAGTTGAATTAAGTTCTTCCCTAACGGTTGTTCTTTGCTATGCTAGATCATGCACTAATTGATCCGGGTGCCTCTCTTTCTTTTGTCACCCCCTTTGTTGCCAAAAAGTTTCATGTTGAGCCCGACTTGTTGCGTGAGTCATATAAGGTGTCTACTCCTATTGGTGCATATATTGTTGCTAGGAAGGTCTATAGAAACTGTCCTATTTGCATCTTGCATAAAATATTACCTTGTGATCTTGTTGAATTGAACATGGTCGATTTTGATGTTGTTCTTGGGATGGATTGGTTGCATGCATACTATGCTTCTATTGATTGTAGAACCCGTAGGGTCAAGTTCCAATTCCCAAGTGAACCCATTCTTGAGTGGGAAAGCCAAAATGTGGTAGTCAAGGGTGGATTCATCTCTTGCATTAAAGCCCGTAAGTTGATCTCTAAGGGGTGTCTCTATCACCTTGTGAGGGTTAGGGATGTGGAGTCCAAAACCCTTCTTATAGAGTCGGTTCCGGTCGTAAATGAATTCCTTGATATCTTTCCTAATGACCTTCCCGATGTTCCTCCCGAAAGGGAAATAGATTTTGGCATAGACCTCCTCCCCGATACTCAACCCATTTTCTATTCCCCCTTACCGATATGGCCCCGGCGGAGTTAAAGGCAGTTGAAAGAACAATTGAGGGACTGTTGGAGAAGGGTTTTATTAGGCCTAGCCAATCACCATGCGGGTGCACCGGTGTTGTTTGTGAAGAAGAAAGATGGGTCCCTTAGGATGTGTATCGATTACCGGCAACTCAATAGGGTCACCGTCAAGAATAAATATCCTCTTCCTTGGATTGATGACTTGTTCGACCAATTGCAAGGGGCTAGCCACTTCTCTAAGATTGATCTTCGGTCCGAGTATCATCAAGTGAAGGTTAGGGAGGGTGACATTCCCAAGACAGCCTTCCGGACTAGGTATGGACATTATGAATTTGTGGTCATGTCCTTTGGGTTGACCAATGCACCGGCTACCTTCATGGACCTAATGAATAGGGTCTTTAAACCCTACCTTGATTCCTTTGTTGTGGTCTTCATTGATGATATGTTAATCTATTCGCATAGCGAGGAAGAACATATGGGTCACTTGAGGGTTGTGTTGCAAAGATTAAGAGAGGAGAAGTTGTATGCCAAGTATGAAAAGTTTGGTGAATTTTGGTTGAGGGAAGTTGCCTTTCCCTAGGTCATGTGGTGTCGGGGGATGGTATTTAAGGTAGACCCTAAGAAGGACCGATGTGATAGGAAATTGGCCTAGGCCATTGACCCCGTCGGATATTAGGAGCTTCTTTGCGGCTTAGCGGGTTACTACCGCGGAGATTTTGTGAATCGGGTTTTCTTCTATTCTTCTCCCAAGACTAAGTTGACACAAAAAGTAAAGGTTAAGTTGAGTGGACGACGAGTGCGAAAGGAAGTTTTCAAACCTTGAAAGATAAACTTGTGTCCGCTCCTATTATTGTCACTACCGGATGGGCTTGAGGGATTGTTGTGTATTGTGAATGCGCTTCTAGAGGTGGCTGGGTTGTGTCCTAATGCAAAATGGTAAGGTGATAGCCTATGCTTCTAGACAACTCAAAGTGCATGAAAAAAACTATCCTACGCATGATCTTGAATTAGCCGCGGTGGTGTTTGCTTTAAAGATTTGGCGTCATTATTTGTATGGGGTACATGTCGATGTGTTCACCGATCATAAGAGCCTCCAATATGTCTTCACCCAAAAAGATCTCAACCTGAGACAAAGAAGGTGGCTAGAATTTCTTAAAGATTATGATATGAGTGTGCATTGTCATCCCGGTAAAGCTAATGTGGTGGCGGATGCTTTGAGTAGGGTGTCTATGGGTAGCCTAGCTCATGTTGATATTGGTGATAGGGAAATGGCTAGGGAGGTACATCGGTTGCGAAGAGGTTGGTAAGGTGGTGTGGTCGTTGTTGATGGTGCTAGGTCTTCCTTGGTTGATGAGGTGATAGCAAAACAAGATCTTGATTCTTCCTTGTTTGAATTGAAGGCCTTGGTGAAAGAGGGCAAGGTGGAAGTTTTCTCCCAAGGGGGAGATGGTGCCCTTAGGTACCAAGGTAGGTTGTGTGTGCCTTGTGTTGATGGTTTGAGGGAGAAAATTCTTGAGGAGGCTCATAATTCTTCCTACTCCATCCACCCCGGTTCCACCAAAATGTATAGAGATTTGAGGGATGTGTATTGGTGGAGAGGCATGAAGAAGGACATTGCCAAATTCGTCTCCGGTTGTCATAATTGTCAACAAGTCAAGGCCGAACATCAAAGGCCTGGTGGTCTAACCCAAGACATAGAGATTCCTACTTGGAAGTGGGAAGAAATTAATATGGATTTTGTAGTTGGTTTACCCAAGACTAGAAAAGGTTTTGATTCTATTTGGGTGGTGGTTGATAGGATGACAAAATCGGCTCATTTTTCTACCGGTAAAGACAACATATGGGGCGGAAGATTATGCAAGGTTATATATTCATGACTTGGTAAGGTTGCATGGGATTCCTCTATCCATCATATCGGACCGTGGTACTCAATTTACTTCACACTTTTGGAAGTCTTTTCAAAGGGGTCTAGGTACGAGAGTTAAGCTTACTACGGCCTTTCACCTGCAAACGGATGGACAAGCCGAAAGGACTATCCAAACACTTGAGGATATGCTTAGGGCTTGTGTATTGGAGCTTAAGGGTAGTTGGGATGATCATCTTCCATTGATTGAGTTTGCCTATAACAATAGCTATCATTCTAGCATCGGTATGGCTCCTTTTGAGGCTCTCTATGGGAGGCGTTGTAGATCACCGGTTGGGTGGTTTGAGGTTGGTGAGGTGGCCTTGTTAGGACCAGACCTAGTTATGGAGGCTCTTGAGAAGGTTAGGATGATTAGAGAAAGGTTGAAGATGGCCCAAAGTCGCCAAAGTCCTATGCAGATGCGAGGAGAAGGGCTCTTGAATTCCGAGTGGGGTGATTGGGTTTATTTGAAGGTGACACCCATGAAGGGTGTGGTTCGTTTTGGTAAGAAGGGCAAGTTGAGCCCAAGATACGTGGGTCCTTATAAGGTGATGAGGAGAATTGGCAAGGTAGCTTATGAGTTGGAATTGCCTAGCGAGATGGATTTGGTTCATCCGGTATTTCATGTGTCTATGTTGAGGAAGTGTGTGGGTGATCCGAATGCCATTGTGTCTCTTGATGTTGTGGGTGTTGTTGAAGATAATTTGACCTATGAAGAGGTTCCGGTCCAGATTTTAGATAGACAAGTGAAGAGGTTGAGAAACAAAGATGTGGCTTCCATTAAAGTCCTTTGGAGAAATCAACAAGTTGAAAGTGCTACTTGGGAGGCCGAAGCGGACATGCAAAGGCGATATCCTTATCTTTTCCACTCCACTCGAGCCTAAGGTATTGATCTAAGCCCTTTATAAAATCTCAGGTCTTAAGTTCAGCCCCCATGTCATTGCATACATTCATGTTTAAGTTGACAAGTTCATTGTGGTTTTACAACTATGTTGAGGTTTTGAAATAAGGTGTAAGTGCATTGTTGCATCCTTATGTGGGCTGAAATTGCCATGTTTGTGTCTCTCATGTACGTTTCTTTAACATTCGGGGACGAATGTTCCCAAGGGGGAGATATTGAAACGACCCCAAAAATGCCCGAAAATGTGCTTCGGAAACACCTATAATTGTAATTTCCATATATCTCAAAATCCGTGCATGATTTCGGAAATTCGACTTCATATTCTTATTTGTGTGGTCAAATTGAGTGGGAAATGGGTCTAACCCAAATTTTAGAGCAACCGTATCAAAATTCGAAAATCGCAAAAATTGCGATTTGGAGGGTCAACTTTAAAGGGGCATATCTCTTAGCACACAAGGAACTGGAAGGGATGCAACCTATCAAATTAAAGCTCTTTGAGTTAGCTTTCCAACGCACTTGGTTTCACCTTAGTCCGAGTTAGGATGAGGGAGTTATGACCATTTTCGTAAAACCTGTCTGTGCAGATTTGCAATTTCCAGTGAGCTTTTTTTTAGGCGGGTTGGAGACGTTTTTTATAAAAAGGGGATATGTCCCATACTTAGTCATTTTTCTTAACTCCAAAAACACTCTCTAAGCCCTCTCCAAAAATTCCACCAAGATCTTCAACCAAATTCAAACATCTCAAGCTCTAATTCCGGATTCAAGACTCAATCTCAAGCTTCGATTCTCCATTCCAATCTTCATTAAGGATTCTCCAAAGTTGAGGTATGTGGGTTTGATTGTGGAAACCTTCCTTTCCACAAGTCCAACCATTTATCCTCTATTTCTACTTCAAGTTTATGGGTCCTTATGATTATTTATGAATTCTTGAATTATGGAATTTCTACTACACACCCTATTATGGTCCATTTTGCATATTATCATGAAATGGAATTATTATGTGATGTTTATGGTTTACATGCTTCCATGATCAAATTATGAAGGTTGATATATATATGTATGTTGTTGGTGGGCTGATTTATATGGATTTTGGAATTGGTTGGACTTAGTATTCTTGAAATACATGATTTCATTTACATGAACAATTGCCCACCTTGTGTTTGATAAAATGCCCATTTATAGAATTCTTAGGAAAGGGAAGGTCCAAGGTACGTCCTATGAGTCGGATGGTTATGTAATTACTGAAATGATGATGAAATGGACACATGTATATGATTTTCTCTATATAAGTGTTGTGAGTCGACCAAGCCTAGTACGGGGGGTAGTAGGCCCGTATAACCGTATCGAGGGGTTGGTACCTTGGTTGCCTAGTACGGGGGGTAGTAGGCCCGTATAACCGTATCGAGGGGTTGGTACCTTGGTTGCCTAGTACGGGGGGTAGTAGGCCCGTATAACCATATCGAGGGGTTTGTACCTTGGTCCCTAGCTCGGGGGGTGGTAGGCCCGTGTAACCATATTGAGGGGTTTGTACCTCTTTCGCCTCTCCAAGGGGGTGGTAGGCCTTGGAAATACTATATTGATGGTCACTCGCCACACATGTACTACGTCCCACTAAATATGATTTTTATGTAAGCATCATTATACATATCATTTCATTAATATGCTATCTATTGGGTATGATTACGCATTTTTCCTATGATGTCCATCTAATGTAGCATTGCATTGCATCCCATATACTTAGTACATTCAAATGTACTAACGCATACTCTATGCCTACATGATGTCACCATGTAGGGACCGGAGCACCGCTTGACCATCCTCCTCCGCGTGGCTAGTACGATTTTCTATAGTGGTTATTGGTGAGTCCTCCATTTCGGGGACGTTGCTCATGATCTTTTGCTATGTATAAAACTTTTCCTTTCTAGTTATGTTTTGACTATGAGGGTGAGCCCGGTAGTTTGTCTTGGCCCCCGCTAAGTACTCATGTTTAGAGGTGGTGTTGGACAAGTTGTGTATTATGCTTGAGCTTGACTCATCTATGGTATTTATGTATCATTATTTTTTTTTCTTGCTCCCTTAGTCCCGATTTTCCCCCTTGATTATGCTTATCGCTTATGGTCATTTAATTGCTTCCGCGACCAAGGATGTGTAATGATACGCTATGAGGCTTGTTTGGGGTTCCTTCGGGTTCCCCATTCGCCGGTCACATCTAGGCCCTAGGCTTGGGTCGTGACAGTAGGTCCTAGATTTAGTAAAACTTTAGGGGCAAAGTTGAGTTCTACAGTTAGAGTCTATGGACCGTAGAAATGTTCCGTCAAAGTTTGTTAATTTTTACGGTCCCAATACTTGGTGTACGGTTGACTAGTACGGACCGTCAAAAGTTCTACGGTCCCTAGGTCTTACCCATAGAAAAGTCCGGCAGTTAATATTCAGGCGGTTTTTGGTCTTTTTCTAAATGTTTTAAGCCTATGCTATGTCGTTTTAGCGTTCATCCTAAGCCCAATATAAAGGATTTGTCCTAAATCTACCTTTTTAAACCCATTATCCTATTTCCCCAAAACATAACCAATTCATTCTCCCAAATTGTGTCTCAACCTAAAGAAGAAGATAAAGCTAGGGCTTACTCCAAGGTATTCAATTCGCCATTCATCTTTGGCTTAGAATAGCAAGGTATGTGGGTATTCACTCATGGAGTTCATTCCTCCAAGGGGGTCCCCAAAGTTTTCTAATTCTAAATTCAATTTCAATTGTTCAAGTTAGGGTTTTACTTAATCTTTATGGGTTCTCTTCAATTTATAGTTTTATTGATTAATCAGTATCTTCTAATGCATGAATTGAATTAATAACATGATTTTGAGTTGATTCACATGAACCCATGCATGATTTATGATTTTAGATGATGGACCCACGATAAAACTTATGAACTATGAATTATGAATTTATGAAGAAATGCATGCTTTTATTAAATTGATGTAAATGATTTGAGGATGCTTTGAAAGGAAAGTATCTATGCAATTGTGAAAGGTTTTCTCACATGCTACTATGATCATGATTGTAAAAGGTATTTCTCACATATGGATTCACATTGAAGAAAGGTTTTCTCATCTATGTTGAGTTGTGTTTCAAGGAGCTATTCTATGTTTTGACCGTAAGATGTGGATTGGGTTGCCTTTCCTATGTTATGATGATATTTTACTTTTATCTATTCCATTGGGATTTAGACTTAGCACCGAGAGGGATTTGAGGTATAGGCTGAAATAGGGTAGTCTCTAGTAGCGACCTCTAGTCCCTAAGTACGTCCTCCTGTAGGATTGTCTTAAATGACCTAGCTAGTGGATTCACTTTAGAAAAAGAGGATGTGTACGGGTTCTACCTTGGCAAATAAAATATTCTTCTTTCGGTATGAGTGATATACCAGATTCCATGATATAGCTCTTATCGTCTTATTGTCTGTTAAAGCTAATATCCCACAAAATAAATATGTTTCTTCAAAGATTTTTTATGTCTCTTCTTTTAAATGCATTGACCATATCCTATGATTTTATACGTTGTTTCTAGTTTAATCCTTTAATTGTTTCAAATGTTTGTCATGCTTTACATGTTTAAACTCTTCATGCTATCAGGTGTATTTATGCAAATTACCCCATACTTCGTACATTCCATGTACTAATGCATACTTGTGCCTACATTGTTACATTTATGTAGGGTTCGACACTCCTACTTCTCACACTCGTGGCTAATTTATCATTCTATTGGATTCAAGAGTTTTTGAGTCTTCTTGTTCCGAGGACCGGGACACATTTACTTGCTTTATGTCTTTCTAGTTTTTTGATGATGTACATGGTGTATGGGTTACGTTACAACCACTTCTTTTGATGTTTAGATGGCTTGTTGAGACTATGTTAGACTTCAGCTTTGTCAAACTCTTATAAATTAGGAAAATGCTACTTATGAAATCTTTTATTTCTATTATCTTGTATGATTTATGCTAAGTGGCTTGTGTAGGGTCTTTCATGGTTCTATACGCCATGTTACGCCTAGGGTATACTTTGGGTGTGACAATATATATATATATATATATATATAATACTTCTATAATCTCTAACACATATTTTACTTCTAACTATGATCGTCTCTAAATTTCTATCATAAAAAAATATACACAATGTTAATCCATTAAAGATTAAAAAGATAAAGAAGATAACATGCTCAAGGAGGTTTATTAAACAAAACAAGTATACCTTCCCATGATAATAATGTGTGAGGTAAAATAAGGATCTGAAACATAAAGAAATATTATTATGCCAAACAGGATCATTCTGGCACTGTAATTTGTTCATAAATTTCTAAAGAGTATTTAATGGTGAAGAAAAAATTGACGATAAAGATTAAGAGATTGTTGTGTAACTTGAGGAGGAAGATGATTTAATTAGATTTATTTATAATACAAAATTAAAATACTTAACAATGCATGATGACAATTCAATAAAATACTTGTATTTTCATGTGAAATGTTACAAATGGTCATTAACAATTTTATTAGGGAAAGTAAATAGACAAACTTAAATCTTCATGTTATTTGACTGAGATGATGAGACTTTTAAAAATAAGGATTCAGAAGAATGGAAACAGACATAGTATTTTTATTTATTTTCAATTAATTTTTTATTCTTATTAAAAAGCATATTTTCTATTTTTTTATAAAATTATTGTAAGTGTATTTATATTTTGATTCATAAATATATAATAATAGTATTAAATAGAATGTGATGGTATTTATTTCAATAAATGTGTATTTCAATTTTTGTCCATAAATCTTATGACATTATAAGGACATTTTCGTAATTCAATTTTCAACTTGGGGGCTTCCCATTATATTATATATATATATATATATATATATTTGATTTTACTTCATCTTATATTGTGAAGCTTATATAATTTTACTTCATGTTCATGCTTCACTTTTAGTCACGTTACTTTCAATTTATTTTCAGTTAAGTTATTTATTCCATTCAGCCTTATTAAATACCGTACATTCCATGTATTGACGTCATTTGGTGTGGGATCATTATATGATGCAGTTTCAAGTATTCACCGTAGCAGACGTTTAGTAAAATCTCTTTCCATCAGCAGTCGGTGAAACCTCCTCAGTCTCAAAAGGCTAATATTTTGATGGTTTATTTTATTTGATTTTTTTCAATCATTGTTAGTTGAATAGTCACGTAGTCATGATTCTTGTTCCGGCACCAACCTTCAGTCAGTAGAGGCTTCATAGATAGACATATTTAGTGAATCAGTTCTGTCTTGAGTATTCAGAAGTTTTAAGCATAATAATAATTATTAACATTATTTATATTCAAATTTACTTTAGTTTTTTCCAAGAGATATCCTTGATTGATTTTAAATGTCCATTTTATAAGGTTTGCGTTTGTATGTATAGTTTTTCGCTAAGTATTCAGCCACGCCAAGGGTTCACTTTGGACCAACAAATGTTCTGAGTGCCGACCACATTCAGGGTGTAGGTTCGGAGTGTGACATGTATCTAGGAGGTATAATACATTATCAAATGGGGATTCTATATTTTAGATTAATTAGGGTAATGCTAGGTTTTTTTTGTTGACCAAGTAAGAAGGGTGCTTATACTTGTAGAAGTTGGCATTCGATCTCAAACATGCTATCTATTAATCTATTAAGAAGTATTGTTATACCATAATAATATACAAAGTAATCTATTATGGTTATCTCATCAAACCATAGTGAGATAATATCTTTTCATAAAGTAAGTAGAGAATGTGTGTAAATGAAATAAGTGATACATTTCATCGAGGAAAGATGTGGCCTAAAATATGATACTTCTATTTGAAGATAAATGATGCATGCATAGCCTAATTAAAAGGATGATTCATAAAAAAAGTTAAACTGAAGCACATTTCACTAAAATTATTATTCACACATGATCTTTAGATGAACGGTGATATTGATATATAACAAATTTATTCATCAAATTTGTTCTAAATTCAATTCTTGAGAAGGTGGTATATAAGATTGAAATGCAAAGATTAACCATCTGAATCGCGATCTTTATCAGAGGAAGTAAATTACACATTGTATTATTTTTTTTTAATTAAGATTTTATCCCACTGGATTTTCTGATATTATTTTCAATAAGGCAACTAGCAAATGTTTATTACTATGTCTACTTTTTTTTTCACTACTATTATTTTTGTCTCACTAAACTTTTTCTATAAGATTTTTAGTAATACACATTATATATTAAATGAACATCAAGGGGAAGGGGGGGGGGGTTGTAATAAATATATTTTACTACGAATACTATTTATATAATTTATTGAATATACTTTCAATGGAATAATCATGCAATAAATTAATATATAATTGAATAAGAATGCACAAGTAAATAGGTTCTAGTTTATTTGACCATGTGTCAAAAATTAAATAATAATTAATACCTTTCTATATTTAATTTATTTTCATTTGATTATGAGTCAAAAATCAAATAATAATTAATATGTTTCTATATTTCCTTTAATTTCCTTTGACCATGTGTAAAAAATTGAATAATAATTAATATTTTCGATATTTACATTATTTTCCTTTTACCATGTGTCAAAAATTGAATAATAATTAATATATTTCTATGTTTATTTATTTTCTCATTTGACTATGAGTTAAAAATCAAATAGTACTTAATATCTTTCTATATTTACTTCATTTTCATTTGATAATTAGTCAAAATCCGAATAATAATTTATATCTTTATGTATTTACTTTAATTTCATTTGACCATGAGTAAAAAATTGAATAATAATTAATATATTCTATATTGACTTTATAACAACCCTTTTCTTGCCCAATTTTGTCTTCCGATTCTTATATATAGCCCTAAAAATTAAACCCTCAATTCATGTTACATGAAGTTGCAAGTCTTCTTTGTTCATTTTCAAATTGAACCTTGACAATTTTAGCTTGTAAGGATTATTATTATTATTATTATTACGATTTCTTGCTTAATGGAAGATCAATGCATATTGCTAGTCATGCTCATAAATGTTTGTTAGATTATTGTATATTAATTCCAATTCAAATGAGAGAAAAAAGCACAAGAAATCAAGTGGTTTCAATCTTCATCTTGATTTTTTTCCCCCTTTTATATGGAATTATCATCCATTAGTCTCACAAAATATTTTTGAACATGGCTAGCAACTTGTATTGATGTTCTATTAGGCAACAAATCCTTCGTAATCTTAGCCCAATTGCCTTTCCCATGAAAATCCAACCCTTTCAGGAATTTTCCGTGTTCATCCTCTGTCTATGGATTTCCTTTCTTGATTTTTCTTCCATAAAATCTTCTTCACACATTATTGCAGGACTTAGTTATAATTGTAGTAATCTCAACACTAAAAAATTTTAATTTTATGCTTTTGCCTTTGTCACTGCACGTTCTGTGATTGTGTTCATTCCTCTCCATTGCTAATTTTTTTTCTCTTAATTTGAGAATTCAAGAACAATTCCTTTTCTTATGCAAGAGATAAAGTATGGTGCACTATCAGTGTATTACATTCCTACAACATCAGTAATTTTAACCCATAAGTACTTTAGATCTATTGATAATGAAACTCTTCTCTCTTCAATAGTAATTTAACTTAATATTACTTTTGATGTGATTGATATGTCTAATTTTGTTTGCACAGTCGATTTACTCTACAAGGATTTCATTTTTTATGAATAATTCATTCGATCTTCCTATAGATGATGGTGTTCTTCTTACCATATATAATTTTTTAATGCCTGATGCAGCAATAGCTGTAAAGAGAAAACAAAACTGAGGTACTGAGCCAATTTCTCTATAGTATTTCAAACTTTAAGAGATATAATTTACCTAAATTCTTTTTAGGCAGATTGGTAATATTCGGAATTATTTTTATTGTTATGAATGAGTTGCTGATTCTATTTCTCTTTACATTGTTACAGAAGTAGTCTATTGAGCTTTGCCTTTTTGTTCTTTGGTAGCTAATAGAACATATTTTATCGAAGTTCATGGAGAATATCTTTCCATCATCGCCAAATGGTTTAACCACACCAACAAGCTCCTCATATAGCCTTGCAGATACTTGCATTTGAACCCATTCAGTTTGAAATGTTGGGAATAATTGTGTTCTGTTCCACTATGAGCCGAGCTCTCATGAACCATACTCATCAGCCAAAGAGCTAGATCATTCATGCCGTCTGCTTGTACACGACTAACAAGAATATATAGATCAATAAAGTTATGGCCTTTCTGCTTCTGTATGCACACCAAGATAATCTCTTCTTTCTCATTGTTTCTGAACAAAGCCATATAAAGATGCTCCCTCTAGCTCTTGCTAAGGCATTCTCTTTTCAAACTCAGCCTATAATCCTTCTATACCCCACGTTAGTTGAAACTGAAATCGAGTCAGATCAGATGAAGAAAATTCTCGTGTGCCTGTAAAGACACGTAGTAGATACCCCTATAGATGAGAATATATCGACAAGTTAACACCATAACATGAAGTAGGACTTTCTATGAAACACTATCAAATCAAATCTCTACATTTCTGCTTGTTCCCTTTGAAAGCAATATCTCTAAAAACTTCCAGTATTGCTTTGCATATCAGAACAAAATCACCCAACTTAATGCCATTGTCCTTTGTATTGAATATGTTACACTAACTGAGGTTTCTGTGAAGAACATAGTTGGAATTGGAATGCAGATACTCCACAGCTAGTAATATCATAGTCATCCATTTCTAGAGCCTCTCTTCAGAAAAAAATGCACCTCTAGAGTACCTTATAAGTTCTGACATATTTCTATCTTTGCCTTGATCGATTATGATGTATATACAACTCCTATTGTAAACCCAGGCAGCGTGTATACTATATGGGTTTAATGAAATGGAAGATGCTTCAAAGAGAAAAGAGAGACACTTTATACTTTCAACTGTAAATGTATTCAAAATTTGTACTATATATGTATTAAGATTTTCGACAACACCACTTTTATCATCAGCTATTTTTAGAGTAAATTTTATCAATGCAGAGGAATCCTACATTATCATTTTCACTTTTGAATGATACAATGTGCATCGATTTTCACACATAATATAAAATATAATTTATATGACCCAAAAATATATGACAAACTACAGTACAAGCATAGAATTTTTTAATGTTTAAATACTGAAATTGCCTTTACCTCATAAACATGTTCAAATAAAGGATGAAAGGACTATTGAAAAGTTAGAATTTTTTCAAAGAAAAACTAATAAATTAAAGTCTAAAGAACTTCTTCTTATTTTTTGTGTATTCCGCAAGCTCCAAATCTTCCATCTTCTTACTCACTAACTAGGATGATGTTGGTTGAATAGAGTTGAAGCTACTTTCAATAAATCCAGAAAGGAAGAGTGATAATTCATCAGGACACACTTTAGCATGTAAATAATATGTAAATGATATAATAAAAAAAGAACTATTATTTACATTAAATGATGTGGCATAAGCACGATAATGTTCTCAATATATCCTTGATAATACTCTAGATATCGTTGAAACTGCTGACAAATTTGAAAGAATTTGTTAGTTGAAGAAAACAGTACATGAAAAATAATTCAACTGACATAAGCTGTTATAAAAAGTTTTTTACCATTGTATGAGCCTCGTTAGATAATGGTTTACCTTTCTGCTCGACTTTAGCATTAAAAATTGAACTGCGCATAAATTTTAGAAGTTATAACAACAGTAGCTCGCAGTAGAAATAATATGCATTGAGTTAAAGTGAAATTACCTTGTTTCCTTTCTCTTAATTTTCATACTTTTCATTTGCCTTTTTTGCTTAGGAGAAGAACCTTTTTTGTAACACCTCGAATTTTGAAATGGGCTAAAAAGAAAAATTTGGGAAAAGTCCACGAACCCAAAAATGGACCATGGACCCTTCACGACACACAAGATGGTCCGTGAAGGGGACCATGGTTCGTTGAAAGGCTCGTGAACATGTTCCTAGAGTTCGCTCGGATGGTGTCCCACCTACGGATGCCTAGACGGCTCATGGTGAGGTTCACGGGATGTGAAAGGGGTCGTGAGGTTGCCCACTCAGGAAGGGCTTCTCCATTAGTCACTGGTCAAGGACCACGAACGTCTAAATGGTCCGTGAATCCCTACACGGCCCATGAAGGGGGTTTGTCAATCTTTGAGTTAAGGGTCAACTTCAATCAATCATATATTTTAGAAAAAAATGCCTTAGGTGGCCCATGAACTATCAAATAAAAGGTCTTTGAGTCCTCTTTCCAAAGCCACAAAGTATGCTCCATTTGAAGTTTGGAGTAAAAAGTTATGCTCGTTTTAGTGGAACAGTGTCAGGCTACTGAATCTTCACGAGCCACTATATGGGCCGTGAAGCAGTGTACGACTCGTGAAGGGTGTCTTGAAATGAAGGCGTCAGCCTTTAAGTCAGGGTCATATTGGTCTTTTCCCCTATACGTTGGGAACTTAAACTACGTTATTTTACTCAGTCAAAGCCTAATAACCTAGTCAGAAACTACCTAGAACTCTCATTCTCCAAAATCATCCAACTTAGATAGAAAAGAGAAAAAACAAGCTACTATTTTCTCCCAATAACAAGCAGAGGTGTTCCTCAAGTTCAGCCCCCAAATCAAAAGGATTTCTCTATAGTTTTCGTCACCGGGTATGTGGAGTTTCACTAGTGGGTTCCTTCCACCCATTAGGTTCCTAAAATTCAGTCAGTTCTTCAAGTTTCTCAATAATTGTTCAGACTTAAGGTTTCAATAATCTTAGATATTCATTGTGATTTTAGCTACTATAGCTCCCATGATCTAAATATCATGTTTTCTTTGTAAATTTGCATTATCCCATGTATAGAACTAAGAGCCATTGCTTGTATTAATTATCAGCATTTCATGAATTATACTTGCTAGACAGATCAGTCAGAAAATCATGCACCAGTATTTGAATGCCATATATTTCAGTATATTTATGTTGCATTCCCAGAGAGCATGTCTGTATTTTGAGCTACCCAGTATATCAGTTGTATTGTTAGCTTTATATATTCAGTTGGGTAGACTTAGAACCACGTTGGACTAGGGTTCAGTGTACCCTAAAAGTCCCATAACTACGTGCCACCATAGTTTACGAAGTCCCCTCTGTTGGGCATCAGCTTCTCAGTGATCACACAACAATCGTGCTTTTATACCCTCGATAGGGTATATTGGGTCCTCTAGATGGGGCGTATACATCGGACTCCACGTTTAGCTCACATGGTTTATATCGGTTAATAGTAGCTCCCATAGTCATACTATTATTGCATCGACCATGTTATCTTCATGATTAGTACTTGGTCATTACATCTAGCCAGTTTTAAGTTATAATTCAGTATAGCCTATTTCAATATTAAGTTATATTTTTGAATTTAGTATCTATATCTTTCATGCTCAATACATTCAAAGTACTGACACATACTTTTGTGCTACATCATTTCATGAAGTAGGTTCAGGTGCTCAGCATCCAGACCGCACTTAGCTCGATTTCCAGTACGTACTCAACAGCTTCAGTGGAAAGTCCTCATAGTTCAAGGACATTTCTTTAAGCTTTTAGTTTAGTCAACCTATTATCAGTCTTTCAGTATTATTAGAGTTAGCTAGAGACTTGTCCCCACAGCTCATCAGTTTTAGAGGCTTTCAGACATAAAGTCTGTATTTAGTATTTGGGTCGTTCCACATTTAACTAAGTTATAATTCAGTTAAACTCTTTTAGATTTACTCACCTTTAAGTTATTCTTTCGCTTACATAGGATTATTTTAGTATTCTTGTGGTATGCCAGGTTCAGGGTAGCTTGGGGTCACTTCTGATACTAAGCACCATGTTGCGCCTAAGTGTAGTATTGGGGCGTGAAAACCATGGTATGAGAGGCTCATGTTTAAGAGTCCTAGAGTGTGTGAAAGCCGCACTAAGTAGAGTCTCTTTCATGGGTGTGAAGGGCGCCACATAAATGAGGGAGAGGCTACAAAGTGTTCTAAGAAAAACTTCAGTTCCTTTGCTATCTTTATCATGCATTGTATTGTGATTCAACTTCTCCCTTTTAATCTATCGTTACGCATTTCAGATCAAGCATCCTCGTAGAGCTAACGCACGGAATGCTAACATAGTTACTTCAATCCCGAACCATGAGGTTATGAATGCAGAGTTTCGTACTGCGATTTAGATTTAGGCTCAGACCATAGCCAACCAGAACAATCTGCAGGGCCCAGTTCCTGCAAACCACACTGGTGGATCAGCTGCAACCAGAGTTCGAGACTTTGTTCATATGAATCCGCCATAATTTCCAGTGTTGAAGGTTAGTGAGGACCCACAAAATTTCAATGATGAGATCAAGAAGATTCTTTAGGTAATACACGTGACTTGTACTAATAGTGTTGAACTAGCATCCTATTAACTCAAGGATGTGGCTCATATCTGGTTTACGCAGTGGAAAGAAAATACGGGTGCGAATGTAGCTCCGATTACATGGGACTGTTTTACTTGAGCTCTTATGGACAGGTTCTTCCCGAGAGAATTGAGGGACGCTAAGGGCCAGGAATTTATGAACTTGAGGCAGGGGTCGATGTCAGTCCAGGAATACAGGCTAATATTCACTCAGCTCTCCAAGTATGCTCCACATATGGTGGATGATCCGAGGGCACAAATGAACAGGTTCTTGTTTGGAGTATTCGATCTGGTAAAGACCGAGTGCAGGAATGCTATGTTATTAGGGGATATGGATATGTCAAGACTAATAACCCACGCTAAGGAGGTTGCGGGAGTTAAGCTCAAGGAAATGGATAAGGATAACAAAAAAGCTCAAACAAGCAACTATGAATATTCTCAGTAGAGGTTGGGCGATGGAAGTCGCTCACAGTTTCAGCAGAGGTCTGTAGCCCCATCACCTTCATAAGCTAGCACTCCATCCCCTAGGTTTCCACAGGATCAGAAAGGAAGGGCATGAGGCACTAAGTCTCATGGGAGTGCTTTAGGTAAGCGGACTTTTCCATCTTGCCCAAAGTGTGGTAAGAACCATCCAAACGAGTGTATTGTTGGGAGAGAGGGATATTTAGGGTGCGGTAAGTCTGGTCATAGGCTAAATGAGTGCCCTTCTACCAGGCAAGGACAAGGAGGTGACAAAGCTTAGTCGAAAACTTCAGCAGCGCCAGTGGGTCGCCTCACTCAACAGGGTGCCTCATCTGGTACAAGTGGTGGTCAGCACCAGAATAGGTTTTACGTCCTTATGGCTCACAAGAACTAGGAAGATTCTCCTTATGTAGTCACTGGTACATTACAAGTCTTGAGTTTAGATGTTTATACATTGCTAGATCCAGGGGCTACACTTTCGTTTGTTATTCCTTATATAGTAGTACACTTCGGTGTCGGTCCAGAAACTCTCCAAGAACCCTTCTCAGTCTCTACTCCAGTTGGTGACCAAGTTATAACTAGACGGGTATACAGACATTTCCCTATTACAGTTTCCCAGAAAGCCACCTCAGTAGACCTTGTAGAGTTAGAAATGATAGACTTTGATATCTTTCTAGGCATGGATTGGTTACATTCCTGTTATGCCTCAGTCGATTGTAGAACCAGGATCATTCAATTTCAGTTTCAAAACGGGCCACTTTTAGAGTGGAAGGGTAGTAACTCAGTGCCTCTAGGTCAATTTATCTCTTACCTTAAGGCCAGGAAAATAATTTCCAAAGGGTATATTTATCATCTTCTTCGGGTTAAGGACTTAAACTCCGAAACCCCCAACTCTCGAGTCAGTCCAAGTGGTGAATGAGTTTCATGAAGTGTTTCAAGATGATCTTCCCGGAGTTCCTCCCAAAAGGGAAATCGACTTCAGAGTAGATCTCCTTCCAAATACCCAGCCTATTTCGATTCCTCCTTACTGAATGGCTCCAGCTGAGCTTAATGAATTGAATGAACAACTTATAGACCTTCTAGATAAGGGCTTCATTAAACCCTGCATCTCTCTATTGGGTGCTCCAGTGTTGTTCATGCGTAAGAAAGACGGTTCTCTCAGGAAGTACATTGACTATCGTCAGTTGAAAAAATTCACAATCAAGGATATATATCCCATCCCAAGGATTGATGACTTGTTCAGCCAGCTTCAGGGTGCTAGTTGCTTTTCTAAGATAGACCTCAGAATCGGCTATCATCAGCTTAGAGTATGAGATAATGACATCCTAAAGACAGACTTCATGACTTGGTATCATCACTATGAATTTGAAGTTATGTCTCTTGGACTAACAAATGCTCCTGCAGCTTTCATGGACTTAATGAACAGGGTGTTCAAGCAGCATTTGGACATGATAGTAATTGTCTTTATTGATGATATCCTCGTTTATTCTTCGAATGAGGAAGAGCATGCGACTAATCTTAGAGTAGTTTTGTAAACCCTCAAAGATCGCCAGCTATTCACGAAGTTAAGCAAATGTGAATTCTAGTTATAGTCGACCGCTTTACTTGGTCATGTGGTATCCATCGAAGGGATCAGAGTTGATTCTCAGAAAATTGAGGCAGTAAAGCACTGGCCAAGACCCACCTCTCCGAGTGATATTAGAAGTTTCTTGGATTTGGCTGGTTACTAGCGGAGGTTTGTTGAAGGATTTTCATCCATAGCTGCTCCATTGACCAAGTTGACTTAGAAAAATGTCAAGTTTCAGTGGTCGGATGAGTGCGCGAAAAGCTTCTTAGAATTTAAAACCAGGTTGACTACAGCTCTAGTTTTGACTCTACCAGAGGGTTTAGACATTTACATGATTTATTATGATGCATCCAGGGTCGGCCTAAGTTGTGTGTTGATACAACAAGGTAAGATCATAGCTTATGCTTCTAGACAGCTTAAGGTACATGAGAAGAACTACCCCACTCATGACCTCGAGCTTGAATCCGTAGTGTTCGCCTTAGAGATTTGGAGACACTAGTTTTATGGTGTTCATGTTGATGTGTTCACAGATCATAAAAGCCTTCAGTATGTGTTCACCCTGAAAGAGTTGAATCTTCGTTAGAGAAGATGGCTCAAATTCCTGAAAGACTATGACATGAATGCGCTCTACCATCCGGGTAAGGTTAATGTAGTGGCTGATGCCCTGAGAAGACTATCCATGGGTAGTGTGGCACATGATGAGGAAGAGAAGAAAGAATTAGCTCGAGATGTTGACCATTTTACTCGCTTAGGAGTTTGCCTTATGAACACGACAGATGGTGGTGTGATAGTGCAGAATTGATCATAATCTTCATTGGTAGCGGAGGTTAAGGAGAAACAAGATAATGATCCTATATTGCTTCAGTTGAAAGGTGCAGTTCATCAGCAGAGAGTTGAGGTTTTCTTCCAAAGGGGAGATGGTGTGCTTCGTTACTAGGGTAACTTATGTGTTACAAATGTGGGTGAGTTGGCACCGCAGATCCTTACAGAAGCCCATAATTCCAAATATTCTATTCATCCGGGTACCACTAAGATGTACCGTGATCTATGGGAAGTCTATTGGTGGAACAACATGAAGATAGACATTGCATATTTTGTTGCTAAGTGTCCCAATTGTCAGCAAGATAAGATAGAACATTAAAAATAAGGAGGTGTAACTCAGGAGATTCACATTCCTGCTTGGAACTGGAAAGTGGTAAACATGGATTTCATTATGGGTTTACCTCGTACTCGCAGACAGTATGACTCCATATGGGTGATAGTGGACGGAGTTACTAACTCAGCTCACTTCTAGGCAGTCAAGACTACAGATTCAGTGGAGAACTACGCCAGACTATACATCAACGAAAAAGTCACGTTGCATGGTGTTCCGTTGTCTATCATTTAAGATATAGGTCCTCAGTTTACCTCTCATTTTTTGAGATCGTTTTAGAAAGGTATTGGTACTCAGGTAAATCTCAGTACAACATTTCATTCGTAGACCGATGGTCGGGCAGAGCGTACCATTCAGACCTTAGAGGACATGTTGAGAGCTTGCATAATCGATTTCAAGGGTAGTTGGGATGATCACTTACTTCTCATAGAGTTTGCCTATAATAACAGTTTCTATTCAAGTATTCAGATGGCCTCTTATGAGGTACTATATGGGCGTAGATGCAGGTCTCCGGTTGGTTGGTTTGAAATAGGTGAAGCAGCCTTGGTTGGGCCAGATTCAGTTCATGAGGCTGTGGAGAAAGTTCAACTCATCAGAGATAGACTAAAGACAACTCAGAGTCGTCAGAAGTCCTATGTAGATGTGAGTAGAAAAGACTTAAACTTTGAAATCAATGATTGGTTTTTCCTAAAGGTGTCACCCATAAAGGGGGTGATGAGATTTTGCAAGAAAGGGAAGCTCCATCCCAGATATGTAGGTCCTTACAAAATCTTTAAAAGGGTTGGTAATGTGGCTTATGTGTTAGAGTTACCAGCAGAACTAGCAGCGGTTCATCCAATCTTTCACATTTCCTTGTTGACAAAGTGTGTGGGAGATTCGACATCGATAGTACCTTTAGAAAGTGTGGCTATGAAGAATAGCCTCACCTATGAGGAGATTTTCCAGTTGAGATTCTTCACCGTCAGGTTCGTAGGTTGAGAAATATGGAAGTCGCTTCAATAAAGATTTTTTGGAGGAATCAGTTCATAGAGGGAGCTACTTGGGAAGCAGAAGCAGCTATGAAGGCCAAGTATCCCCATCTTTTTCCCTCTGATTCAGTTTCAGCTTGAGGTAATAGTTCCTTTCCAGCCTCTCAGTTTAATCTTGTGTAATTCAGTCTCAGTATTTTGTTTTCTTAGTTATCAATGCATTTCAGCATAATTGCATGTTCATGAAACTCAGTTCAGTTAGATATCAGTTTCTAGTATTCCGTTGATAGGGATTGCTACTCTTTCCCTCCAAATTCAGCTTGCTTAGTCTTCATTCGAGGACGAATGATCACAAGGGCGAGATATTGTAACCCCAAAGATTTTTAAATGGGCTAAAACAGGAAATTTGAGAAAAGTCCACGAACCAAAAAATGGACCATGGAGCCTTCACGACACAAAAGATAGTCTATGAAAGGGACCATGATTCGTTAAAGGGCTTGTAAATATGTTCCTAGAGTTGGCCCAAATTGTGACCCTCCAATGGATGCCTAAATGGCTGGTTGTGAGGTTCACGGGCCGTGAAAGGAGTCGTGAAGTTGCCCACTCAGGAAGGGCTTCTCCCTTAGTCACTAGTCAAGGAACACGGATGTCTCAATTGATCGTGAAGCCCCACACGGTTTGTTATGTCGTCCATGAAGGGGGTTTGTCAAACTTAGAGTATAGGGTAAATTTCAAATGATCATATCATTTAGCACAAAATGAATTACGTGGCCTTATCAAATTAAAGGTCTTCGACTCTTCTTTCCAACGCAACCGAATTTGCTCCTTTGGAAGTTCAGAGTAAAAGGTTATGCTTATTTTAGTAGAACACTATCAGGCTACTGAAGCTTCAGGTGCCACTATACGGGCCGTGAAGGACTGTACGACTCGTGAAGGGTGTCTAAAGTTAAGGCATCAGCTTTTAAGTCAGGGTCATATTAGTCTTTTCCCCTATGCGTTGGGCACTTAAACTATGTCGTTTGATGCTTAACTACGTCACTTTACTCAGTCTAAGCCTAATAACCTAGTCAAAAACTACCTAAAACCCACATTCTCAAAAATCATCCAACTTAGAAATAAAAGAGAAGAAAGAAGTGACAGTTTTATCCAAAGAACAAGGAGAGGTGTTCTTCAAGTTTAGCCCCAAAATTAAAAGGATTTCTCCGTAGTTTTTGTCATCGGGTATGTGGGATTTCACTATTGGGTTCCTTTCACCCATTAGGTCCCTAGAATTATGTCAGTTCTTCAAGTTTCTCTTAAATTGATTAGACCTAGGGTTTCCATAATCTTTGATATTCATTGTGATTTTAGCTGCTATAGCATCCATGATCTAAATACGATGTTTTGTTGGAAAATTTGCATAATCCCATGTATAGAACTCAGAGCCCTAGCTTGTATTAAATAACAACATTTCATGAATTATACTTGCTACACAGATCAATTAGAAAATCATGCTCCAGCATTTGAATGCCATGTCTTTCAGTATATTTATGTTCCATTCCCAGTTAGCATGTCAGTATTTTGAGCTACCCAATATTTCAGTTGCATTATTAGCTTTACAAAGTCCTAGAACTACGTTCCACCGTAGGTTCAGAAGTGCCCTCTGTTGGGCATCATCTTTTTAGTGATCACGCCACAATCATACCTTTATACCCCTGGCAATGTATATTGGGGCCTCTCGATAGGGTGTATACATCAGACTCCACGTTTAGCTCATGTGGTTTATGTCGGTTAATAGTAGCTCCCACATTCATACTCTTATTGCATTGACCATGTTATTAGCATGTTATCTTCATTATTAGTACTTCGTCAATATATCTAGCCCAATTTTGATTTATAATTCAGTACAACCTATTTCAATATTTAGTTATATTGTTCAGCTTAGTAACTTTATCCTGCATTCTCAGTACATTCAAAGTACTGACGCATACTTTTGCGCTACATCATTTCATGATGTATGTTCAAGCGCTCAACATCCAGACCGCGCTTAGCTCAATTTCCAGTCTGTACTCAGCAGCGTCAGTTGTGAGTCCTCATAGTTCAAGGACATTTCTTTATGCTTTTAGTTTAGTCAACCTATTATCAGTCTTTCAGTACTATTAGAGCTAGCTAGGGACTTGTCCCAGCAGCTCATCAGGTTTAAAGGCTTTTAGAGATAGAGTCAGTATTTATTATTTGGGTCGTTCCACATTGAACTCTGTTATAATTTCAGTTGAACACCACATTGGAGTGTACGCACATATGCTGGTATCTATTTTTCATGAATTGAATATATTCTTCACCACCAACTATTTTATCCTAAATTATACATCTACATTATTTCTATTCAAAATTTTTCAAATTCCTCAGGTGTGGTTCTATCATGAATAAACAAACTAAACTTGCTACTAAAATCATCAAACTTATGATAAACATGACTTAGATATTCTTGAATCTTCTTTGTTGTGTGCCACATACAGAAATGGTGTTTACTGTTAGGAAATACCACTGCAACTGCATTTGTTAGGGCAGAATTTTGATCTATTATTATTGTATGAGGTGTAACTCCAACCATTGCCTCTTGCCAAGTACGATGTAACCACTCAAAAGTCTCTTGAGTTTCATCTCAAAGTAGAGCACAACAAAATAAAATTGACTGATAATGATTGTTTACTCCATTAAATGGAACAAATGACACATGTATTTATTTGTCACATATGTAGGATAAAAAACAACTATTTTTTTCGAAATTCATATAAGCAATCCTAGATCTAGAATCAACCCAAAAATATTTAGCTAAATGACCTTCTACATCCATTTGGATACGTAAAAGAAACCTAGATTTTCAGATTGATGCCTTCGGAAATAGCATTAATTGTGCATCTCCTTTTTCAAGATCATTTTGTCTTCTAGTTTTCCAATGATTCTTGATATCATGTGTAACAACTTGATTTCTCAGGTCATGATTGCACCTACTACAGCCCACCAGTAGGTAAGCCTAACCCTTAGCCCGGAGCCATTAGCAACAGACTACAGAGTGGAAGTAAACAACAAGAAACATAAAGCTTATAACGAAGCAAAGAAAGGGTAATCACTAGAAATGCAATACAAGGAACCATCCCAAGACCTAACATCAATCAGTAATCGAGCATCTAATTCAAAATAAGAGTACAAGGCTTTTAATAGTTAAGGTTGCAAACTTAAGTCCTACTTCTGATCTCTGGTCGATGCACGAAAGAGATTGATTGGAGTGGGTAATTAGTCCAATACAAGAAATTTTGGTTTCATATCTATAAATTGCTTGAAAATAGAGGTCATAGGTCAGATTTATTTGTCCTATTTCTCCATTGAAAGAGAAAATAGAGTAAGGTATTTGATTGTTTTGAATGGCATATAGATGAGGCTGAAAAGAGATTCTATGCATGGATGCTTGGAGATCGAAAAAAATTCACCTTCATTGAAGATGACCTAGCCTATTCATGAATGTTCATCACTATAGAGTAGCACAACTACCCCTATGTGACACCTATTTCTAATCCCCACACCCCTAGATTGCTTGTTAACACTTGAATTCTTCAAAATATTAGTTTAATTGTAACAATTCATAACCAAATCTTTTTATTATATTGGTGGAATCATCCACCCACTTGTTTTTACTATTAAAAATGAGTAATTTTATAATCCAAATTTCTTGAAAATAATATTCTACGATATACCATTCCATGTGGGATTCGACCCTGACTCTTTATTATACTTGTATTGACTACAATCGCTTTCACTTCTAATTTGTTTTAAAGAGGACATTTGAGAATTATCAGAAATGGCGCCGTTGCCGGGGAGTGAAGATTGAAAATTCAATTTGAGAAATTAGATTTTGATTTTGTTTTGTTGTAGTAGATTGTTGTTTTTTGTTGTTGTTTGTTGATTTGCAGGTCTAATACAATGAGTGACCATGGTAGTAAAAATGATACTCACTATGGTCAAAATGAAAATATATGAGTGATTTGAATGATATGCATGTGAATATTGTTCAAACCACGGGAGCTATCCGAATACCTCCCATGGCCAGAAGGTTTTTGTTTCATATAACTAGAACCATGCTACAATCGCTCAAACTAAGAGGAATCCTTGGGGAGCTGGCTCATGAGGATCCCCAAGAACACCTTAGGTATTTTGTGGAGGTATGTGGAAAATTTGTGTTCGAGAACATCTCCCAAGAGTCCGTAAGGTTGAGGTTATTCCCGTTCTCTTTGACGGGTGAAGCTACAAGATGGTTGGCAAAATTGTCAAATGACTCTATCACTTCGTGGGAGGAGTTGACTGATGCTTTGTTGGAGAGATTCTTTCCACCCTCGAAGATGGTTAAACTTCGAATCTAGATAAAAAATTTCAAGCGTATTGGTGGTGAACCTTTACATGAGACTTGACTAAAGTTCAACAAACTACTCTTGCGATAACAAATGGTGTTCCGGACTATTTGTTGCTGCAATACTTCTATTGTAGCCTTTATTCAGTCAATAAAGGTGTGTTTGATCATTTGGTCCAAGGAGGATTAAAAAGAAAACCATATGATGTGGCTCTGTTATTACTAGATAATATGACCAAAGTTAACAAAGCATGGCATACCACGTACAACATTAGAAAACTAAAGAGACAAGAAAAGCATAGTAATGGTGACATCGTACTCGGAACATGAGGACTCACCAAGTCTACAATCCAATAGCCACGAGCGGAGGACGAGAAACGTCTAACCCTACAATATTAAACAATATAGGCACAAGTATGCATTAGTACATGGAATGAACTAAGTATGAGGGATATGCATAAAAACGAAAATCATGATCATAAGGGGACATAAAGGAAAATATGATATGCATGACCAAGCTAAACCATAGTAAAACCTTTAAAGAAGAATCATAACTCATGAACATGGTCAGCACATCTTAAAAAGCATAATGAAAACTTCATAAACATCATTGAAGTAACTTAGTTCATTTTGTGGGATATTTACCATTAACCGATATAGACCACATCAACTATAACATGGAATCTAGTGTCTTGTTCCCATACCAAAAAGATATGTCCTTCCTGAGGTAAGGATCATAAACATCTAGCTTAGGTGGATCGACTAGCTATGTCATTCTTAGACAAAATCCATGGGGGAATGATAACTCTAAAAGTACTCTCTAAAAAATTCAAAGAGTAAGCGATCGTTGTCAATATAAATACCCAACTAAGAGTCGGGATCGAATACCAAAGAGAATGATACAAGGAAAGGAATTCTACCAAGAATTTGAGATTGTAAATCAATTTATTTGTAGCAATAAGAACAATGGGGGATGATCTCACCAAATATATAAAAATGTTTTTGGTTTCAAAAGTCACAATTAAACTAAAATTTCATAAATTCAATCAAGTAACAAGTAATCTAGGGGTGTGGGGACTTGAAATTATTGTCACATAGGGGTACTTGTTTTGCTCTATAGTGATGAACACTCATGGATAGGTTGAGTCACCTTCAATGACACTAATCTTCTTTTGAACTCATAGCATCAGTTTATAGAATCTTCATTCGGTCTCATCTATGTGCATAACTAAACAACCCAATAACTTACACTATTATGTCATTTGATTCATGCTCTTGGTGTAGGCCAGGTAGGTCTGTAGGAATCACGTCTACAAAATCACGAACAAATCAAACTGAGTCAACTGGAGAGACCTACCTACTCACATCACGCACATAAGCCAAATAAGACAAACACCTGCTAGCCACTACACTCCGAGCCCAAAAAAAAGAGATAACTCCAACCAGTGTGTTACTAAAGAAGCCTTGCCATACAACCAAGGGAATACCAGGCATGGCTATGGTAACAGTCCTAGAGAAGCAATCTAAGACCGCATGGTAGGAGGATAATGATGAGTGGTAGGTTTACACTTATTTGAGGACTTTTTCGTTCAACAATTAGTATCCTCAATGCCTAATTATGTCCTATTCTAATGATATTTTTATGTTTTGTAGCTATGAAGGCAAAAGTACAAGACATGGATGAATACTTTAAAGTGAGGCCAAAAGTATAAAATTTGATTGAAAACCCCAAAGCTGAATCTTGCAAAATGAGAATGGCGGATTGCCGAAGTGGTTTTCTCCGCCGAAGTTGATAGTGGTCAATACAAATGGATCAAGCCATGTTGGCAAAAAAGAGAAGAACTCAGTGACTCACTGAACAAGAAAGGGCAAACTAAGGTTCACCACCTAATGCAAGAGACTTTGGAGCTAAAATGAAGGTTGGGAAGGCGATCAAGGTTAACATTGGTGATACACCTAGAGGGAAAAGGTGGGCATAGTCGGGTCTACAGGCTGAGATTCATACACTAGAATCCTGAAACCAAGAAAGGGCGAGCTGAAGAATCAAATGATGATCCACCAAATGCGTTAGGTGAGCCCAACTAATTTAACTTAACAAGCCGCGAGAGAATTTTGAATTTATTTTTGGGGAAGCTATATAGAAAATTAGAGAGAGAAAATGTAACTTTCATTTATTCCAACTTTAGAATACTAAGCTTAAGCATTTTCTTCATCTTCCTAAGCTTTTGGGGTTTTGGATAGCCTTGAAATCAACATTTGGACAGTTAAATTCAAAGTTGGTCTTAAATATTATTGCGTATTATCAGTAATTTAATGGTTGATTTCACGTTGGATATACTCTCTTCCTTTTTTCTTATGTGTGGCTGAAACCCCAAAGTCTAGGGGTGTAATTATAGGGTTGATTGTAGATGAATGCTAGTGGGTTATGTGTTTTGCTATTTTTTATTACTAGTTAATCATGGATTCAAGTTATTTAACATGAATTAATTAACGGGTTAAGGTAGCCAACTTAACCCTAGGTCGGATCTTTAATTGATGCCTGAAAAGGATTAGTAGAAGTGGTTAGACATCTTGATACTCGCAATGCAGACTTAAATTTCTATATTTTTTCTTGAAAAAGGAATTATAGACTTGTTCTTATTGCTAAAATTTGCTCAAAAGAGGGATTTTCGTAATGTATTGGGTTTATTGGGAATTAGCATATATGAGGACAAAATGAGATTTTGTTCTATGGTACTATAAGTTTGAAAGAAGATTAGCTACATGTGGAAACATGAGTCTAGATGGAGGTGACGATGGTAATCACTATGGGCAAAATGATGATGTCTGAAATATAGGTGATATGAATCTCAAGATTAAAGGGAAAGTTAGAGCAATTCTGTTACCTCCTACTCCAAAGAATGTCACATTTAGTGTAACCTAAACAATATTGCAGCTGATCAAAATGAGGGGGCTTTTTGGTGGTCCTGAACATGAAGATCCCGATGGCCACCTTTGGAAGTTTTTGAATGTGTGTGGTCCTTTTATTATCGAAGGCATTTCTCAAGAATCAATACGGTTGCGGCTGTTCCATTTTTCCTTTATGAAAGATGCAACTAACTTGCTGATTGAGTTACCTCCAAATTTCATCACTTCATGGGAAGAATTGACTGAAGCATTTCTTGAAAGGTTTTTCCCTCCGTCAAAGATAATGAAACTAAAGAATGGTATTCCAAATTCCAAAAGAATTAATGGAGAACCCGTTCATCAAACATGGTTATGTTTCAAGAGGGAACTTTTTCAATGTCTGAATCATGTCATTCCAGAAAAGATATTGTTGCAATAGTTCTATACAAGCCTTGGTACGGTGAACAAAGGGATGACTGATCATTTGATTCAAGGGGACATAGTAAGGGAACCATTTGTAGTGGCTTCAAGGTTACACAATGATATGATGAAGATTAATCAAGCTTGGCATATGTTTGAAGATCATGTATCACTTCCACAGTTAGCAATGCTCAAGGAAACAAGAAGAGAAGAACCAAAAGCATGATGAGAGTATAGCTAATTTGACAGCTCAATTTGAGAATTTGTCAAAACATTTCAATGCAATTGATATGAGTCATGGAAAGAATATACTTGGGGATGCATACAAAGAATACATGAATATGAGTAGTGCCAAAATGGTGGGTTTGTGATTAAGTTATGCAAAGCTTACCGTAAATCAAGGTTGGACTGGGAGTGGTGATGGTAGTTGGGAAGACATTAATTGGTGTTATAGAAGGGAAAGTTGGGATAGAAGTGAGTTTGATCGAGAATAATATGTGTAACTTCATGGCCTTACCAACCCGAAAAGTGTTCAAACCGAATAGATGCTAGCGAAGATTATTCATAAAGTGGAAGGGTCTAATTTGATTTTGCAAAAATGAGAAGTGATTTCTCATCATTGTGAAACACAGTTTCTTCTCACTCCTCTTCTATCAAAATACTTGAAGAGAAAATCGGTCAACTCGCTACTCTTGTATATTCAAATCTAAAGAAAGAATTGACCAATCACATGAATATTAACTAAATAAAAGCAGCCCAAGTATCATCCCTAATAACTATAAGCGGCAAAATACTCCTCAATGCACCAGTTAGTGAAGATCATCGTAACAAGAGTGTGGTTATCGATGATGAGGTTGATCCACAAGCAAGCAATAATGATGAAAATATTATGACTCCAAGTGTTAAGGTTCTAATCAAAATCACCCCTCCTTTTTCCTCAACGGTTGAGGAAGAAAGATCATAATGCAAAATTTCAGTAAATCTTGGGGGAAGTCAAAGATTTGTCAATCAATATTATATTGGTGGATGCATTGGTTTAAATGCTTGGATATGCAAAATTTATGAAGGAGTTGGTTACGAAGAAGAGATTGGTTGATTGTGGAATAATTGAGGTGTCTCAAACTTGTAGTACTATTATGGGAAAGAATGCCATTGTGAAGAAAGAGGATCCGGGAGCCTTCACTATCCCATGTACCATTGATTTGTACACATTTTCTAGAGCATTATGTTATCTCGAGGTAAGTATAAACTTGATGCCATTGAAGCTCTTCAATGAGCTTGGGCTTGAAGAGCCGAAACTACCAAACATGAGATTGTTGATGGCTGATCGTTCAATAAAAAGACTGGTTGGGGTAGTGTATGATGTTCTAGTAAAGGTGGACAACATTGTATTCCTTGCCGACTTCGTGATCTTAGATTCTGAGATTGATGTTGAGATCCTGTTATTCTTGGTAGACCATTTTTAGCCACAGACAAAGCTTTGGTCGATGTTGAAGGGGTCAGTTGAAGTTTCGGGTTAATGAAGAAGAGGTTACTTCAAATATTTGCAAATCCATGAAATATCCAAGCGATATGCATGTAGTGTCACACTGGGATCAAATTGATGAGGCGGTGGGTAGTATTATTACCGCGACATATAATGGAGAATCTTTGGCAACTGTGTTACTCGATTATGATGAAGTGTTTGCTGCTCTTACTTATGTGGGGTCCTACAATTCAAATAAAAAAAAATTAAACAATGACTTGTCTAGTTGAGATGTACCACCGGCCAAACAATCCAATTAGATCCTCGAAATTGGAGTTGAAAACACTCCCCTCTAATCTTAGATATGTCTTCTTAGGGGCCAACAATACATTCCCGGTTGTTATTTCAAATGATCTCGAAACATGGAATGTGGAGTTGTTGATAAAAGTGTTGAAAAAACATATTAGAGCTGTGAGTTAGACATTGCTGACATTGTAGGAATTTTTCCGGGAGTGTGTACTCAAAAAATACAACTCACTAAGGAACGTAATCCAAGCATTGAGCACCAAACGATGCTAAATCTTCTAATGAAAGAATTCGTGAAGAAAGATATAATAAAATGGTTGGATCCGGGGGTAATTTTTCTTATTGTGGATAGACAATGGGTGAGTCGAGTTCAGTACGTCCTTAAAAAGGTGGCATGACGGTAATTCCGAATGAGAAGGGTGAAGTTATGGCTACTCGGCCCGTAACCGGATGGCGAGTATGTATGGATTACCGGAAGCTAAACTCTTGGACCGAGAAGGAGCACTTTCCTATGCCCTTCAGTGATCAAATGCTTGATTGGCTAGCAGAAAAATGGTGGTATTGTGTTGCTCCAAATTGCACACGCAAGTGTACGTGGTCGCAGAAGAAATAACTGGCTCTTTAAGAACTGGGTTGTTGTACCCAAGGGACTTTCAATCAATTTGTATTCAATTCTATCAAATCTGTAAATTAACACAAGTGAATTAGGAACTTGAGATTTTCTATACTACTATTGCGATAATTTTAATAGTAAAAGTAACTAATGCGAACAACTTTAATTTCTAGTGAGTTAATCAAGTAAGAGACAATTCCAGGGCTGCAGCATGGTTTGTGTTTCATGTATCACATCTCATGCAATGAATCAATGATAGTTATCAAATTACGGATTTACATGGTTTATTTTATGATCATGATCTCTCAACCTCTAATCGCCTACTCCAACTAGCTACCTAATTAAATGGTTTAGCGGGGATGTGCAGTCCTAGTTAGGAGTATTTATATTGCATCCTATTTCGTAACCAAGCTTGGTGTTTGTCCGGGCGTCACTCCTAAACACGAATCTAGTCAAGTGATAGGAAAGCTAGATCAAGCTCTTTGTATTCCTTGGTCTATCAACCTCTACGTCTCTCGAGTCCAAGAATAGACAAGATATTTATCTTTATGGTGGAAAATCATGAAATACTAAAACAAGAATACAAAAGTAATTTGAGTGATAACTAATAATCAATTCAAAAGCAACTAAATGTTCAACAATAACCCGTAGCTACAGCCCCAGAACAAAGGATTTTAGCCACTCATGATGTTCACACAATAAAAAAATAGTTTTCATCAAATTTAAACTTAAAAAAGAAGTAGAGAATTGAAACCTACGATGAATTGTAATTCATAGCTCTTGCACACCAACAGGTAGTCCACGCCTTACAAAATAACCCTACTGTCTTATTTATAGTGTTTAGAAATAAAGAACTAATTCTGGCCCAAGTAGGAATCCTAAATCAACTTAATTTCACCATGGTTGTTGGTTAGAGGCTGTGGTGCCGCGCCACCAGTGTGCCAACATCCCTTTTCAGCGGTATGCTGCTTGGCATGGCGCACCATCAGTGCGCCTACTACACGGCTCTAAAGTTTAGGGTCTGGCTCCTTGCTCTAGCAGTGCGCCAAGGGTTGCCTGGACTGGTTTTTCTTATTGTTTAATCCGGCACGTGCTTCTTTGACTTATGTCCCTGCTTCCCTATTTGCGCTTTCTTCCATCGACTCCATTTTTCTTTGAAAACTCCTGCAAAACCTAATCACATATCTTCGTGTTCATTTATAGCAAGTTACACTAACCATAACACACTAGCTTAAATATTATTCTCCAAACGCAAGACATATGTGGCCAAATATTTGTAAAAAGGCATATAAATACACCCTAGCTTTTCCCATTTTTTTATTTAAACACTTTTTTGTTCTTTTCACAATATATTTTTCTTTTCTCTTGTTCACTATATATATATATATATATATATATATGTATGTATGTCTATACATATATATATATATATATGTATGTATGTATGTATATACATATATATATATATATTCTTTTTCACAAGGTGTTTTGCATTATACGATCATGGGCCATCTTTTTCCTCCTCTTTTCTTTAAGTTCACCACAATAAAGAGCATTTCTGCCCTACATAACTTCTACCATTGCTTTCATAATAAATTCATAACATAGTGCATTGAGGATCAACTTTTAGGATCAATGAAGTCATGGTATCAATAAAAGGGATTCGGCTAAATATGTGGTTTAATAAAAAATTAGTGGTTTAAAAAGGCGCAATGGGGCTAAACTAGGGACAATTCATTTGGAGGAACACAAGAGAGTCAAAATTGCTATTCAAGAAAATGCCTCAGTAATAGTCCTTACGTCATACAAGTTACTCATTAATCACACACGGGGTAAATTTTAGATGCCAATCAATGAAAACACTAAGCAATTACCCACCACACATGGCATCATGACACAAGTAAGGATACAATCATATTTAGCATGCTCATACAAATCACATTACGGTGTTTCCACACAATTAAGCCCAACTTTATTAATTTAGAGTCAAACAAAGAACCCATAATTGTTTCAAGGTTACAATTTCAATTCAAGTTTCATATGCAAGTGTGACTACCCATGATCTCTGGCTAACTTTTAAGATGAGGTTTTAAAATGCCAAAAGGTTGGTTTCTTATTCACCTACTCCTAGTGACTAATTTTACCTTAAGACAATCGTCATCCATCAATCATTGGGAACGGTCACCTCTATGACTCTACGATTCAACATAATGAAATAATATGCTAGCCCTAATCGGTTCAATGGCACTATCCTCAGGAAAATAATCATAAACAAAAGCCAAGGAATCGACCTAAAAATAGAAAATGACTCGATAAAGTAGTAAAATATCTACAAGGAAGTTCATCTCCCACCCCACACTTAAAGATAGCACAGTCCCCAGTGCACAATATTACACAAAGCATAGAGTTAGAGGGAAACTTCCTTTGGCCTCTAGGCCTCGTCACCGTCATCAACACGACCACCCGCCACACATGTGGCACCATAAAAAACCACCAATACCATATCGGCCTCCTCACTATCATCATAATCACCCTCATCGAGCTCATCATCGACTGCGGTCGCGTAATCATATAACGGCTCTTCAAAAGTCGTGCCCATCCTGCACATATACATGACACTATCCGTCAGTGGATACCGCTCTGCCTATTCCTCCATCTCCTCATCTATGATTGGGCGACCACCAATGCGAAGTTGTAACTCTGCCATACCAAACATCCAGGCCATCCAACTATCATCTCTAGCTTTTCGGTCGATTGTAGATAAGACTGGTCCGTGAGACACATCTTGAGCTTTTGTGCACGTCACATCAAAAATGTTACTAACTAGGTATTGGTCCATAGCTAGATCTAAGTCAAGCACTTCTTTTTCAATACCCTTAGCTCGCAGAAACTGAGTCATCAGGCCGCCATAACAGAATCTCCACCGTTTGTTATTCCAGAACTTTATCATGTTCTGTCTGAGCATAGAGCCTACATTGATTGGCAAACCCTTCATTAGCATGTACACTAGGACAACTCGGCCCCTAGTAACCTCAGAAGTGTGTTTATAGGGTAAAAAGACACTACTCACAATCTTTAACCACACCATCGGTTCTTGATTTAGATAAGCATATTGAAAGGTGGCATGCCTTCCCATGTCCTTGCATCTGTCTCACCTAGCTGTAGTGTCTACACCACACAATGTGTGCCTAATATCTATATAAGGCGGCATTTGTTTCAAGAGATTATATTCAGCAGCCTAACAATGGGGTGTACCAAAAATGCATTAAGTACTCGCGAGGTAAATCGAACAGTCTTCCCCCTATTATCCTCTGAATGATATTACCTCTACTCGGTTATCCAATTAGCATAAAATTCTCTCACAAGGGTGAGGTTACAATACCCTTGATCATTGAAAATATATTGTAGCCTCAAATTATAGATGGTTTCATAAATACAGGGGAATTCGATTTGCAAGCGTACCTCATTAACATTTTTGTCACCGAGATACGTAGCCTCCTTCTAACTTTCAAGCCTATCCTCACCATGATGCTCAATCGCTTGCTTACAAAATCTCTTAGACGGAGTTCGGGTACTAGATGACCCGATGACATTACCCTTTTGTGTCCTCTTTCTACTCCCGCCAACCTCAAAATTCTTGGCTTTTGGTGCCATTAAAACAAAAATAGATGAAGAAAATAGAAGAAAGAAAAAAATTTGGGTTTGGGTGGTGGTGATTAAAGTAGAGTAGTGGGGGCTAGGTGTTAGTGGGCTTTGATTTTTCTTGGTAGATTAGTGATTTGAGGGGTTGGAGATGGAGGAATATTGTTTAGAAGAATCTTTGGTGGAATATTAATAATGGATTTTGTTATTTTTGGAGAAGAAAGTGATTGGGTAGAAGAAGAATTTTTTTTTTAGGGAGTGGAGAGGATTTGGGTAATTTCGTCGGGTATGGGGTTTGTAGAGAGAGAAAGTGAGATGGAATATTAGTGGGTTTAGCAATTAAAAGAGAAGATTGGAGGGGTGGGTCAAGGTTTTGGAGGTCGGGTTAGGTATTTGGCCTTTGGCGCGATAGACGAACGGCGCGCTAGAACTGCACTTAGGAAGGCTCAGTAGTTTTTCCTCTGGCTCAATGCACCGGCAGTGCGCCTACCTTGGGATTTTCCTGGTGTGATGTTTCACCGAGGCTCCATCAAGGACTACCAGTAGTTCCTACATTGGTGTGGTGCGCCAACAGTGCACCCATGTCGAAACAGCCCTGGCACTACATGCCAATATGGCGCTACAAAAGGGTGTCGGCAGTTTCACCCTTTGCGTGGGGTGCAAATAGTGAGCTAGCCAGGATAAATACATTGGACGATGCGCCACTCCTTATACGTGGTGTGTTATACCTTCCATTATCCCTCAAAAAAAATTGAACACACCATGTTAGACTAATGGTGGGTTGCCTCCTACCCAGCGCCTTAGTTTTGGTGGTGGCACGACTCATCATTTTTTGTACTTTTCTTGATTTTCATAGTTCCTAGCTATTACAATGAATAAAAATTAACTAAAATCCAACAGAAATAAGACAACGCAACTAAATCCTTGAAATCTTAAATTACTAAAACGTAAAAAAATGAAACTAAAGAATGAAAAAAATAAGTATTATATAGTTACATGGGTTTCCTTTCGTGGAGCACCTGGTTTAACGTCACATCTTGAATCATTCATCGTTTAGCTCAGGAGCTTCACGATCTCGATGCGTATCTTCTCCAAAGTAGTGCTTGACCCGTTGCCCATTCACCAACAACGACAGGACATTTTTATGATTCAGTCTACGGCTCCATATTTTTGAATCCTCACCACTTAGAAGGGCCCACTCCATTTCGACCTTAGTTTTCTTGGGAATAATCGATGTCTAGAGTTAAAGAGTAGTACCTTTTGGCCTGGAGTGAAAGTGTGAGGGATTACATACTTGTCATGCCATCTCTTGGTCTTCTCTTTATATATCTTTGCATTTTCATAAGCGTGGAGCCTAAACTCCTCAAGTTCGTGAAATTGACTAAGTCTCTTTCTACTGGCTAGCTTAGAGTCGAGATTGAACTTCATTATCGCCCAATATGCTTGGTGCTCTAACTCTGCTGGAAGATGACATACTTTTCCGAATACCATGTGATAGGGAGAAGTCCCTATTGGTGTTTTATATGTAGTCTTATACGCACACAATGCATCATACAACTTCTCAGCCTAATCTCTTCGTTGCACATTCTTAGTTTTCTACAGTATTTGCTTCACCTCACGATTCGGCACTCCACTTGACCACTAGTTTGAGGGTGATAAGTTGTAGCTACCTTATGTCTTATACCATACTTAGCAAGAAGATTCTTCACTAGATGGTTAATGAAGTGCTTACCCCCATTACTTATGATCGCCCTTGGTGTACCAAAATGCGTGAAAATGTGCTTCTTGATGAATTTAATCACCACTCTTGAGTCATTCGTTGGAAGAGCTACAACGTCAACCCATTTGGACACATAATCAATAGCAAAAAGAATATATTGGTTTCCACTTGATTGTGGGAAGGGACCTATGAAATCAATACACCACACATCAATGATTTCCACCTCTAGAATATTTTTTAGTGGCATCTCATGTCTTCTCGATATAGTACCCAACCTCTTGCATTGGTCATATCCCTTTACATAAGCCATAGAATATTTAAAAAGAGAGGGCCAAAAGAAGCCGGATTGCAATACCTTGTGAGTCGTGCGTTCTCCTCCATGATGCCCTCCATAAGGACTTGCATGAAAAATCTCGAGCACTTGCTGGACCTCATTCTGCGGAATGCATCTTCTCACCAGTTGGTCCACTCCTTGTTTTAACAAGAATGGTTCATCCCATATATAGAATTTAGCATCATGTGACATCTTCTTTCTTTGCTGGGTTGTTGCGCCCGGTGGGAACACTCCACTCACTAATAAATTCACTATATCGGCATACCACGACATTTGGGAAATGTCCAAGGCCATCAATTGCTCATCCAGAAACTCTTCATGTATTTTTTCCCCTTCAGACACATGAGAAAAGTCTTCTAACCTAGACAAATGATCAACTATTTGATTTTCAGTATCCTTCTCGTCTTTGATCTCTTGGTCAAATTATTGGAGAAGCAATATAAACTAAATTAACCTTGGTTTGGCATCCTTCTTGTTGAATATGTACCTAATAGATGCATCGTCAGTGTAAACAATAACCTTAGTACCTACCAAATACGATCTGAATTTGTCCAAGGAAAATATGAGTGCCAAAATCTCCTTCTCAGTCACTGTGTAATTACTTTGAACAACATCTAGGGCCTTTCTTGCATAATAGATTGAATGGAACACTTTGTCTTGTCTTTATCCAAAAACTGCACCCACTGCCACATCGTTTGCATCACACATAAGTTCAAATGGTAGCTCCTAATTCAGAGCAATAAAGATTGGAGCTTCAATTAATTTCCACTTCAGCATCTCGAAAGCATTCAAAAAAATCTCATCGAACTCGAATTTCACCTCGTTTTCCAAGAGACTTCACATAGGCCTAGAAGTCTTGGAAAAATCTTTGATGAATCTTCGGCAAAAAACCAGCAAGCCCAAGCAAACTTCTTACCCCTTTGATAGAATTTGGAGGGGCCAATTTTTCAATAACCTCAACCCTTGCTTTATCAACCTCGAGTCCTTGCTTTGACACCTTGTTACGCAAGACAATGCCATCTTTAACAAAGATCTGATATTTCTCCCAATTAAGCACTAAGTTTGTATCTTCACAACGAGCAAGTACTTTAGCAGGATTTTGAAGACATACCTCAAAAGACTTCCCAAAGACAGAGAAAACATACATAAAGATCTCCACATAGTCCTCCGCCATATCATGTAAAATAGCCATCATGCACCTCTTGACCGTGGTAGGAGCATTGCAAAGCCCAAATGGCAGGCGCTTGAACACATACGTGCCATAGGGACAAGTGAAAGTATTCTTTTCTTGATCCTCAGGTGAAATCAAGATTTGATTGTATCAAAAATACCCATCTAAGAAGCAATAGTAATCCTGCCCTACTAAACGGTCAATCATTTGATCAATGAAAGGGACAGGATACTAATCCTTCCTTGTGGCATCATTCTACTTTCGGTAATCCATGCAGATCCTCCATTCGGTAACTGTTCTTCTGGGAATCAACTCATTATTTTCATTCTTCACCACTGTCATTCCTTCTTTTCTTTGGTTCACACTGCACAGGACTTACCCATTTACTATCGGAGATAGGGTACCCAATTCCAACAGCTAACCACTTGATCCTTTCTTTTCTCTCTACTTCCTTCATTAATGGATTTAGCCGACGTTGGTCTTGTGGACTCCGCTTGTGGTCTTCCTCGATGTAGGTTCTATGCATACACTACACCGGACTAATCCCATGAATATCAGCCATCTACCACCCAATAGCTTTCTTCCTTCACTTAAAAATCCTCAATGCCACATCAACATGCGCTTAAGATAGTCCTGCAAAAAGTATCACATATAAACTTTAATTGTTTCCCAAATAAGCATACCTTTGATTAGCCAGCAGATATTTCAACTCTAACTTGGGAGCGTCTTCAATCGAGGATCTGGGTTGAGGGCCCAACACTCGCTCTAGTGGTTCTACTATTCCTCTTTACATCTCAACTAGTGCCACATTAAGGCAAGCTGCCATCTCTTGCGCTTCTGTATCTTTATCTATGTCATGTCCAACTAGTACTATTTCCAAAGAATCATTGGAAGTAATACAATGTGAATATATGGCTAAATTTATGACCGTAATAGCAAATAACTCTTCATAGATAGAAGGTAATTTCAAGGTGTGATAGACATCAAATACCTCCACCTTATCATTAGCTCTCATGGTCAACTGCCCAGCTGCAATATCAATCAATTCTCACCCCCGTGGCTAAGAACGGTGGTCCCAAAATAAATGGAATTTCAGGATCGGGTTCAAAATTTAGGACCACAAAGTCCACAGGAAAGATCAGCAACCCCGCTTGTATCAACACATATTCTACTACTCCTTCTGGCCTCGCCACAGATCGATCAGCAAGTTGGAGGATTATCGTGGTTGGTTTTGGGCTACTCAACCCAAGTTTCTTGTACAAGGAAGCCGGAATGAATTTTATACTATCACCCAAATCACATAACCTTTGGGCATGAACACTTTGACCTATGGTGATTTTTACTGTGAAGCTACCCAGATCTTTCAACTTTATGGGTATTCTATTCTGAATTTTTAACTGCACTCTTCAGTGAGTGCCACTGTTTCGTACTCGGTCAATCTCCTCTTGTTCACCACTATCTCCCTCACATACTCGGCGTATTTAGGAATTCCTTGCAAAACTTCAACCAAAGATAGATTAATGTGAACTTGTTTGAGGAGAGAGAGAAACTTACCGAAGCATTCATCCTCATTCTGCTTTTTGAACTTCTGAGGAAAATGAGGAGGTAGTTTTACTTGAGGAAAAACCTTCTCAACATTAAAATTTTGCACCACCTCTTTTGATTTCTTCTCTCCACTCACTACTTCAAGATTTCTCTTCTTTGGAGCCAGCTCCTCTAATTGTAATCCGCTTCGTGTACTCATATCATTCAATTGTTTTCGGTTGGGATCTATGTCACACGGAAGTCGACTTTGTGGACAAAAATGTATAGCATTAGCCAATTGTGCAAACTGCCTTTCTAGATCTTTTTGCAATAATTGAGCTCTTCTAAACTCTTCACCCATCTTATCCACCTTTGTATTCATCTCTGTACTCAGCTTTTGAAACAACTCCTCATTAGTCATGCCACCTTGCTTCATACCTTGATTAATAACTTTCCCATGATTTTGATACAACGTCGCGTTCCCTTTTGCTTCGTATTGGTTTTCCCGTTGCGCCTGGTTTTGATTCTGATTTTGATTTCCACCCCATGAGAAGTTGGGGTGATTCCTCTAACTCGAGTTATAGGTGTTATCGGTTTTCTGCGTGCCTCCACCTCTTGTGGCATTACCTAGATAATTTACAGAGTCTGGATTTGAGCCACAATATTCAGCCACATGGTCTCCACTACTGCTAACTACACACCATCCTTGAAGTTGTTTTACCGCATTTACCTGTCCTTGTTGCTGCCCGATTGATAGATTCTTAAACTGCGTGGTATTGTGGTTCGCTAAAGCATCAAACTTCGCATTTAATGTAGTTGCTTGATCCACTTCTAACATTTCTGCACACTTTTGCACTATTGTCCTTTGCGTATCACCATTCAAATATGAGTTTCCCTCTAATAGTTTGTCCAAGAGTTTAAACAGTTCATCATAGGTCTTCTCTAAGGCTTGCCCACCTAAGTATTCAATAGTACCCTTACATTATTTTCACGACCTTCAATGAAAGTTTGGGTTGGTACCTTGATTTCTTGATAATGATGCAGGTAAGAGAGCAACATTTGTTTAAATCGATCCCAGGCTTGGTATATGTTCTCCCCAATTTTCTGCTCTAAACTCAATAACGCACTTTATAACCTTGCAATTCTTCCCGATGGGAAGAATCGATGTAGGAACTTCTTTGCTAGATAGTCCCATATGGTGATGGAATTGGGTGGTTCAGAGTCCAACCACCGCCTTGCTTCTCCCAATAGTGATAATGGGAAGAGAATTAATCTCACATAATCAGATGCAGAATATGAGTGTCGCTTATTTCTAGAAAATTCCTTATGTGCATTTGGGGATCTTCATGAGGCAGGCCAGTGAGTTGCCTAGTAGAATGAATGAGTTGCACCGTGGCTTGTTTCAGCTCAAACCTACTACCCGATGGTGGTTTACGAATACTCGATGTAACATTGTTTGTGAGTGGGACTGCCACATCATGGACTGTCCTTGCAAATATCACTGTCGGTACCGCTACCTGTTCTTCTTCCATGCGTTCATCACGATCGTCGGCTAGGTTTTCCTCCCAGCTTCCCTTAAGACGTAGTCCCAATTCCTGTTCTTGCCCATGGTTCACCAGCTTTCTTCGTAGTCGAAGAGCCCTTTCAGGTTTGTGGTCCTGTTCAACATGATCTCTTTTTCGAACAAAACATTAGCATTTAGTGCCTGCAATAATGAATAGCTAAAATCAAGTTTGTTAGAACTTTAACAATTGACTAGTACACGTAAAATAATTAAATATAAATTAATTTTGAAGTCCCCGGCGCAGCGCAAAAAACTTGTTGCTCCAAATTGCACACGCAAGTATACGTGGTCGCAGAAGTAATAATTTTCTCCTTTAGAACCTGGCTGTCGTACCCAAGGATCTTACAATCAATTTGTATTCAATTCTATCAAATCTATAAAGTAACACAAGTGAATCAAGAACTTGAGATTTTCTATACTACTATTGCAATAATTTGAAAATTAAACGTAACTAAGCGAACAACATTAATTTCTGGTGTGTCAAACAAAAAAGAGAGAATTCCAGGGCTACAACATTCTTTGGGTTTCATGTATCACATCTCATGCAATTAATCAATTATAGTTATCAAATTACTGATTTAAAGGGTTGATTTTATTATCATAATCTCTCAAGCTCTAATCACCTACTTAAACTAGCTGCTTAACTACATCGTTGAACGGGGATAGGCAGTCCTAATTGGCGAGCATTTATATTTCATCCGATTTTGTAACCAAGCTTTGTGTTCATATGGGAGTCACTCCTAAACATGAATCTCGACAAGTGATATGCAAGCTTGATCAAGTTATTAGTATTCTTTGGTCTATCTACCTCTTCATCTCTCGAGTCCAAGAATGCTCAAGATATTTATCTTTATGGTGGTAAATCATTAAATACTAAAACTAGAATACAAAAATAATTTAAGCGATAACTAATAATCAATTCAAAAGCAATTCGATGTTTAACAATAAACAATAGTTACAACCCAGAAAAAAGGCTTTTAGCCTCTTATGATGTTCATAAACTCAAAAACAATAGTTTTCATCAAATTCAAACTTAAAGAAGAAGTAGATATTTGAAACCTAGGATAAATTGTAATTCCTTGCTCTTGCACAACAAAAATGAGTCCACGCCTTACAAAATAACCCTAGGGTCCTATTTATAGAGTTTTGGAATTAAAGAACTAATTTTTGCCCAAGTAGGAATCCTAAATAAACTTAATTTCACCAGGGTCATTAGTGAAAGGCTAGGGCGCCACTCCATCAGTGCGCCAAAACCCCCTTTCAGCAGTTTATTACTTGGCGTAGCACGCCATTAGTGCACCCACTGCACTGCTCTGAAGTTTAGGGCCTGGCGCCTTGTGCCAGCAATGCGCAAAGGATTGTCCGGCCTGATTTTTCTTACGATTTCATACAACACGTGCTTCTTTGAGTTGTGTCCCTGCTTCCCTCTTTGCGCTTTCTTCCATCGACTCAATTTTTCTTTGAAAATTTTTGTAAAACCTAATCACATGTCTTATTGTGCATTCATGGCAAGTTACACTAAACATGACACACTAGCTTAAAGATTGTTTTCAAAACGCAAAACATATGTGGGAAAATATTTGTAAAAAGGCAGATAAATACACCCAAGATCATATTATTTCTTAGACGGGTATTCCAGTTACAATCAATTTTCCATAGCACCAGAAGATAAAGAGAAAACCAGCTTCACTTCTCCCTATAGGATATTTGCTTTTAAGCGATTGCCGCTTGGATTATGCAATGCCCCTGCTACCTTACAAAAGTGTATTCTATCAATCTTTACCGATATGGTGGAGGAATCTATTGAGTATTTCATGGATGACTATTCGATGGTCTGTGATTCATTTGAAGAGTGCCTTCATTATTTAGAGATGGTGTTACAATGGTGTGTAGAATCTAAGTTGTTTTTAAATAGGAAAAATGCCATTTTATGGTTAAGGAAGGCATTGTGCTCGGGCATAAAATCTCTAGAAAGGGAATTGAGGTGGACCAAGAAAACTTTTATGTCATAGCCAAATTACCTCCTCCAACTTTGGTAAAGAGGGTGCGAAGTTTTCTAGGCCATGTTGGTTTCTACTTGAGATTTATAAAAGACTTCTCAAACGTGGCTATTACATTGTGTCGACTTCTTGAGAAAGAGCGTGCTTTTAAGTTTGATGCTGCTTGTTTGAAAGATTTTGTGAGACTCAAGGAAAAACTTATTTCAGCCCCGATCATAATCGCCCCTGATTGGATTCTTCTAGTTGAAATGATGTGTGATGCAAGTGGGTTGATGTTGGGTGATGTACTGATGCAGCATAAAAACAAATTCTTTCATCCCACCTATTACGCAAAAAAGAATTTAAATTGTGCACAAAAGAATTACACCGTAATGGAGGAAGAGTTGCTAGCCGTCATGTATGGTTTTGAGTAATTTAGAGCATACTTATTGGGCCACAAAGTTGTAGTGCGCACTAATCATGCAACATTCCAATACCTAATGGAAAAGAAGGAGGCCAAGCCGAGGTTGATTCATTGGGTGCTACTTCTTTAAGAGTTTGAATTTAAAGTGCATGGTAAAAAGGGGTGTGAATATCAAGTTGCTGACCATTTGTCAAGGTTAGAATCAAGCGCTTCATTAGCTGAAGGTAAAAACATCGATGATGCATTCTCCAATGTGTCTGTGATGATGTCCCACAAATCTACCCCATGCTATGCTGATTATGCAAACTTTATAGTGTGTGCATTGTTACCAAAAGGACTAACCAACTATCAAAAAGAAAAAAAATTCTTGTTTGATGTTAAAAAATATGTGTGGGATGAATCCTATCTTTTTAGGGAGTGAGTTGATCATGTTATCTGGCGTTGTGGTCCGAAAATAGAGGGAAGAGCCATTTTCGAGGCTTGTCATGCTTCACCGATAGGCGGACATCATGGTGTTGTTCGCATAGACTTTAAGATTTTCAACGTACTTATTATGGGCCCCCGGTTTATCGGGATACCCATGCCTTTTGCATGATTTGTGTGCAATTTCAGATGCAAGGGAGTATTTCAAAAAGACATGATTTGCCTCTTTCGCAAATTTTTGAGGTTGAGTTGTTTGATGTATGGGGAGTTGATTTTATGGGACCTTTTCCTAGCTCACTAGGGAAAAAGTATATCCAAGTGGCAGTGGACTACGTTTCAAAATTTTTGGAGGCTGTGGCCTTGCCTAACAACGAAGGGAGAAGAGTCAGAAAATACCTCAAGATATATATTTTCATGAGATTTGGTACCCCAAGAGCCATTGTAAGTTATGGTGGTTCCCATTTTTGCAATCGCCAATTTGAAGAACTTTTATCTAAACATGGCGTAAAGCACAAGGTCGCCACACTATACAATCATGAACCAAATAGGCAAGTCAAAGTGTCTAACCAGGAGATAAAGAATATTTTGGTAAAAATAGTTAATGTCAAAAGAACCGATTGGTCTAGCAAACTTGACGATGCACTTTGGGCCCATTGAATTGCTTTGAAGAACCCCATTATGACATCTCCTTACCAATTAGTGTTTACGAAATCCTGTCATTTGGCTATTGAACTATAACAAAAGCCTTATAGGCATTGAAGAAGTTGAACATGAATTGGGAGATAGCTTCAAGGAATTGTGTTAAACAACTGCTTCAATTAGATGAATTTCAGTTGAACGCTTTTGAGAGATGTAACACCCCGAAATTTTCTAAGTTAAGACTCGAACCATTCTGGAAAATTTATATAAGGTCGTACCGAGTGATTCTTAATTTTTCTTGGATTCTAAGGTCAATTCTTTAGTGTGTGAATCAAATTGTAAACTTTCTTACCGATTGAGTTTCAATATCAAATTTAGTTGGGTCAACGTCAAACGATCATATCTTTCAGCATATAACAAACTAGGTGGCCTATCACTTAACAAATTAAAGGTCTTTAATTCCTCTTTCCAACTCCACTAAATTTGCTCAATTTGAAGTTCGGAGTAGAAACTTATGACCGATTTACTAGAGACGCTCAAACCTGACAGAGCTCCCCAATGGCTCTGCGTCACGGAGAGGATACAGACCTTATTGCAGAAGTTAAATTACGTCTCTTTTATATTTTGAGGGTATTTTTGTCCTATAAACATTTGGGGATTTATTTAATGTCCCTAAACGTGTAGAAAATTAACTTTTCATAATTAAAACCCTCTCATTCACTCCTAAACTTTAACGCTCAAGAATTTTCAAGAAAACATCAAGTTAGGGTTCTCTTTAGAGATTTTTCATCAAGGTAAGTTCTTCTTCATAGATTGAAATCTTTCCAACCCAAACTTCTTCGTCTATTCATGAATCGCTAATAGAAATCTTAAATCTTAACCATAGGATTTTCAAGAAAACTAATCCAAGAATTTCAAGAAAGGGTTTCTTGATTGTTTTTCTTCAAATTAGGGTTCTCTATCATGATTTGTGGAGAGTTTAAGGTATGTAAGGCTACCCATAACGTTGGATTGAGTTCATCCACGTGCCCTACATCTTCATTTAGTTGAGTTAAGTTTGAATTTTGAGTTTCCATGAATTGAGTTCTTGAATCATTGATAAATTCAATTGAGTTCTTGTGTTTAAATACATAGGTATTGATGATGTCTACGAGTTGAGTATTTTGAGGTTTATATTCATGTTTTCATTCCCATGAACCCTAAATGAGTTTTTGGCATTGGTTATTTTATGAATTGATGGAGTTTTTAAAGCATGATTTGTGAAAGTTTTTGAATGAGAATGAGTTGTGTCCGAGTTGAGTCTGAAAGGTTATTAAACTTCTATTTTTTTGAACATGAGTATTTTGAGCATAAATAATTGGTTGAGATAGAGTCTTGAGGATATATGAGTGAGTTTGAAAGCCTGTTTTAAATGAAAGAATTGATGATTGAGATCATATTGAGTTTTATGAGAGTCCAATGAGATTAGATGAAATGATTCGAACAAATTAATTTGGTTGAGCATATGAGCATATTGAGTCTTTTGGGAGTAGTACTGAACAGCGACTTGGGTAAGAGTAAATAACAACTCAAACCCCATAAATTACGTAGCCAGCGTAGGATAGAAGACGTAAGACACCAGATTTCAGGGTGGAAAATTTTTAAAATTTCTTCATTACTGCCAGTAACGACGAAAACCACCAACGGTCCGTCTGTTAACTTACGACCCGTAGGTGGGAACCGTAAGTGGCCTGCCCAAGTTTTCAAATTTTCAACTTTCAAAACCCGAACGACGGCCTGCTAGGACGACCCATTGTTTATTGAACGAGTCGTAGATAGATCTCGTAAGTCCCCTCTAGACTTGGTAAAATTCTTAAGGTGTTATTCCTGACCTATAGTTGCCATGATCGGTCCGTCATTCGACCTATGAGCTGTACATGGGGCTCATCGTTGCTGGGTCTATGTTGACAGTTTCCGAACCTAACGAGGATTCACTATTGACGATCCATAGATGGACTTACGGACCGTAGGTCCCGACATCAATGGGTCCCACCAATTATTAATTAAGGGCTTTTTGTGTTTTACCTAAATGCTTAACTCCTAATCTAAGTCAGTTATGCCCTTAACCCGGACGCTATATAACCTTCCTTAGCCTGATTTTACTCATTCTCAAATTCTCCTCTCTCAAATATTTCTCTCTCTAGAAAGGTTCTCTCAATTCTCAAGGAAGAAGAAGGGCTAGGATCCTCCATTGAAGGTCATCAATTCTTTGCAATTTCATGTGGGCTTTGTTGACGTATGTTAGCATTCACCGTTGGAGCCCTTTCCTCCAATGGGTCCCTAGTTTTCTTCAACTTTTAAGGATCAATTCCCCAAATTGTGTTAGGGTTTTGATCAATTCTTATGGGTTCTTCAATGATGATTTCCAATTGTTGATTTTCTGATTTCTAGTGCACGATCTAGCGTGACAAAGTAATTAACTGCACGAATTAGCGTGATTTACATGATTTGATGTAGAAAGTGAATTAACCCATGCTATTTCCCCGAAATTTCAAAATATATGCTTAAGATTGGTGGGTTGAGTTATGAAGTGATGAATTTTATGAAATATTTCTGAATCCATGCATGACTTATGATTCCTAAGTTATGACTTTGCATGAATGATATTAAGCATGACCTAAAGATGGTTTTTATGAAATCAAGCATGTTCAATCAAAATCTATGATTTTATTATATTCTGTGGGTTCTTTCAATAAGCGTCAAATTGACTTGTCTATGGCTTTCTAAGCATGAGATTGCATTGAATCTCATAAATTAAGAGTAATTCTCATGAAGCTATGTGGACCCTATGATTTTCAAATAATGAGCATGATTAACTATGTAAAGATGAAGTTTATGATATTATGCATGTCTCATAAGAAGTTAATGACGAATTAAGGGTGCTTTGAGATTGAAGTACCAAAGTATATTTTATCTTGATGTTATGGTTGAGTTGTGAAAGGGTTTCTCACGTAATACTCCCACTATGAATTTAAAGAGGCAATTACCCATGTTCTTAAGGAGCTATTCTAATGAAGGGACAACAGGCGATCACCCATATTCTGTAATGTAGACAAGAGGCAATCACCCATATCTACTAACAATGGACTTATGACTAATGATAGACAAGAGGCGACTACCCATGTCTACTTATGATAATTGAACTATGTCTAATCCGTGGGAATTATGCTTAGCACCGAGTGGACAAGTGGCAATTACCCATGTTCCATAAACTATGTGCCACCATAGGATGATTGTCTTAAATAGGCATTAGATAGTGGATCCAGTAAGCTAGAAGCTAAAGTCTTACCTTGGCAAGTAAGGCAACCTCTTTTCGGTGTGGGGTAGACACCGAATTCTATGTTATAGCTTACATGGTCTTCCATGTCGGTTAAGGCTATTCCCGACAACTAATGAACAAAAGTGTTGATTATGATGTTTCTCAAGTGAAGTAAAGAAGTTTAGCTTGCTTTGACTATGGTTTATGTTTCATGCTTTCTAACCCTTATCCTATTTATCTTGGTCATTGCATGTCATGTAAAATGTCCCGTTTTAGCATATTTTAAATGATTTCATGCCTTGCTATCATAATTGGTAATTTATTGTATTAACGCATACTCTTGCCTACATTGACTTGTTGATGTAGGGCATGGTAATTCTCCATCCACTCGTGGCTAAAGCTTAGTAGAAGATTTGTGAGGACTCGGTGAGTCCTAATCCAATCGAGGGCATAGCCTAGTTGTTCTTACTTTTATGTTCTTTCTTTTGACATTTTATTGGGTTACGTCCCAAACTTTATTCTCTTTCTTATGTTAGATTGGCTTTGAGACATGAGATGTAGACTTTCGCTATTTTCTTAAAAGCTTTGATATGACATTGTCTTTTGAACTCTTAATCTTAATGATGTTGTATGTATGTATGCTAAGTGGCTTGTATGAGGCCTTTCGGGGTCTTGTACGCCATGACATGCCTAGTGGGTACCTTTGATCATGAAAACTTGGTATTGAGAGAACAAAGTTTTAGAAAGATCCTACGATGTCTCATAAACCGTATCAAGTAGAGTCTTGTTCATGAGTGTGAAGCGCGCCACATTTATGAATGAGAGGCTATAAGATGTTTAAGAAACTTCACTTCTTTCATTACTCCTAAGTCGTGCCATATAGTTTAGCTCTATATATCTCTCTTCTAATCCCTATCCTATGCGTTTCAGGATATGGCTACTTCAAGAACTTATGCTAGAAGAAATGCGGGAGAGAATGTGGATCAACAAGCTCCTCCTCAAACTCCACAAGTTCCGGTCGACCCTTTAGCCGAACAAGTATCTAATGAAGATTTTAGGGCTACTTTTCAAATATTGGCCCAAGCCGTGACGGCTCAAGCCAATAGAGAGGTTGTGGCTCCCGTGGACCCAAATGTGGGTACGGCGGCATCTAGGGTAAGAAACTTTACAAGGATGAACCCTCCAGAATTCTCTGGTTCTAAGGCGAAGGAAGATCCTCAAGAATTCATAGATGAGGTGTACAAGGTATTGATGATCATGGAGATAACATCGGAGGAAAAGGCAGTGTTAGCTGCTTATCAACTTAGGGGTTTTCTATAGTTTAGTTCAACCAATGGAAAAGTGAGAGGGCGGTTAATGAGGGCCCTCTAGATTTGGAGAAATTCAAGGTTGCTTTCGTTGATAGATTCTTTCCCCTTGAGATGAGGGCGGCAAGGGTGCTTGAATTTATCAACCTTCATCAAGGAATCATGAGTGTGTAAGAATATGCATTGAAATTCACCCAATTGTCTCGATATGCTCCTTCCATAGTTGCCGATACTAGGGTAAGAATGAGTAAGTTTATCTCGGGAGTGTCTGAAATGTTGGTTAAGGAGTGCCGCAATACTATGCCTGTCAATGACTGGATATTTCTCGCCTCATGGTGTATGATCAACAAATAGAAGTGGAAAAGCTCAAGGAAAGGTCTAGAGACACAAATAGGGCTTGAACCGATGATGGTAATTTTTCACATTCAAGGTCAGATGGACATGGTCGTCTTAGATTTCGACAACGGTTTTCCGGTCAAGGTTCTTCCAATGCTCCTCCCAAGTCCAACAAAGATAGGGTGTCTAACCCTAAGCCCCAAGGAGGAAATAGTGGTGGCTCTTCATTGACTACTTGTGATAAGTGTGGGAAGAAGCCTGAAGGGAAATGTCTAGCGGGTTCTAATGCATGCTTTGGTTGTGTAAGGATGGATCACAAGATAAGGGATTGCCCCTTAGTAGCTAAGACTGAAGGAGATAACAATCGATGCACTCAACATCAAAATCCATCAAGTTCTAGTGGGAATCAAAAGCAAAAGCGGTTCTATGAGCTTCACCCTCGTCATGAGCCAGAGGGTTCTCCCGTTGTGGTTACCGGTATGTCGAAAGTCTTTCACTTTGATGTTTATGCTTTGCTTGATCCCGGTGCTACCTTGTCTTTTGTGACGCCATATGTGACTACGGGGTTTAATGTTCTTCTGGATGTGTCGCTAGATCCTTTTCATGTCTCTACTCCGATTGGTGAATCTATTGTTGCTAAGAGAGTCTATAGAAATTGCCCCGTCTCTTTATCTTATAGAGTCACTTATGTTGATCTTGTAGAGCTTGATATGTTAGATTTTGATGTTATTCTTGGGATGGATTGGTTGCACTCTTGTTATGCTTCTATTGATTGTAGGACTCGAATGGTTAAGTGTTAATTTCTAAATGAACCTATCCTAGAGTGGAAGGGGGGAAATTCTATGGTTAGAGGTCAATTTGTTTCTTGTCTTAAAGCTAGAAAGATATTTCTATGGGTTGCATATACCATCTTGTCAGGGTGAGGGGTATAGATTCTGAAATCCCTAATCTTTAGTCGGTCTGCATTGTTAATGAGTTTCAAAAGTGTTTCCTGATAATTTACCTGGTATTCCTCCTGAAGGGAAATAGACTTTGGTATTGACCTTCTCCCGGATATGCAACCTATCTCTATTCCTCCTTATATAGTGGCTCCGGCGGAACTTATGGAACTAAAGGAGCAATTGAAAGACTTTTTGGATAAGGTTACTATTAAGAATAAGTATCCTCTTCCAAGAATAGATGACTTGTTTGATCAACTTCAAGGGGCTAGTTACTTCTCAAAGATCGATCTTTGTTCGAGCTATCACCAATTGAGAGTAAAGGAAGATGATATTACGAAGATGACTTTTCGGACTAGATATGGCCATTATGAATTCGTAGTGATGTCATGTGGGTTGACAAATGCTCCGGCCGCATTTATGGACTTGATGAATAGGGTGTTTAGACATTATCTTGACATGTTTGTGACTGTGTTTATCAATGATATTTTTATCTACTCAACGAGTGAGGGGGAGCATGCCGATCATTTGAGGGTTGTCTTGCATGTCCTCAAGGACCAAGAACTCTTTGAAAAGTTTAGTAAATGTGAGTTTTGGCTAAGGTCCGTAGCTTTTCTTGGTCACATTGTCTCCGGTAAGGGCATTGAAGTAGATCCTAAGAAGACGGATGTGGTTAGGAATTGGCCTAAACCTATATCACCTTCGGATATTTGTAGTTTCTTGGGTCTAGCCGGTTATTATAGGAGATTTTTTGAAGAGTTTTCTTCGATTTCTTCCCCATTGATTGCTTTGACTCAAAAGAAGGTTAAGTTCACTTGGTCCGAAGCATGTGAGAAGAGTTTTCAAGAGTTGAAGGATAGACATACTTCGGCTCCGATATTGACTCTACCGAAAGGGTCCAATGTTTTGTGGTTTATTGTGATGCCTCGAGAATTGTCTTGGGATGTGTTCTTATGCAAAACGGGAATGTCATTGCTTATGCTTCAAGGCAACTCAAGGTGCATGAAAAGAACTATCATACTCATGATTTAGAATTAGCTGTTGTTGTGTTTGCATTCCAGATTTGAAGGAATTATTTGTATGGTGTACATGTTCACCTCTTCACTGATCATAAGAGTTTGCAATATGTTTTTAAACAAATAGATCTAAATCTTCACCAAAGGAGGTCGCTTGAGTTGTTAAAGGATTATGACATGAGTGCCCTCTATCACCCCGGAAAGGCTAATGTGATGGCGGATGCTCATAGTCGGTTACCTATGGGTAGTGTTGCTCATATTGAGGAAGGTAAGAAAAAGTTGGTTCGCGATGTTCATAGGTTTGCCCACTTGGGTGTTCGGTTGGTTGATTCCACTAAAGGTGGAGTTATGGTCCATAATGGTTCCGAATCATCCTTTGTGCATGATGTGAAGACTAAACAAGAGCTTGATCCTAACTTGGTCGAGTTGAAGGAAGCGGTGCCCATAAAGTCCGTTGAGGCTTTCTCCCAAGGGGGAGATGGTGTAATACGATATCAAGGTCGCTTGTGTGTTCCCAATGTAGATGACTTAAGAGGAAAATTTTTATCGGAAGCCCATAGCTCTCGATATTCCATTCACCCGGGAGCTACCAAGATGCATCGTGATTTGCGGGAGATGTATTGGTCGAATGGGATGAAGAAGGATATTGAGGAGTTTCTGGCTAAATGTCCTAATTTTAACAAGTGAAGGTTGAGCACCAAAAGCTGAGAGGTTTAACCCAAGATATTAGCATTCCTACATAGATATAGGAAGATATGAATACGGACTTCATTCTTGGTTTACCACGCACCCGGCGACAACGTGACTCAATTTGGGTTATTGTGGATCGTATGACGAAATTAGCCCATTTCATTCCCGTCAAAGTTTCTTATTCGGTGGAGGATTATGATAAGTTGTACTTGAGAGAGATTGTTAGGTTGAATGGAGTGCCTTTATCCATTATCTCCGATCGTGGTGCACAATTTACTTCTAAATTTTTAAAATCTTTCCAAAAGGTTCTTGGTACTCGTGTTAAGCTTAGTACGACCTTTTATCCTCAAACCTATGGGCAAGCGGAGCGTACAATCCAAACCTTGGATGATATGTTGAGAGCTTGTGTAAACGATTTCAAGGGTAATTGGGATGATCATTTGCCTTTGATTTAGTTTGCTTATAACAATAGCAATCATTCTAGATTTGGCATGGCTCCGTTTGAAGCTCTCAATGGTAGGAGGTGTAGATCTCCTATAGGTTGGTTCGAAGTTGGTGAAGTTTCTTTGATAGAACCTGAGTTGGTGCATGAGGCTATGAAGAAAGTTTGACTTATTAGAGAAAGGTTGAAAATGGCCCAAATCTGACAAGAGTCTTATGCCGATTTTAGAAGGAGAGATTTAGAATTTGATGTAAATGATTAGGTTTACTTGAAAATTTCATTCATGAAAGGTGTAATGATATTTGGGAAGAAAGGGAAGCTAAATCCTCATTATGTAGGCCCATATCAAATTTTGAGATGTATTGGTAAGGTTTCTTATAAACTTGATTTGCCCAAAGATTTGGCATCGGTACATCCGATTTTCCATGTCATTGTTGAAGAAATGTGTTGGCGATTTAACAACTATAGTGCCATTGGAGAATCTTGGCATAAAGGATAGTCTTTCCTATAAAGAGGTCCCGGTCAAGATTTTAAACTGGCAAGTCCAAAATTTAAGGAATAAAGAAGTTGCTTCGGTGAAAGCTCTTCGGAGGAATCAATTAGTTGAGGGTGCTACTTCGGAGGCCGAGGCTGATATGATGTCCCGATATCCTCATCTCTTTCCTTCCGATCCTACTCTAGCTTGAGGTACCTAGTTCCTCGTTGTTCATCCTTTTGGTCTCATGTGTCTTAGATATTCTCATGATTCCTCATTTATGCATGTTCATGAAGAGTCTAAATCATTGAAAATGAGTCAACTTGATTGATTTCTCCATGATATGTGCATTGAATATAAGTTGCATAAAGTCTTCATGAAATGATGTGTTGAACATGCTTTTAGCTAAGAGTTGATGTTTCCTCCTCGGATATATGATAGGTTGTTAATTCTTGTTCTTACCCTCCTTATGATTTCTTGATTCTCATTCGAGGACGAATGTTCCAAAGGGGCAAATAATGTAATACCCCAGATTCCAAGCTGGAAAAGTTTTGAATATTGTAGGTTATTGCCAGTAATGACGGAAGCCACCTACGGTCCGTCGATTGAATTACGGCCCGTAGGTGGGAACTGTAAGTGGCCAGCCCAAGTTTTCAAATTGTGAACTTTCAGAACCCGAACGAAGTCCTGCTAGGACGGCCCATCTTTTATTGAACGAGTCGTAGATAGGTCTCGTAAGTCCCCTCCAGACTTGGTTAAATTCTTAAGTTGTTAGTCCTGACCTACGACTGGCATGAACGATCTGTCGTTTGACCTACGAGCTGTACATGGGGCCCGTCGTTCCAGGGTCCATGTTGACAGTTTCTGAACCTAACAACGGTTGACCATTGACGGTCCATAGATGAACTTACGGACCGTAGGTCCTGACCGTCAATAAGTCCAGACAGTAATTAATTAAGGGCTTTTTGGTCTTTTCCCTAAATGTTTAACTCCTAATCTATGTGGGTTATGCCCTTAACCCAGACCATATTTAAGCTTCCTAAGCCATATTTTACTCATTCCTAAATTCTCCTCTCTCAAATATGTCTCTTTCTAGAAAGGTTCTCTCAATTCTCAAGGAAGAAGAAGGGCTAGGATCCTCCATTGAAGGTCATCAATTCTTAGCAATTTCGTGTGGGCTTGGTTAAGGTATGTTAGCATTAACCATTGGAGCCGTTTCCTCCAATGGGTCCCTTGTCTTCTTCAATTTTAAAGGATCAATTCCCCAAATTGAGATAGGGTTTTTAGCAATTCTTATGGGTTCTTCAATGATGATTTCCAATTGCTGATTTTATAATTTCTAGTGCACGATCTAGCGTGAAAAAGTAATTTAGTGCATGAATTAGCGTGATATATATGATTTGATGAAGAAATTGGATAAACCCATGCTATTTTCCCCAAATTTCAAAATCTATGCTTAAGATTTGTGGGTTGAATTATGAAGTGATGAATTTTATGAAATCTCGATGAATCCATCCATGAATTATGATTCCTAAGCTAAGACTTTTCATGAATGAGATTATGAATGACCTATAGATGGTTTTATGAAATCAAGCATGTTCAATCAAAATCTATTACTTTATTTTATGATGTGGATTCCTTCGATTGTGGTCAAATGGACTTGTCTATGGCTTTCTAAGCATGAGTTTGCACTGAATTGAATGAATTAAGAGAAATTCTCATGAGTTTGCACATAATGAATGAATGATGTATGAAATTATGCATGTCTTATAAGAAGTTAATGATGAATAAATGGTGCTTTGAGATTGAAGTACCAAAGTATATGTTATGTTGATGTTGTGGTTGGGTTGTGAAAGGGTTTCTCACGTAATACTCCCACTATCAATTTAAAACGAACAAGAGGCAGAGCTATTCTATTGAAGGGACAAGAGGCGATCAACCATGTTCCCTAATGTAGACAAGAGGCGATCACCCATGTCTACTAATAATGGACTTATGACTAATCTTATACAAGAGGTGACTACCCATGTCTACATATGATAATTGAACTATGTCTAATCCGTGGATATTATGCTTAGCACCTAGTGGAGAAGTGGCGATTGCCCATGTCCTATAAAATATGTGCCACCATAGGATGATGGTCATAAATATACATTAGCTAGTGGATCCACGTAAGCTAGAAGTTAAGGTCTTACCTTGGCAAGTAAGGCAACCTCTTTTCGGTGTGGGGTACACACCGGATTCCATGTTATAGCTCACATTGACTTATATGCTCGTTAAGGCTATTCCCCACAACCAATAAACAAAAGTGTTGATTATGATGTTTCTCAAGTGAAGTAAAGATGTTTAGCTTGCTTTGACCATGGTTTATGTTTCATGCTTTCTAACCCTTACCAAGTTTAGCTTTATCATTGCATGTCGTGTAAAATGTCCCATTTTAGCATGTTTTAAATGATTTCATGCATTTCTATCATACTTGGTACTTTACTGTACTAACGCATACTCTTGCCTACATTGACTTGTTGATGTAGCGTGGCGATTCTCCATCCACTCGTGGCTAGAGCTTAGCAGAAGGTTTGTGAAGACTTGATGAGTCCTCATCCATTCGAGGACATAGCCTAGTTCTTCTTACCTTTATGTTCTTTCTTTTGACATTGTATTGGGTTACGTCCCAAACCTTATTCTCTTTCTTATGACTGATTGGCTTTGAGACATGAGATGTAAACTTTTGCTATTTTCTTAAAAGCTTTGATATGACATTGTCTTTTGAACTCATAATCTTTATGATCTTCTATGTATGTATGCTAAGTGGCTTGCATGAGGCCTTTCGGGGTCTTGTACGCCATGCCACGTCTAGTGGGTACCTTGGGTCATGACAAAAGCTATACTTCTTTAGTCACAAAAAGAGGACTTTGATTGATAGTGCATCCAATGAGGTTGATCATCCCTTACTCTAAAAAGGTATTGGATGGCTGCGGCAACGGTAGTGCAAAGCATTGTATCATAACTAGCTCATAAGTGATGGTTGTCGGTTAGAGAAACTCCCTAAAAAATGAATGGTTTGAGTTGGTTGAAGTGCATATGACTGAGTCTGTTGTCAAAGCATTGGTTAATTTTAAACTCGCATGCTTATTGAGTTGAGTCGATTTCTAAGTTCAGTCCCTTGAGTCGAGTTACATGATGTTGAGTAATACTGATTGAATTTTCTTTCAGCTATTTTACATAACGTACATTCCATGTACTGACGCCATTTTGCGCTGCATCCTTTCAAATGTAGATACAGGTCTTACAGATCCTCAACAGGTGCTTCGTTGAAGATCACTCCATTCTAACTTTTGGTGAGACCTCCTCGCTTTCGGAGAGACCTTTTTATTCTAGTTGATTTCCTTTATTAGAGTAATCCTTTGAGGTAGCCGTGGGCTTGTCCCGGCACCTTCTTATGATAAGTTTAGAGGATTCATAGACAGTGATGGAGATAGTGACAGGGTAGAGTTTATGTTCCCATTTTGAATTTCTTAAGATGTTGAGTTGATTTAAACTGAATATTTAAACTATCCTTTTGTTGAGTTTGTGATTGTTAGCCCACTTGAGTGTCTTCTTTTATTTATCTAAGTCTTCCGCTGAGTGATTGAATGAGTTATCATACCAAGTGGTTCATTTGGGACCAGTAATGGGCTCCAAGTGCCGGCCACGCCTAGGGTACCCTCTCGGGGCACGACAAACTTGGTATTAGAGCACAAAGTTCAAGAGTCCCAGGGTGTCTATGAAGCCGTGTTTCTTAGAGTCTTGCTTATGGGTGTGTCGTGCACCACACTTATAATCAGGGGCTATAGGACATTAGAAATTGTCTCACTTCTTCCATATTCTAAGTTCGTGCAATAGATTTTAACTTTATAAAAGCTCCTTTCTAATTCGTGTGTTTACCCATTTGCAGATCATGCCTCCTAAATGTACGGCCACCCAGAGAAATGCCGCCAGCACTGAGGTTCTGCAGTCTGAGTTGCCTTACACTCGGGGGTGAGAGCTAGGTGCCGACCTGTACGGCCTATTTCGGTGCCCCAAATGCTTACTACTCAGCGTGCTACTACTTCTAAGGTTAATTTTAGGGGAGAAATTGATATGCTTACCTAGTTAATAGTTGCCCAGTCCGGTCACCAGAGCTCTCCAAATCCTTGCTCTAGTTCTCAAGAGTCGTTTGTTGCTACGAGGATTAGAGATTTTTTAAGGATGAGTATGCCAGTCTTCACAGGGTCTAAGGTTGAGGAGGATCCTTAAAACCTCATTGATGAGATGTGGAAGATTCTTAAGGCGATGCATTCTATTGACGATGAGGGAGTTGAGTTAGTTTCCTATCAGCTCGGGGATGTTGCTAATGTTTGGTATAATCAGAGGAAGGAGAATCGTGGTAAGGATGTTGAGCCTGCTATTTGGGATGAGTTTGAGAGTGCGTTCCTCGATCACATCTTTCCCCAAGAGTTCTAGGAAGCAAAGGTTGAGGAGTTTGTGAATCTAAAGCAAGAGGGATTGACTATGAAAGAGTACAACCTTAAGTTCATTCAACTGTCAAGATATGCTCCGGAGATGGTTCCAGATGTGAGATCTAAGATTAGGAAATTTGTCTCTGGGTTGGGCAAACATGTGAAGAAGGAGTGCAAGGCATCGTTATTGATTTCTCACATGAAGATTTCAAGACTTATGGTGTATGCTCAACAGGTAGAGGATGATAAGAAGAAGGTTAGAGAGGAGCATTTGAGCAAGAAGGCCAAATCAACTGGGCATGAGAATGATCAGAAACAAGGTAAGGGCAACAGGTCCTTCTTCCAAAAGAGGTCATCTGGTTATGCTCCATCGTTAGCGAGTGCACCTGCGTCTAATAACAAGTATGATAAAAAGTCACAGAGTCACAAAAATTTCAGGGTTCAAGGTTCCCAGTCCCAAGGAAGTGTGGCTCAAGGTTCGCAAGGGAAGCCACTTTGTGGTGTGTGTTGTAAAATCCATTTGGGAGAGTGCAGAGAGGGTGCTAATGATTGCTATAAATATGGCCAGATGGACCATTTTTAGAGAGAGTGTCCGATGTGGGGCAATAGAGCCAAATCTTCTACTGCGGCACCACCGGGTCTAGGTAATTAGAGAGATGCTACTTCAGGTACAGTCGGAGGTTCAAATCGTCTGTATGCTATGGCTATCGCCAGCATAAGGAGAACTCGCCAGATGATGTCACTTGTATACTTTGAGTCTTTTCCTTTGATGTCTATGCTTTACTTGATCCTGGTGCTACTTTGTCCTTTGTGACCCAATATGTGGCTAATAAGTTTTGGATTCTTCCTGAGCGCCTTTTTGAGCCTTTCAGTGTTTCTACTCCTGTTGGTGAATCTATTATAGCTAAGAGGTTCTATAGAGATTGTACTGTGTCAATCTATGACAGAGATACCATGGCTGACTTAGTTGAGTTAGACATGATTGATTTTGATGTTATTCTTGGCATGGACAGGCTTTATGCTTGTTATGCCTCAGTTGATTGTAGAACTCGAGCTATCAAGTTTAGCTAGTAGAGCGTGTGGGGTGTATCAACTCCGTGAAGGATCTGAAATTTAAAGTCATCAGGGATCGTTGTCCACAACCAACCACATCACCATAGAACTAACCCAGAAACACCCGAACCCAGGAAGACACCACGCCTCCGATGACACATCGGCACCACAAAAATGGGGAGAGTAATTAGAAGATCACAAGAAATACGAAGCCAAAGCGAGGCTCAACTATCAGACCCAAGTCTCCTATTCCGGTCTACAAGGTTCCTAGGACATCCGAATCGACGTCGGATACATACCAAAGTCAAATAGGTGCATGGGTCTAAGGCAATACTATTGCAACCTAAACTAAGGTCGAAAATATAATCCAACATATTAAAGAAGCCAACGGATAGTCCGCATAAAACATCACATAAACAATCCCTCCGATACCATGGTACAACCCACAAAAAAGCCCAAAAATCAAGCCAAAAGAATGGTTTCTGAGAAGAAGAGAAGAAATACTAGCTCCCCACCCCAGATTCACACAAATCAGCATGCATTCACACAATCCAACTCAATCAAAAAACAAGGGAAGTCGTAACCTACAAGAAGGTCGACCACGCGCGCTCCAAATCACTCCGTCGGAGCTTTTTCCTTCCGAACGACCTCAGACTGTGCCACGCTAATAAAAATAGAATCACAGCGTAAGTATGGTCGTTTAGACACTAAAATCATCAAAATCAGAGATGGACCAATTTAGGAGTCAAAATCAGAAAATGTGGGACACGCTCCATAAATCCCTAAATTTACTCCGTAAAAAGGTCCTAAACCTTCCCCCAAAACTTGTGATCCAAAATAAAACACAATTCGGGGCTCGAAACAACCGACAACCCAATAAAACAAAACATGCTAAACTATACACTTCTAAGCTTCGGGTAGCCACTTACCCCTCAAATTCACTGAAATCGGAGCTCACCAAATGCCATCCGAACCAACACCCAAAAAGCCTACGCAATGTCGGACACCTGGGACTTTGAATCACCAGAAACCGACTAAAAACAAGAAAGATATCAACTTTTGAAAACTAACTCTTCAAAATCCAAGACTGCCCTTTTATCGATAAATGCCAGTCACACTGATCTCCGCAAACACGGAGAGAAAACAAACACTCCTCCGCGAATGATGCGAAGGGCCCGCGAACGCGGATAAGAGGAACTGACACCTCTGCGAATGCGGATACCCTTTCGGAAATGCGGAGTGGAAACTCCTAGAAACCCTAAGACCTCCGCAAACGCGGACCTCTATCCGCAAATGAAGACAAAAGAAACACAAGCCTCCACTAACGTGGAGCAAGGACCGCAAATGCAGAGATGAAATGGGTTTGCAGCATCAGCTGGTTTTTAGATTTTCCAAAAACTTCGACGGGGTTCTCGAGATTCATTGTAAACCCTTTGCATGCAAACGAGATATGCTACCCTATCAAATTTGACATTCTCAACTAAATGACGCAGTCAAAATTTCCATACAAGGTCATTTCAACTTAAAGTGGGTCCCACCTCCCAAGCGCCTTTTTAGCCAACTTCTACCAAGGGCCTCGGGATTAGATTGAAAACCCTGAGGAGCGCACGAATAGTCATTCTTGACTAACCTCGGCATTCCGGAACTAACCGTACAGACGAAATTCTAATCCGAGTGCGTTTAACAAGAATGTTGAGCAAACTCAACATTATGCCAAATTTTGCCGGCTAAATCGCCAAATGGCCCTAAAGTGACACTGCAAACCTCGAGACTCAGGCAAACCATGCTACTAGCCTAATTTTACTGCTCTGGAGCAGATGGAACCGTAAATATTATGTCTTAAGGTTCTAACCGAAATAACCTTTTCAAGTTTCGAAAGCTACAAAATAGGAAAATGTGCATAAAACCCAAAGGAACGACCAGACAACCGAACAATCAGTGCCAGCAAATCATAAATGACTTGGGGTCGCTAGAGGAATGCTCTAAGAGACGGAAAGAAGGCATTACATAAAAATGACCTTGAGGATCATTACAACTTTTTACCAAGCTGTCACGACCCGATTTCTGAAGTCATGATGGCCCCTACTAACCCGCCAGTAGGCAAGATAAACCCTGTCCCAGAACATGACATTAATGGGACTGAGGGTGGAAACTAAATATCAACGAGGTGAAAACATAAATAAAAGGAACACATAAGGGAATGACGGAAGAGAACCCAAAAGCTATATACGATAAAAGATACCTCCCAGAACCTGGAAGTCACGAGTACAGAGCTACTATAAAAAGAGTACAGGTCCCAAATTTTTACAATAGAAACAAGACTGTCTCAAACACGAAACACAATCAAAAATATATATATATAGAAGGAGAAGGGTAATCCCAGAACGCCAAGTGCTCACCCTCACCTCCAGAACAGAAGGCAGCAGGCTCGACCTCAACGCTGATAAATGGTGCTTTGTCCTGCATTATACCAAGCTGTCGCGACCCGATTTCTTGAGTCATGATCGTGCGTACAAACCCGCCAGTTGGCAAGCCAAACCCCATCCCGGAACTTGATAATAGTGGGACTAAGGGTTGCAACTAAACCTCAACCAGGCAAAAACATAAATAAAAGGAACACATAAGGGAAAGGCAGAAGCGAACCCAAAAGCTATATACAATAAAAGATACCTCCGAGAACCTGAAAGTCACGTGTACAGAGCTACTACAAAAAGAATACAAGTCCCAAAAGTGGAACACAGAAACAAGACTATCTCAAACACGAAAGACAAGCCAAAGCATATATGTAGAAGGAGACGGGTAATCCAAGAATGCCAAATGCTCACCGTCACCTCCGGAACACCCTGCAGTAGGCTCGACCTAAACGCTGATAACTAGTTCTCGGACCTGCATCACGAAACAAATGCAGAGTGTAGCATGAGTACCAATACAACAAGTACCCAGTAGGCATCATAGGCTGACTGAGAAAGAAAGGTAAAAATGGACTGAAAAGATATAATCAACAAGAACCGAAGTCAAACAAAATAAGAACAGAAACAAGCCGAAAGCAAATCTAAGAACACCTTAACTAAACCTAACTTGGCCCCCCATAAGACCCAGAAGGTACACTCGAGCACAGAACAAACAAAACTCGAACTACCCTACAAGCCTAACAGGTACAGAAAAAGGCTAGACCTATGAGACCGATAGGAACCCAACTACGAACCAAAACAACCAACAAACTCCAACCCATTCAATAATTATGACTTCCAAATCAAACCTCCCAGCAAACGACAAACTCCCGGGGGCTTTGCCCAGCCAGTTGAGTGCCAAGGGGCATAACAACTGCTCCCAAGGCCCTGATATCTAATCGCCGTTTCAGCTAACACTCCCGGGGGCCCTGCATACAAATTAGAGCGCGCGAGCATGTTAACTCCGAAAAGGAACTCAAATATCTCATATTCAATTGCCATATCGGCAACACTCTTGGGGGCCGTACCCTTGCAAATAGAGCGAGACAAATAACACTCCCAGGGCCCCTGCCCAACTAGTAGAGAGTGTGGGGCGTACCAACTCCGTAGAGGACCTCAAATTCAAAGTCATCAGTGATCGTCATCCACAACTAACCATATCACTACAAAAACTACCTTGAAACGCACGAACCCAGGAAGACACCACGCCTTCGATGACAAATCGACACCACATAAATGGGGAGAGTAACCAGAAGATCTAAAGCAATATGAAGCCAAAGCGAGGCTCATACTATCAGACCCAAGTCTGCTATTTTTTTCTACAAGGACCTAATCCATCCGAATCGACGTCGGATACATACCAAAGTCAAATAGGTGCATGGCTCTACGCCAATACTAGCCTAACCTACACTAAGGCCAAAACTATAATCCAACATAATAAAATAGAGAACAGATAGTCCGCATATAACAGTACATAAAAATTCCCTCTGATAACATGCTTCTAACCCCAAAATAACTTGAAAATCAAGCCTAAATCATGGTTTCTTAGAAGATGAGAAGAAATACTAGTTCCCAACCCAAAATTCACACAAATCAGCATGCATTCACATAATCTAGCTCATTCTAAAAAGAAGGGAAGTTGTAACCTACAAGAAGGTCGATCGTGGGCGCTCCAAATCGCTCTAGCAGAGGTTTTCCCTTCCGAACAGCCTCAGAGAGCATCCACACAATCAAAAATAGAATCACAGCATTAGAACAGTCGTTTAGACACAAAAGTCATCAAAATCGGAGATAGACCAATTTAGGAGTGAAAATTTGAAAATGTAGGACCCACTTCGGAAATCCCAGAATTGACTCCATGAAAAAGTCCTCAACCCTCCCCCAAACATGTGTTCAAAACAGAACACAATTCGGGGCTCGAAACAGCCGACAAATCAAGAAAACAAAACATGTAATACTTTACAACAACAAACATAATATCAATCTGAACAACCCCAAAACGACAGATTTATACCTCAAATGAGGGTTCCCCGACACTATCTGAACCAACATCCACACAGTCTACACAATTTCGGACACCTCAGACTTCGAATCACAAAATTCAGATGAGAAATGAGAGAGAGATCAACTTTCAAACTTATAAAAACAAGTTGCCTCACGTCTAGTTTTATATATAAACAAATAGACGCTTCCACCTCCGCAAACGCGGCAAAGAGCCTGCGAGTATCGAGATGAAGATGCCAAGCCTCCGCCAATACGGCTGAGGGCCCGCTAAAGCGGATGGTAAGGACCAAGACCTCCGCGAACACGGCTGGCCCTCCGCGAACGCAGAGAAGAGAAAAGATGAACTCGGCGAACGTGGAGCGTATCCGCGAACGAGGAGCCGTATCCGCGAACGAGGAGCCGTATCCGCGAACGCGGAGAACAAATGATCTCTGCAATCATGAAACGACCCCAAAATTGCCCGAAAAAGTGCTTCGGAAACACCTATAATTGTAATTTCCATATATCTCAAAATCCGTGCAAGATTTCGGAAATTCGACTTCATATTCTTATTTGTGGGGTCAAATTGAGTGGGTAATGGGTCTAACCCGAATTTTAGAGCAACCGTATCAAAATTCAAAAATCGCAAAAAATGCGATTTGGAGGGTCAACTTTAAAGGGGCATATCTCTTAGCACACAAGGAACTGGAAGGGCTGCAAACTATTAAATTAAAGCACTTTGAGTTAGCTTTCCAATGCACTTGGTTTCACCTCATTCCGAGTTAGGATGAGGGAGTTATGACTATTTTCGTAAAACCTGTCTGTGCAGATTTGCAATTTCCAGTGAGCTATTTTTTTTAGGCGGGTTGGAGACGTTTTTTTATAAAAAGGGGATATGTCCCATACTTAGTCATTTTTCTTAACTCCAAAAACACTCTCTAAGCCCTCTCCAAAAATTCCACCAAGATCTTCAACCAAATTCAAACATCTCAAGCTCTAATTCCGGATTCAAGACTCAATCTCAAGCTTCGATTCTCCATTCCAATCTTCATCAAAGATTCTCCAAAGTTGAGGTATGTGGGTTTGATTCTGGAAACCTTCCTTTCCACAAGTCCAACCATTTATCCTCTATTTCTACTTCAAGTTTATGGGTCCTTATGATTATTTATGAATTCTTGAATTATGGAATTACTACTACACACCCTATTATGGTCCATTATGCATATTATCATGAAATGGAATTATTATGTGATGTTTATGGTTTACATGCTTCCATGATCAAATTATGAAGGTTGATATATATATGTATGTTGTTGGTGGGCTGATTTATATGGATTTTGGAATTGGTTGGACTTAGTATTCTGGAAATACATGATTTCATTTACATGAACAATTGCCCACCTTGTGTTTGATAAAATGCCCATTTATAGAATTCTTAGGAAAGGGAAGGTCCAAGGTACGTCCTATGAGTCGGATGGTTATGTAATTACTGAAATGATGATGAAATGGACACATGTATAGGATTTTCTCTATATAAGTGTTGTGAGTCGACCAAGCCTAGTACGGGGGGTAGTAGGCCCGTATAACCGTATCGAGGGGTTGGTACCTTGGTTGCCTAGTACGGGGGGTAGTAGGCCCGTATAACCGTATCGAGGGGTTGGTACCTTGGTTGCCTAGTACGGGGGGTAGTAGGCTCGTATAACCATATCGAGGGGTTTGTACCTTGGTCCCTAGCTCGGGGGGTGGTAGGCCCGTGTAACCATATTGAGGGGTTTGTACCTCTTTCACCTCTCCAAGGGGGTGGTAGGCCTTGGAAATACTATATTGATGGTCACTCGCCGCACATGTACTACGTCCAACTAAATATGATTTTTATGTAAGCATCATTATACATATCATTTCATTAATATGCTATCTATTGGGTATAATTACGCATTTTTCCTATGATGTCCATCTAATGTAGCATTGCATTGCATCCCATATACTTAGTACATTCAAATGTACTAACGCATACTCTATGCCTACATGATGTCACCATGTAGGGACCGGAGCACCGCTTGACCATCCTCCTCCGCGTGGCTAGTACGATTTTCTATAGTGGTTATTGGTGAGTCCTCCATTTCGGGGACGTTGCTCATGATCTTTTGCTATGTATAAAACTTTTCCTTTCTAGTTATGTTTTGACTATGAGGGTGAGCCCGGTAGTTTGTCTTGGCCCCCGCTAAGTACTCATGTTTAGAGGTGGTGTTGGACAAGTCGTGTATTATGCTTGAGCTTGACTCATCTATGGTATTTATGTATCATTTCTTTTTTTTTCTTGCTCCCTTAGTCCCGATTTCCCCCTTGATTATGCTTATCGCTTATGGTCATTTAATTGCTTCCGCGACCAGGGATGTGTAATGATACGCTATGAGGCTTGTTTGGGGTTCCTTCGGGTTCCCCATTCGCCGGTCACATCTAGGCCCTAGGCTTGGGTCGTGAAAAACTTGGTATCAGAGCACTAGGTTGAATGATCCTCGGAGTCCAACACACCGCGTTGATTAGAGTCCGATTCATGGTTGGGTTGTGCACCACAACTATGAGTAGGAGGCTATGAGACGTTTTAGGAAATGTTTCCCTTCTCCATGTTCTAAGTCGTGCTGTAGAGTTGAATTAAGTTCTTCCCTAACGGTTGTTCTTTGCTATGCTAGATCATGTCTAATACAAGAGGAAGACGAGCCCGCGCACCCGAGGAACAACCGACCAATGGGGATCTTCGGGATGCCCTTACTTTATTTGCACAAGCTATGGCTAATCAAGCCAACCACGGGACCCAAGCCCCTCAGGCTCCTACCCCGGCATCACGGGTGAGAGACTGCGTGCGGATGAATCCCCCAGAATTCTATGGGTCTAAGTTAGATGAAGACCCTCAAGAGTTCATTGATGAAGTCCACAAGATATTAGCTATCATGGGCGTGAGGTCAGAAAATAAGGAGGAGTTGGCGGCCTACCAACTAAAAGGAGTGGCCCAAATATGGTACAACCAATGGAAGAGAGACAAGGGGGCAAACTATGTGGTGCCTTGGGAAGAGTTCAAAACGGCTTTCCTTAATCGATTCTTTCCTCTAGAGCTTAGGGAAGCCAAATTGGTGGAGTTCATGAATTTAAAACAAGGATCTATGAGTGTGAGGGAGTATGCCCTCAATTTTAACCAACTTTCAAGATATGCTCCACACTTGGTTGCCGACTCACGGTCTAGAATGAATAAATTCGTGATGGGTGTGTCCGACCTAGTGAGTGAAGAATGCCGGTCCGCAATGTTGATTAGTGACATGGACATGTCCCGCTTGATGGTCTATGCCGAACAAATGGAGGAGGAGAAGTTGAGGAAGAGGAGGGGTCATGAGGCCAAGAGGGCCCGTTTTGAGGGCAAGTTCCAAAGTCGAAGGGGAGGCCGATTTCATCAAGGCCAAGGGTCTCTCATGCGCCCCATAGGGGGTTTGCCAATGACGTTCCAAGGGCCCAAGGTGTTGGTGGTATGTGTCCTAGTGATGTATGTCCGAAGTGTGGTAAGGGCCATGGTGGCCCGTGTTTGAGAAATACCGGTGCTTGCTACAGTTGTGGGGAAATGGGGCACAAGGCAATGGATTGTCCCCGAAATCGCAACAAGGGTAAGGAGGTACGTCCACAAGGTGCCAATGCAGTTCCTTTGGGGAGAGGGGGCCGACAAGATGGTGCCCCAAGGCACAATCGATTTTATGCTTTGCATGGGAGGCAAGGGGTCGATGAAGTCCACGATGTCGTTACCGGTATGTTGAAAATCTTTGACTTGGATGTATATGCACTAATTGATCCGGGTGCCTCTCTTTCTTTTGTCACCCCCTTTGTTGCCAAAAAGTTTTATGTTGAGCCCGACTTGTTGCGTGAGTCATATAAGGTGTCATATAAGGTGTCTACTCCTATTGGTGCATATATTGTTGCTAGGAAGGTCTATAGAAATTGTCCTATATGCATCTTGCATAAAATATTGCCTTGTGATCTTGTTGAATTGAACATGGTCGATTTTGATGTTGTTCTTGGGATGGATTGGTTGCATGCATACTATGCTTCTATTGATGGTAGAACCCGAAGGGTCAAGTTCCAATTCCCAAGTGAACCCATTCTTGAGTGGGAAAGCCAAAATGTGGTAGTCAAGGGTAGATTCATCTCTTGCATTAAAGCCCGTAAGTTGATCTCTAAGGGGTGTCTCTATCACCTCGTGAGGGTTAGGGATGTTGAGTCCAAAACCCTTCTTATAGAGTCGGTTCCGGTCGTAATGAATTCCTTGATGTCTTTCCTAATGGGACCTCCCGGTGTTCCTCCTCGAAGGGAAATAGATTTTGGCATAGACCTCCTCCCCGATATCCTCATCCCATTTCCTATCCCTCCTTACGTAATGGCCCCGGCGGAGTTAAAGGAGTTGAAAAACAATTGAGGACTTGTTGGAGAGGTTTTATAGGCCTAAGCCAATCACCCACTGGGTCACCGGTGTTGTTTGTGAAGAAGAAAGATGGTCCCTTAGGATGTGTTATTGATTACCTGCCAACTCAATAGGGTCACCGTCAAGAATAAATATCCTCTTCCTAGGATTGTGACTTGTTCGATCCATTGCAGGGGCCTAACCAACTTCTCTAAGTTGGATCTTCGGTCCGGGTATCATCAAGTGAAGGTGAGGGAGGGTGACATTCCCAAGACAGCCTTTCGGACTAGGTATGGACATTATGAATTTGTGGTCATGTCCTTTGGGTTGACCAATGCACCGGCTACCTTCATGGACCTAATGAATAGGGTCTTTAAACCCTACCTTGATTCCTTTGTTGTGGTCTTCATTGATGATATTTTAATCTATTCGCATAGCGAGGCAGAACATACGGGTCACTTTGAGGGTTGTGTTGCAAAGATTTTCAAAAGAAAGAGGACGAGTTGTATGCCAAGTAGAAAAGTGTGAATTTTGGCGGAGGGAGGTTGCCTTCCTAGGTCATGTGGGGGCTGGTAAAGGTAGACCTCAGAAACCGATGTGATTAGAAATTGGCCTAGGCCAATTTTAACCCCGTCGATCTTAAGAGCTTCTTGGGCTTCAGCGGGTTACTACCCCGGAGATTTGTGAATGGGTTTTCTTCTATTGGCTTCTCCCAGACTAAGTTTTGACACAACAAGAAGGCTAAGTTTTGAAGTGGACCGGCGATGCGAAAGGAGTTTTCAAACCTTGAAAGAATAAACTTGGTGTCCCGCTCCGTATATTGTCACTACCGATGGGCTTGAGGGATTTGTTGTGTATTGTGATGCTTCTAGAGTTGCTTGGGTTGTGTCCCCTAATGCCAAATGGTAGGTGATCGCCTATAAACTATCTAGACAACTCAAAGTGCAATGAAAAAGACTATCCTACGCATGATCTGAAATTAAGCCGCGGTGGTGTTTGCTTTAAAGATTTGGCGTCATTATTGTATGGGTACATGTCGATTGTGTTCACCGATCATAAGAGCTCCAATATGTCCTTCACACCAAAAATTATCCTCAACCTTGAGACAAGAAGGTGGCTAGATTTCTTAAAGATTATGATATGAGTGTGCATTATCATCCCGGTAAAGCTAATGTGGTGGCGGATGCTTTGAGTAGGGTGTCTATGGGTAGCCTAGCTCATGTTGATATTGGTGATAGGGAAATGGCTAGGGAGGTACATCGGTTGGCTAGGTTGGGGTTAGGTTGGAAGAGGTTGGTAATGGTGGTGTGGTCGTTGTTGATGGTGCTAGGTCTTCCTTGGTTGATGAGGTGATAGCAAAACAAGATCTTGATTCTTCCTTGTTTGAATTGAAGGCCTTGGTGAAAGAGAGCAAGGTGAAAGTTTTCTCCCAAGGGTGAGATGGTGCCCTTAGGTACCAAGGTAGGTTGTGTGTGCCTTGTGTTGATGGTTTGAGGGAGAAAATTCTTGAGGAGGCTCATAATTCTTCCTACTCCATCCACCCCTGTTCCACCAAAATGTATAGAGATTTAAGGGATGTGTATTGGTGGGGAGGCATGAAGAAGGACATTGCCAAATTCGTCTCCGGTTGTCATAGTTGTCAACAAGTCAAGGCCGAACATCAAAGGCCGGGTGGTCTAACCCAAGACATAGAGATTCCTACTTGGAAGTGGGAAGAAATTAATATGGATTTTGTAGTTGGTTTACCCAAGACTAGAAAAGGTTTTGATTCTATTTGGGTGGTGGTTGATAGGATGACAAAATCGGCTCATTTTCTACCGATAAAGACAACATATGGGGCGGAAGATTATGCAAGGTTATATATTCATGACTTGGTAAGGTTGCATGGGATTCCTCTATCCATCATATCGGACCGTGGTACTCAATTTACTTCACACTTTGGAAGTCTTTTCAAAGGGGTCTAGGTACGAGAGTTAAGCTTACTACGGCCTTTCACCCGCAAACGGATGGACAAGCCGAAAGGACTATCCAACACTTGAGGATATGCTTAGGGCTTGTGTATTGGAGCTTAAGGGTAGTTGGGATGATCATCTTCCATTGATTGAGTTTGCCTATAACAATAGCTATCATTCTAGCATCGGTATGGCTCCTTTTGAGGCTCTCTATGGGAGGCGTTGTAGATCACCGGTTGGGTGGTTTGAGGTTGGTGAGGTGGCCTTGTTAGGACCAGACCTAGTTATGGAGGCTCTTGAGAAGGTTAGGATGATTAGAGAAAGGTTGAAGATGGCCCAAAGTCGCCAAAAGTCCTATGCCGATGCGAGGAGAAGGGCTCTTGAATTCCGAGTTGGTGATTGGGTTTATTTGAAGGTGACACCCATGAAGGGTGTGGTTCGTTTTGGTAAGAAGGGCAAGTTGAGCCCAAGATACGTGGGTCCTTATAAGGTGATGAGGAGAATTGGCAAGGTAGCTTATGAGTTGAATTGCCTAGCTAGATGGATTTGGTTCATCCGGTATTTCATGTGTCTATGTTGAGGAAGTGTGTGGGTGATCCGAATGCCATTGTGTCTCTTGATGTTGTGGGTGTTGTTGAAGATAATTTGACCTATGAAGAGGTTCCGGTCAAGATTTTAGATAGACAAGTGAAGAGGTTGAGAAACAAAGATGTGGCTTCCATTAAAGTCCTTTGGAGAAATCAAAAGGCCGAAGCGGACATGCAAAGGCGATATCCTTATCTTTTCCACTCCACTCGAGCCTAAGGTATTGATCTAAGCCCTTTATAAAATCTCAGGTCTTAAGTTCAGCCCCCATGTCATTGCATACATTAATGTTTAAGTTGACAAGTTCATTGTGGTTTTACAACAATGTTGAGGTTTTGAAATAAGGTGTAAGTGCATTGTTGCATCCTTATGTGGGCTGAAATTGCCATGTTTGTGTCTCTCATGTACGTTTCTTTAACATTCGGGGACGAATCTTCCCAAGTAGGAGATATTGAAACGACCCCAAAAATGCCCGAAAATGTGCTTCGGAAACACCTATAATTGTAATTTCCATATATCTATAAATCCATGCATGATTTCGGAAATTCGACTTCATATTCTTATTTTTGGTGTCAAATTGAGTGGGAAATGGGTCTAACCCGAATTTTAGAGCAACCGTATCAAAATTCAAAAATCGCAAAAATTGCGATTTGGAGGGTCAACTTTAAAGGTGCATATCTCTTAGCACACAAGGAACTGGAAGGGCTGCAAACTATTAAATTAAAGCACTTTGAGTTAGCTTTCCAATGCACTTGGTTTCACCTCATTCCGAGTTAGGATGAGGGAGTTATGACCATTTTCGTAAAACCTGTTTGTGCAGATTTGCAATTTCCAGTGAGCTATTTTTTTTAGGCGGGTTGGAGACGTTTTTTTTTATAAAAAGGGGATATGCCCCATACTTAGTCATTTCTCTTAACTCCAAAAACACTCTCTAAGCCCTCTCCAAAAATTCCACCAAGATCTTCAACCAAATTCAAACATCTCAAGCTCTAATTCCGGATTCAAGACTCAATCTCAAGCTTCGATTCTCCATTCCAATCTTCATCAAGGATTCTCCAAAGTTGAGGTATGTGGGTTTGATTGTGGAAACCTTCCTTTCCACAAGTCCAACCATTTATCCTCTATTTCTACTTCAAGTTTATGGGTCCTTATGATTATTTATGAACTCTTGAATTATGGAATTACTACTACACACCCTATTATGGTCCATTTTGCATATTATCATGAAATGGAATTATTATGTGATGTTTATGGTTTACATGCTTCCATGATCAAATTATGAAGGTTGATATATATATGTATGTTGTTGGTGGGCTGATTTATATGGATTTTGGAATTGGTTGGACTTAGTATTCTTGAAATACATGATTTCATTTACATGAACAATTGCCCACCTTGTGTTTGATAAAATGCCCATTTATAGAATTCTTAGGAAAGGGAAGGTCCAAGGTACGTCCTATGAGTCGGATGGTTATGTAATTACTGAAATGATGATGAAATGGACACATGTATACGATTTTCTCTATATAAGTGTTGTGAGTCGACCAAGCCTAGTACGGGGGGTAGTAGGCCCGTATAACCGTATCGAGGGGTTGGTACCTTGGTTGCCTAGTACGGGGGGTAGTAGGCCCGTATAACCGTATCGAGGGGTTGGTACCTTGGTTGCCTAGTACGGGGGGTAGTAGGCCCGTATAACCATATCGAGGGGTTTGTACCTTGGTCCCTAGCTCGGGGGGGTGGTAGGCCCGTGTAACCATATTGAGGGGTTTGTACCTCTTTCGCCTCTCCAAGGGGGTGGTAGGCCTTGGAAATACTATATTGATGGTCACTCGCCGCACATGTACTACGTCCAACTAAATATGATTTTTATGTAAGCATCATTATACATATCATTTCATTAATATGCTATCTATTGGGTATGATTACGCATTTTTTCTATGATGTCCATCTAATGTAGCATTACATTGCATCCCATATACTTAGTACATTCAAATGTACTAACGCATACTCTATGCCTACATGATGTCACCATGTAGGGACCGGAGCACCGCTTGACCATCCTCCTCCGCGTGGCTAGTACGATTTTCTATAGTGGTTATTGGTGAGTCCTCCATTTCGGGGACATTGCTCATGATCTTTTGCTATATATAAAACTTTTCCTTTCTAGTTATGTTTTGACTATGAGGGTGAGCCCGATAGTTTGTCTTGGGCCCCGCTAAGTACTCATGTTTAGAGGTGGTGTTGGACAAGTTGTGTATTATGCTTGAGCTTGACTCATCTATGGTATTTATGTATCATTTCTTTTTTTTTCTTGCTCCCTTAGTCCCGATTTCCCCCTTGATTACGCTTATCGCTTATGGTCATTTAATTGCTTCCGCGACCAAGGATGTGTAATGATACGCTATGAGGCTTTTTTGGGGTTCCTTCGGGTTCCCCATTCGCCGGTCACATCTAGGCCCTAGGCTTGGGTCGTGACAAATCAGCTACTACATCAGCTGAGTTTTTTGCCCGTGCCAAAACTCGAATTTGCTCGGAACCCCGTGCACACAAACGAGATATGCTACCCCATAAAATATTTATGTTCCAAACTCAATGGCACAGTCAGAATTTCCATATGAGGTTATTTCGACAAAATGAGGGCCCCACCTCCCAAGCGCCAATTTAGCCAACTTCTACCAAATGCCTCGGAATCAAATTGGAAGCCACAAGAAGTGTGCGAAGGGTAATTCAAGACAAATCTCGGCATTCAAGAACTAACCACGTTGACGGAATTCTCATCCAAGTGCATTTACCAAGTAGGTTGAAAAAATTCAACCTTAAGCCAAATTTCAAAGGCTAAAGTGCCAAATGGCCCAAACTCACATCGAAAGCCTCGGGACTCGGGCGAACCATGCTACTAGCCTAATTTTACCGTTCCGGAGCTGATGGAACCATCTGAATTACATCCTGAGGTCGTTTACCTGAGGTTATGACCGTAAAGAACTTTTTAAGTTTCAGAAGCTCAAAAATAGGAAAACGAGCATAAAACCCAAACGAAGGACCAGGCGACTGAACAATCAGTACCAGCAAGTCATAAATGACTTGGGGACGCTACATGAATGCTCTAAATGACAGAAAGAAGGCATTAACATAAAAATGACCTGGAGAGTCATAACAACATCCACTACTTAAAGAACTTTCATCTGCAAAAGTAAGAGTGAAGAAGTATTTGAGGGCTCAAATAAGCTGGGAAACTACTCCCGCATCTCCTGCTTGGTATCACAGGTAGCCCCCTCGACTGGATGATGCCTCCAATAGACCTTAACCATAGGAATGGGTCTATACCTCAGCTGCCTCACATCTCTGGCCAAACTAGCCACTGGATCCTCAATATAGGTCAGGCGATCATCCAACTTAACGACATCATACTCCGCACATGAGACTCATCTAGAACATACCGGTGCAGTATAAAAACATGGAAAACTAGATGAATAGCTGAGAATGCTAGAGGTAAGGCTAAATCATAGGCCACATCACAAACTTTCCTCCAAATCTCAAAAGGCCAAATATACCCGGGGCTAAGCTAGCCTCGCCTCCCAAATCTTATCATGCCTTTCATGGACGAAACTCGAAGGAATACCTTGTCACAAAAGGAAAATCTCAATGGTCGATGCCTGCGATCTTGATAACTCTGGTGTCTACTCTGAGCCATCCTGATCCGATCCTGAATCATCCTCACATGCACTAAAGCCTCCTGAAACAAGTCTATACCACGCGGTCTAGGCTCCGTAGACTCAAACCTACCAACTAGAGTGCGACAACGCCTACCATATAAGGCCTCAAACGGGATCATCTGAATGCTAGAGTGGTAGCTATTGTTGTACGTAAACTCTATCAAAGGCAAAAAGTGGTCCAAGTGACCCCCAATGTCAAAGACAAAGGCCCGCAACATATCCTCAAGGACCTAAATAATATGCTTTGACTGGCCATCAGTCTGCGAGTGAAATGTTGTGCTAAGATCGACACGGGTGCCAAACTCCTCCTAAAATACCCTCCAAAAGCTGGAAGTGAACTATGAACCCCGGTCTGAGATGATAGAATAAGGCACACCATGAAGACGAACCATCTCCCGAATGTAGATACGGGCTCACCTCTTGGTACTGGAGGATGTATGAACTGGGAGGGAGTGTGCTTACTTGGTCAATTGATCCATGATGACACAAAGGGTGTCAACACCTCTAGATGTCCAAGGCAAACCCACAATGAAATCCATGGTGATACGATTCCATTTCCACTCAGGAATGGGTAATCTGTGCAACTCACCACCAGGCCTCAAATGCTCAGCCTTCACCTGCTGAAAACACAAGCAATGGGACACGTAATCTAAGATGACTCTCCTCATACCGCTCCACCAATAATTCTGCCTCAAATCACGATACATCTTAGCGGTGCTCGGATGGATTGAATTCCTGGAGTCATGGGCCTCGCTAAGGATCAGAAAAATCTAATCTCCAACTCTTGGCGAACGCGGAGGTGAAGGTTCCAAGCCTTAGCAAACGTGGGTGAGTAGGAAGATCTCACATCCTTCCCTTTGGCATCGATCACATGCCTTGGCGAAATCAAGGGCACCTTGGTGAATTGTAGGCCAGTAATACCCACACTGCAAGATCTTGTGAGCAGTCCGGATGCAACTATGATGAGCACCCACAAGGGATGAATGGCAAGTTTCTAATATACTCATCATCTCTACCTCGGGCAAAAAGCGATGAATAATCCCATCAACACAGATATGGAACAAATAAGGCTCTTCCTAGAAAAACTTCTTCACAACAGACATGAACTTCTTTTCTTGATGGAATGACAGGTCCGAGGGCACCACGTCGCTAGCCAAGTCATTGGCAAAATCTGCAAACCATGGAATAAGATCAAAAGAAGCAGCTAATACCTGTTCATCTGGGAAAGCATCATTAATCTCTAGTCCATCTGCTAAATTCTTCATAGCTTCATCTTCTAATCTAGATAGATGATCAGCCACTTGGTTCTCGGTTCACTTCCTATCTCGGACTTCGAAATCAAACTCTTGTTGTAATAGAACCCACC